>BSBM01000361.1:70727500-71187500 GCA_027924585.1 Larix kaempferi | reverse complement strand
AACGTTCATTTAGGTCTCAATAATCTTCTTTCACCCTCTAAGCATGTTTACATTTCAAATCCCGTGTGGCATTACACCGGGCACAACCCTTTCAGGTATGACATGGGATGCTACTACTCCCCCCTTAACCCCATGATCTCTTTCTCTCTATCTCTCCCATATCCCATATCCCATTTCTCTCTCTCTCTCTCTCTCTCTCTCTCTCTCTCTCTCTCTCTACCTCTCACTCTCCCTAAAGCACTACATCCCTTAACCCTAAACCATTCAACCTGTAATCCCACAACCCTAACTCCTAAAAAACATAACCCACAATATTTAAAGTCCAAATACCCAAGACCTTACGCCTTAATTCCTAACCCTTAAATCCCTAGAATCCTTAACCGCCCTCTCTCTAGCCATTCGTTTATCCACTTTTGAAGTATAGTTCAATGTATTCAATTTATTAGCCTTTTCCAATAATAAATATGCAACATCATCTAGTATAAGTCTCATGTACCACATTACAAATCACAAACCATTGTCAAGTATGAAGCCACATCATCATAATTAAGGAATACCAACACCATAATAAACACAATCAATTATCAATTATCATCATTAATGAATATCCTAAGCAACCATATAGGTCTCCATGTCTAACATTGTTATGCATAATAACCAGGACTATCAGTGTTTAATTAACCAATACTAATACGCACACACGTACACTAAAACATGGGCCATTATAACCTCATGAATCATAATTCATCAAATGTCAACGATGCAATATTTTTGAAGTATTGAATGTTTTGCATTAAATGGCGTAAACGTTGGTTAATTAATGGTGTAAAAGTTATGCATGGGGGTGTGCACGTGTTTTAGAGCATACACGTTGATGGCGTGTACGTTGCTACAAACACGTGTGTGCGCTACAAACATGTGTGCGCACATGTAAACACACCTGCGTGCGTCTGGGTGCTAGTTAAAAAAAATAGAGTTTTCTGTTCCGGGAATGCTACCAAAAAACACGAGATTTTCAAGCTCTTCCAGTTTGCTTATTGGCTCACATTCATTGATCTTTTGGACACTCATTGATATATTTGACACAAAAATCACTCTTAGAATCTAAGAAACACCTTCAGTGGTCTTGGAATATAGTGGATACATTCAAGCTACTAGTTTCCATTGCAAATGGAGGTCATTTCTATAGGTATGGTGAATTGTAAATAACTGTTTTCATTCACAGTATTTGAGATTCTCCCATGCCTTTTTGTTTTATCACATGCCTACAGAAATATCCATGCATATACAACAATGAATTTAACAAGAAGAATTCCCAAGTTCACGTCTAAAAAAAACTCATATTCACTAGACAAGATGAAAAATGCAATGTAAACCAATAATTATTTCCATGAATTTATATTTTGATTTCGCACAAGGATGGCATGGATGAGGTTCTCTCTTGAGACTCTTCAATTTGAATAAAATCCTAAGAAGCAATCATGGGAGAGGATCATATTGAAAGTTCATGACATTTTTTCCATGCTCTCCTCTTCATTCTACGTTGATCATAATGTTTCTTTAATATCGTGCCTTTGAGCCTGACTACTTGACTCTACCTCATTGAATTCTCCTTCCTTGGGGCAATTTGCAAACTCCTCTTTGTGTAATTAGTAAACTTATTCTATTTTATATTATTTGATGGAAAAACTATCAAACAATTCCCAAGACATCCTTAGGAATCTCTGTTTGTAGGGTGTTATTACCAAAAAGTTTTATGAATTCATGGCTAGGAAAGACACTAGTTTCTCCATTCTACACTTGAACAACCATCATCTATATTGATCAAAATTGTAAGGGATATGTATGTTTATCTGATGACTTAGATGGGAAAGAAATTTAGACTGATAACCAAGCACCATGTTGTGTCTAGCCTCATAGGTAATGCATTATTACGTGTAATGTCATCATCCTAATGTGTTGGAAAGGAAGAATATTTTCAGTCCTCCTCTTGTGAATTCCGCTACTTTTTTTAACACAAAGGAGATAGTGCTAGTCCTATAACTGTAATATCTCCAAACACATGAATACTCTATTGTACACTTGAGTTCTCAACATGGTTTTTTATGGTTTTGGAGGCCAAAAATGTAGGAATATTGGACAAACTGGTTATGTGACTAGGGATATGAGCTAGTGAACCATTTTTGGGTGTTAACAAACACAATCTCCAACCAAAAACCCATCAATGCGTCATACTGAAGTTCGTCATGACACGTGAATATTCATAGATGTTGGATGTGTAGAGATGGACATACAAGCAGTGCTTAATTTGCAATCTCCCCAAGAAGACCACAGCCATGTCGATCACACTCCCATTATGGCCCAATGTGTGAACGAAGCACCACAACAAACAAGCTATGGTATTCATGTCCCATGTCCACCTTCCCTACCTCGACTGGTCCAGTGCAAGAAGAATAAATCCTAGATGTATTCATGTGGATGAAAGTTCTCTATCGGGCCTTGAAGGTAAGTTTCCAAAATGCACTATCGAATGGCAATGCAAAAAAATTGTCAAGGAATATTTTGAATCCAAAGGTGATGCAGGTAAATGTCAATTACTGCTATGTTTGTTAAAGTCACATTGTTTAGCTATTGTTAGGAGAATTTTGGGCATAAATATAGTTAAAATTTCAGAGGCTAGTAGTCATATTGTTAGAAATCTCCAATCTGCATTTAATGTGATTGGGAAGACTTCTCATACAAAAGATATATGTGTGGCTCGTCGTGTGTTAGCGAAATCCGTTGTAAACAAGTCCACAAGGCAACGTCACCTGCTATAACATACTAAAATTAAATAGAAAAACTATTAAAAAGTACTATGCTATAAGAGAAAATCTTGACACTCCGAGTGGAAATTATTGTTGGGATTTTGTTGGTAGGTATCCTCGTGGAGATAGGAAGCTAATTGATGCGTTGAAGGAGTTAGTACAAAAATTTTGGCATGATCATACCATACCTTCATCAAACCAAAGAGATGTGATAAAGCTAAGAAAAAGGTTATACTAAATGTGAACCCCCATGTTAAACACTTCCTTGACACTGCACAAACTGAACTCTATTAAAGATTTAGGAATGAGCACACACAATTGAACCTAGGCCAAAGGTCCTTTGAGAAATGAAAACCATGGTACGTTTGTATATGCATTGATCGGAACACTCGTTGTTGTAGATACCACGTAGAATATGAATATTATTATGACACATATAAACATATATTTTGTGATTTGCATACTAACATTGTGCAGGGCTACAATGAATCCATACTACCAATGAATGCATCAAGAGACTTTATCCACAACATCATGTGTCCAAGGCCCGAAGGACAAAAATATTATGAAAAATCATATCTATATGGAACATGTTCTAGGTGTAGTGGGTTTTCTCTATTGAACAGTTGCATTCATGAAAGCAAGGAGCACGAATTTGGCAGCATGGTTGTGGAGATGCAGAGCTTCAAGTACGTAACCTATCAATTAGACAGTGTTGTGGAAAGTAAAAAGAGTGCATTAGTGAAGTCACAGGTACAAATGAGTATTGCATATTTTTCATATTACACGTTCAATTTATGACATATACATTTTTCCAAAGGACACATTGTAATATTTCCCTTGTTTTCATGGAAACGAAAATGGGTATGTGACTTCTTGACGGAGTTCTACAAGAAAACATAGCAGTATGTTCAACATGTGCATGTAGCGCAATGGAAAGATAAGCATTACAGAAAATGAAAGGACACATGTTCCTATTGGAACCATAGTGTCAAGTGTGGATTTTGCAGAAAATTACACCTTCACCCACAAAATGACATCCGGAGTCAATACTACCATTGATAATAGCTTTTAAGGCAGTGTTATATCTACTTTAAACATGCTATATTACTATGAAATGGTGAGTTCAATGTTAGATATGAAATAATTAACTAAAATTCCTTAACATCATAGCCATTTAGAATTCAAACTAAACTTGATAAGAAAAACTCAAACTCTTAAATGGAAGGAAAATTGAATCATTTCATTAATAGCAATGAAGAAGATAAATACTTACAATGTTTGAGATGCATCCCTCCTCATTTTCCATGAGCTTTCCTTTTTCCACCCTTTCCTTTGATGAAGATGTTAAGCTTTCCAATCCTCCAAATCTCTCCAGCATGCCTTTGCTCTTCCTTTGCCTCCTCCTACCATGCCCCAAAGGCCTTTGTTTTATAGCATTGGGAAATTGTCACATCCCCTCCCGCAGACCCAATTCCCGGAAGGGAATATGATACCAATTTGTGGGCTTTTACATAAACTCAGCCCGATTCATTAGATTCACAGTAATGAAAAAGATGGTGTGTGCATATGCAAATCAAGCAAACATGCACAACGGAATAAAACATCATCCACACACATTTCATATGCATTTAGCATATTAGAAACATCCATCAAATTATAACATTTCAGAAGTAAAAACATAGACATAAAAACACTTATCTTTATGGTGAAATGGTCCCAAGCAACTAGCTATGTCGCTGCAACATTCCACCCAACCATAGATCTCTGCCCATCCTGTATTCTTTCAGCAATCAAAGACCACCCCCGAGCTGGGAATGATTCCTACAAGAAAAGGGGACATTCATACTCATACACATCCCAATAATCACTGCATCTCAGCCAAGCCAGTCCACAGCTGGGTTTATCAGGCTAAATTTGAACCCTCTTCATTTATGGATGCTTGCACTCAAGCTCAAGCCAAAGTAATGGATACCCATCTCAACCCCAACATGCTCTTACACACAACAAACTCAAAAACTGGGCATGAATATACATTTCCAACAATGGGATTTACAACAGGATGGCCATGGATTTTTTCCCAAATCGTGGGCACACCAAAACGGACTGTAAAAATGAGAATTCGACCATAGGGAGAAAAACCGACTTCTCCCACAGGTTATGAGAATTTCAAATGGCCCAAAAGGCCCCCATGAAATCCCAATTCGAGCTCCTTCTTCCCAATAGTTCTGCAACACCAAAAAACGCCCTCCTCCCAACTAAAAACAAGGAAACACAAGAAAAACATGGAGGGAAAACACCCAAGAAGCTCCAAAAACATGACAGAGACAAAATTGGTCGATGGGTAATGGCTTGGGGAGCAATTCATGGCTCTTTTCTTGGCAAGGAGCAAAACACATTTTTCCATGAAGGGTGGCTTGCCCATACTCGAATTTTTGGACAGCCATACCTCCCATTCCCTAAGGCATTAACTACTTCACCAAACTCTTGGGAGAAATGAATGATTGGGTACAAAAGTCAACATGGGTAGTTGAGGGTTTTATGGGTTCTCTCATTACCACTTGGATTGACTTGATTGGTTCAAGGGTTTGAATGTTTCCCTCCCAATTTCTTGTAAAATCATGCCCCCATCTCTTGTTGCATTACATAGCTAGTTGTGGGTATTTTATTAAATGCATATTTACAATTCCCATGGCTCACTAGCACATGGGTAGCATAATATCAAATACTTGCCTCTTCAAGGTCGAGCATTCAATAGCGGGGCTTGGCCTTAATCTCCACACTAGGAATCATACATAATATGCATACAATATTTACATTGTAGCCCAAAATATTACAACGGTCAAAATGGAACATGACAAAAATGGGGCTCTCAAGTTTCTCTTTTCAATGTGGGATAATCCCCTTATTTTATTTTTTATTATTTTCTCTAAAAAACCCACTTTCCATAGTATTTTTAGGATTTTTTCACAACTTTAGCATATTCAAGTACAATTAATGCACTTTTGTGCATTTCTTCTCACTATTGACTGATGGAGACTAGATTTGAGCCTTCAATTGAGTAGTTCAATGACTGAACCTTGTCTCTTTAGGCTTCTTCTTTCTTCACTCAATCCCTTCCAATTATGGAAGTAGTGATTAGATCAGAGAGGACTGTTCTCTTTTGTACTTGTCTTACATCTTCATGTTGCGGGCGCATAGTAAAAATATCCTTCTTCCTTCACTTGGTTAAGGGTGTTAATTTGATTGCTAAGAGATGATCCCTAATGTGTGAGGTCCGAAGCGAGAGCTAAGGGCCGAAATACATATCGAAACTAATACTCTTCATACTGATACTCTTTATTGATCAAAGCAGGGATGATGAAAGGATAAGCTCACGGGTGTCAGATTCAAGGAAACACCTGTAACTCAAACATAGCAATTTATCAAATATATAATATCTTCCTGAGGCGAGCATACCCATGCTTAGCAATAAACAAGCATGTCCATGAACAATACACAGTGGATCCATGTTAAAAGTACATTTTTCAAAAGTGTAAACATGCACTTTGATGAGTGCGAAAACCACAGGGGGCTTCACTCAATAAACCGCTCTCATATCACGTTTGTTCATGGCATATGAAACAATACCCCTAATTTCACTAAATATTGGAAAATACCTTCCAAAATCATTTTTTTAACCCCCTCCCAATATGCCTTCCTAATTTAAGAAAACCCCTATTTTCACTACATATTGTATGTATCAATTTTTTTATTAACATTTTTATACCGCTTTATATTTCTACCTAGTATATTGATATGATACCCCTCTTATGACCCCACATGCATTCTACAATGCACCTTGCTTCTTTTGATGTATATTGTGGATGCACATTACTTCACCCATAATGAAATTACTCAACCACATATCATTAGGATTTGCAACATCTAATGGTCTAATGAAGAGATAGGATATCACTTCTTATATGTCACTAGAGCCAATGCACATAGTACAACATTTAGATTGGATGTTGCAGTTCCCCAATCGTTGAATAAGCATGTTGTGGGCTAGGTATCCAAGCCCCCAGGGCCTGTAAAAATATCTAGGAGGCTGACTAAACCTCCAAAGGCCTGTAATAGGCACAAGCGGTTTGGTATTCAAGCCCCCAAGGCCTATCGAGGGCCTATAATAGTCCTTGGAGGCTTAGAGCCTCCAAGGCTATTGGTAACAACTGGCTGAGTGCTATTGGTAACAACTAGTTTCCAATGACCACTGTCTTTCGACTATGATCAACTGGAAACCCTCTTCACCACAAAACCCCTGGCCTCAAGCATGCCTCAAGACGCGATTTCCCTGCGTACTGGTAAGCCTAAGACTTGCCTCAACCCGATTTCTCATCTTCCTGTGATCCCTCCATCTCCATTTAGTGGATATTTGTCAGCTCGTCCATATAAAAAATACCCCAATGTATTTTTGTATTGTTACATTAAATTAAAAAAACCCTTTGCCCCTTAATATATAAGCAATATAATTTTTAGTTTTTCATGATTATTTAATACCCCAGTATGAATGAACGTGATATTATATTGCCTTCTAGTGAAGCCCTCGTGGCGAGAACATGGTCTTCACCGAACTTCTGACATGGTAGTTTAATCTTGTGCAGCTCGAGTAGTGCATCGATGAGTGATACAACTGTTTTTCCCAAGGTATTCAATACCAACCGATGATAGTACGAGTTTATATCATGTGAATAAATGAACTGATGTTGAGCATAATAAAACACCATCTGATTACCAGTCATTGATGTATATCGTTAACAGATGCAAAGAGACCCACCGAAAATGATGATGGACTCTAAGGCACTAAGTACAAACTATCCAATGTGAATAGATGTTTTGAAGTTGAACACTTGTAGAATCAAATAATTAGGGGTCATTGATGTATACCCATTGTCATTTGCAAGTAAACCTACCACTAATGAATGCAAGATCCAAGGTACTCCTAGGTTTCTAAGATCCATTTCCTAGATTATGATTTGGTGTCGATAGGAATAGATCCATAGGAAGGGAGGGCATTAATGCACCCCACATCAACTGATATGAAACAAAGATCAATAGTATGATATAATTTGGTAGAAATGCGAAATCCAACACTATATACTGACACAAGGAAGGCCGACATGATTGGTCAGGAATACTTGAGGAATGGCAAGCATAGTTTGAACTTCCCTTGAACACATAACATGACGCAAAATGGACACTTGGCAACATAGGAATTTCAGTAATCGACCTTAATGAAATCCACCAATGCCAGATGCATTAGCGAAAGATCCATTGATGATGGGAAGGATAATCCATCGGTGGAGATTTGTTCAAAATATTGGTACAGTTTCCTAGGCAAATGTAGATGGTGTACTGATGACGGATACCAAATTATGTGTCGTGTTCAAGGGCGACAAGGACTGACCATTGTCATTTTCTTCAATGATATAATATGAAATGATTCAATTCTCCCTCTTTTTGTATTTTGTGTTTTCCAATTTTTTTTAACCTTTTTCATTTATTAGCCTAAAAAAAAGACTAAAGCATGCTATGATACATTAGAGGAAATGAGTGTCTCAAGGGAATGAACCTCAATTTCTAGGCATGGGTCAGGCCAAGAAAAGATCCATATTGCAAACAAGGGATGAGCTAGTCATGTACACTATTACTGATGTTTCCTCCATGGGTAGGGGTCAAATATACAGAAGCAATGGTTTATATGCATCATCTAACAAAAAGTGACTGCAAAGGAAAATACGCAACATAAGAAATAAGCAACGAAGCAGTTTGCACAGATGTTCAAGTGGAGATTTTAGCACATGCTTATGTAAAATGACAAACAGTTGGGATCCCATCAGGATATGGTCAGAAATGTATACAAACAGTTGGGATCCCATCAGGATATGGTCAGAAATGTATGAAAGAGAAGTATGTGGTCTCAAAATCCAAGTCATGATGGGACTAATAGGGCTCCCGGGCCTATGAGAATAACTCAGCATGGGCACCAAAATGGCAATGGGGTGCTGACTAGGGTGTCATCCCATGTTCGGTAGGCTCTTCTGTCGAAATTGTGGAAAATACAAATATGAAGTGCTGACCCACCAATTTCCAACAAGTTCGACCCTATGGCAAGTTTGGGTTGCAAAAGGTTCAAATGCATCTTCACAAAGGGCTGGCCTAAACCTATATGCAAGCTTCCAGATATACCATATCAAATCGAGGAGTATGCAAATCAAGCTCCTATACTTGGGTAGAGTTAATCCAATTATGCTCCTAGTGGCCCCACAAAATATGTCCTTAGGTGGGTGCAACCAAATGTTTACAAATTCAGGGATATATTCATCTGATGATAAAATCTAATCCAAGAAATAATGTGAGATGGGAGATATCACATCCCAAATGGGACAAGTAACCGAATCATATTCTTCCATCAAGGGAATATTTTGATCTGAATCTGTCAAAGATATTTGAGTAGCATGGTATGAAACTTCTATAGCATATAGGGGTGATCCAAATGCTTGCCAACATTTAAATAACATTACACAAGATGAGGTCCCTTCATCTACTATGGTTCGAAAAATGTTCTTACCATGATTCATTACTTTAATCTAAAAAGCAACTTCGGAAATGATCCTACAGATTGAATGGTCTATGTCTGATGTGATCGAATTCGCATCAGATGGATCAACAATGCCAATTGTAAACAATAGTTCCTTTCTTTGCGCAAGACGACATTGCAATACCTCCAAGGCCAACATGGAACTTGGTACTTGAGCTAGGTCCTCAAGAACATTACCATTCTGAGTAGCTCACGTGTTAGGATTATGCATTGTTCTACGTAGAACACCTTTGGGGGGGTGCAGTACTAAGTCTATGGCTTGTTTCTCAATGTAGAGACAACCACTTGGTTGTGATACCGATTGATCCGATGTACTAGGAGGGACATCATAAGAATCAAGTCTTATTTGAATGTTCATCTCATGATCACACATGAAGAAGTTGTGTAGCTAGGGTTTTACCCCTAGCTTGTGCAAATGAGCACCTACTAAGGAGAAGGGACTCCTTAGTAGCAGTTCAGTAAACAGTAATTAAAATGCTAAACAGAAATATAAATTACTCTAAACATGTGCATGAAACATAACAAATAAGATGTAAAGAATGGCTTTTGTATTAATTTTACCTCCAATGTGAAGGTTGGTGAAGCTCTTGCAATGTCCAAGAGGGTTGCTCCAAGCTCCAACTTGCTCCTTCTCTTTCTCCAAATGATGGGAATGGGCCAAAAGGGGCTCTCAAGGTGAAAGTAGCTCAAGGGTGAGCTAGGGTTTCAAGAGAGATTTTGGCAGAGTAAGGGTGCTTATGATTGTGGATATGGAATAAGGGGTCTCCATCACCTATTTATAGTTTTTTGGTGGTGGAGTGCTGGCCCATGGTTTTGGGAACCATATGGTTTAGGTCAGTTGTATAGGGTTTTTTCTTCTTTTCCTCATTATTTTATATTTTTATTCCCTTTTTAGAGGGTTTTTGCTATTTTTAGAAGAATTTTGGTTATTTTTGGAGGAAAAAGAGGTTTTTAAGCCTTTTGGGGGCTTTTTGGGCCTTTTGGAGGCTTTTTAGTGGGATTTTCAGGGTTTTTAAGGGAAATATGGTAGGAAAATGGACAAATGAGCCATGTAATGGGGTAGATGAGGTAGTGAACACTTTTTGGGTGTTAACAGATTGCCCCCTGATGTGCGAGGGCAGGAGCTCATCGTATGGACAATGGACATCATAAGTCATATCAGGTTTTCCTGGGGTGTGGAGAAGAGAAGAAACAAACGGAAGCTCGGAACAATGATCCCGAACAAACTGCAAGAACTAAAAGTACATAACCTCAATAATGGATGAGGAATCATCTGATCATATGGACGAGGCGGGCATACCCATGCTCGTATCAAGATACATAAAATAACTGTGAGGCCCATAGATGGGGACCTGAAATATACATAGAGAACCACTGTGTACATCATAAGAGTCTAGAGGGGACACCAAATCTGGGACATACTGCTGGGTGACCATGTCGTAGCTGAAGGACTGATACACTGGAATGATGACAGTGCTACTGAATGTGGTACCAAAGGAACCGATGAGCTGCTGGATCTGAGTGACAAGGGGTCATACTCTCAATGGTACACTGAACTGGAACTGATCTTGGATGGAAATGGGTACTCAAGGAAGCATAGAACTAGATGGCTTCCGAATACAATCGCCAACGCAGCCCGGACATCCACGGGAACATATAACTGGTCGTTCCAAAGTGACTCACCACTATGCTAGAGTCAGGGGAAATCCGCAGTCTTCAAAAAATAATGGAAGGGATGTAAATCCTGCGCGATTCTCAACGATGCGATCAAGGTGCTGAAGTCGAGCATGTGAGAAACAACCATTCGGAGAGGCAATGATGACTCCTCCCAAAATGGTCCGTAGGCACTCACCACAGATGGTGATGGGTCCAAAGCGCAGGGGCCTCTGGGTCTATACTCTGGAATAAAGGGGCTGTCGTCGACAAAGGGAGACCTACAACTATCAAGGCAATGGTGTTTCCTTGACAGGGAGCGCGAGGTGGAGAACCGAAATGTGATAGTACTGATGGCAGGACTGACAAACTGTGGGGGGACAACTGGGCAAGTAGAGTGGGTGGACTCAAACTTCCTTTGTTCAGAGTACGATGACGGGGATGATCGGGCAGCATATGAAACTGACTGGTGGGAAAAGGATCATAGCTGTAATGGATCAAGGATGGGGACTGGGCTGAGGGAGACTCAAGCTGGTGTAAAGTGGCAGGAGACTGCAGAATACTCTGAACAAAGGCGGCCTGATTGGGGGTGCTGCCGAGATGATCGATCATAGTGCCAGGAGGCATGGGGGGGGGGGGGGGACTTTTTCATGGGTTAGGGAACTAGAAGAAGTGTGTATAAAATGGTACTGTTGTGTGGATTTATACGAGCCCAGGACAGTTCATGCTCGTGGTTGCTTTCAATTTTAAGCAGTATGAAAGCGAAAAGAAGACTCTGAAGTGATGGAATGGTACTGTCATGTGGATTTATACGAGCCCAAGACAGTTCATGCTCATGGTTGCTTTCAATTTTAGAGAGTCTGAAAGCAAATAAGAAGACTCAAGGGGGTTGCTTTTTCGTGTGTTAGTCTCCAAGGCCCGAAGAAGCATAAAAGGATGCAATGAAGAACTCTTCTAGCCGGTGTGACTAGAGTATTCCTTTTTCGTAATTAGTCTACCAGGTCCGGAAAGGGGTTAAACTTATACCAGATAGATGCCCTTTCAGATACTTTAACGAGCATGAAAGGAAGCAAGATTGCTCGGCGATCTTTTCATTGTTTTAGGAGTCAGAAAAGAGCTTAACAGAAACTCCCTAAGTGCCTTTTTCGTAAAGGACTTGTCCGGCCCGAAAAAGGGATAAAATTATACCGAACAAAAGGAATGGCCAGGCAAGGAGGAAGTGTGCAATCAAGGATCAGTAATGATGACCAAGAACGAGGGTAGGGGGGAACACTGGTGGGCCTCCTTGTGGGGTGAATGAATGGTGGCAAAATAACGAAATACTTGCAGTATGGCAGGAGTGGAGGGCTCATGTAAAAATGTGGAACAATCCAATGGCGGCCGATGTGGCATGCAAACCGAGGCAGCAAGGTGTCGGGACACAATGTTGAAATTGTACCAGGTGAGAGCAAGAAATGGTCTCAAGCATCATCACGAGCTCGGAAAAATGAATCCGACGATATAAAGAGTGTTAAAAATGGATAACGGTCGATGTGGCACGCAAACCAAGGCGACGGGGGGCGTTTTGGAAAAAAAAACCCAAAAAATCTAGGGGTGAGAGCGAGAAATGATCTCAAGCATCATCACCGGCTTGGAAAAATGAATCCAGTGATATAAAATATGCTAAAAACAGAGAGCAGCCGAAGTGGCACGCAAACCGAGGCGAGTAGTGGCGTCTAAAAACTATGCAAAAAATAATGGGGAAAAAAAATAATGCAACGAGGTGACCATCAGGATGGTCTCGTCGTGCTGATTCTAGGGGTGCCAACGGTTCGAAAAACGGACTCCGTATGGGTTCAGAATGGCCAAAACAAGAAAAAGTCAACTGACTATAAATAGTGAGTGGGTCCAATATGACAAGTGTCATTTGTACTATTTGACTTTGACTAGTGATCAGAGTGGACCAGAGGTGAGGTGGCGTTTCTGGATGATCTGACCGGCCGATTTCAGATTCGGGAGATACAGGTATTCCGTCAAACTCATACCTGCACGTTTTTTGGGTTCGGGGGGGAGGTAGTGGGTCCCAGGGTTTATCTGTACGGTCCACGTGGGGTGGACCGCGGGTTTTTAGGAGGGAGCCGCAATCGGAGACCACGGGTTCCACGACGGATGACGTGCATGGAGACCGTGGGGTCCGATGCGAAACACATGGTCTGGGATCATGTGTTCCGAGGCTGAACACGCGGTTGGGTACCGCGTGTTCGGGACTGACAGTCGCAGTTATGGACCGCGACTGTGGGCCAAACAGCCGCGGTTGGAAACCGCGGCAAGGGAGCCTAAAGCTGCGTTTTGGAGCGAGCTGTTAGGACTTCCCGAGGGGGGGGGGGGAAGGTTTATTTCTTTGACATGAGTCTGATGAGTTTTCCTTGCGTGTTTGAAAAGATGCCGTAGGTTCCGTGGAGAGAGCGGGAGATTCCAGATGAGATCGTGGCTGTCGTCCGAGGGGAGCGCCATGTGTGATCGGTGCTGGGACTATGTGGACTACTAAAGTTCGCCCAGGTCCCCATGATGCGGTCAGCAGCGTTGCTGCTGAACCGACTGATTAGTTTCTGGGAGCTGGACATATATGCCTTCAGAGTGTAGGGTGAGAGGGTGGACCTCACCCTGACAGATGTATACTTCCTAACGGGGTTGCCCTGTCTAGGTAGGGTGGCAGACACGCAGCCGCGGGTATCCGCGGACATAGATATGGAGGACATACTGGAGCGGTACTGTGGTCCAGAGGCTAGGGTGCATAGGAATGCACTTCTGGTGAGAGACCTACAGGAGCCAGCAGTACAGGCCATGGCAGCATGCGTGGTTCGCTTCTTAGGGTCCCAGTCGCCGGAGAAGGTGTCTGGGGCCTAGATGCAGCTGGTGGAGCGTGTACTGGATGGGGTTTATTATGTGTGGGGCTAGATGTACCTGAACTGCGTTCAGCGGCAGCTGACAGCAGCGAAGGAATTTGGCAAGGGGTTTTGCTATGGCTCTTTCTTGTGTGCATTTTTGATGGAGAGGGTACCCACACTGCAGCCGCGGGTGCCGATCAGAGCAGGAGGCTTGAGGGAGCTGTGGATGGTGCGGTGGGGCGAGATGATGCGCCGTCGTGGTGGCGGCGATGTTGGTAGGTATTTTATGCAGGAGTTGTACCTGCAGTGGCTCCAGATACCATTGACACTCGATGACTATCCATATAGAGATATGGATTACACCGGAGATCTAGAGGCACCACAGGCGCCGAAACAGGCATGGGGACCGGATGGTACGTATGTTTTGCTTGCATATTATGGATGTCAAGTTTTAGATATGATAGTTGATTGATATATTGTGACTGACAAATGGGTGATGTGCAGATGTGGGCCTGAGGCCGTTGCCAGGGCATGTGGCACGGAGGGGGATTGTGGCCGTTCCAGCTCTGCCTAGGCGGGGGGAGGTGCATCGCCGAGATGCGGAGGGGATGCTAGAGTCTGTACGGGCACTACTAGACCGTTTCCTAGTGGGGGTGACCAATGAGGGGTGGCGGGACATCGATCCGGACGTGGTTCAGGATTGCATGAGGGCACCCCGAGAGTTCAGATCCATTGCGATCTGGGTGGCTATTTTGCTGGACAGGGCACGGGCATAGGAGCCCGTAGGGGATGAGGACTTACCGAAGGAGGAGTGAGATGAGGACTTAGAGGCAGCCGATGTAGGCAGTCATGCTGGGTACGACTCTCACTAGGGAGTGCAGGGGACTCCCCCCGAGTTTTGTAGCTACGGCATGTATTTTATGAGGATTTAGGGATGTATAGCCATTTTTTATATAGCTGAGTACAGGGGTACTCAGGACATGTATAGCACTGTGACATGTATTTTTTGATATATATATATATATGCACGTGGATGCATCTTTTGTGATGTTGTTGTAGTTGTACGCACGTGGATGCGCGTATGGTGTGTTGGGCACGTGGATGCCCCTTGTGTATGTTATGTGATGTATTGCATATGGATGCAACACTATGTATGTAGGACTAGGCACGTGGATGCCCTGTACGTGAATGTGCTTTTATTGTTATTGCACATGGATGCAAATGTTTATGTGATGACAGGCACGTGGATGCCCCTTGCAATCTTTTTGGGTTTTTATATATTTTTATGAGATGCTATGATATGATGATGATGCATGATGGAGGTTTTACATGGTGTGATTGATGTGCCAATCTAGAATGTTGTTGGCCATTTGATCTGCGACACTGTTTTGAGCTCTTGGGACATGGGTGAATGTAATGGATTCAAACTGTCGGCTGAGTTGTTTTGTGCGTAGGAATTTTCTAAAAAGGCAGGGATCACGCACCTGGTAGAAGTTGTTGAGCTGGGAGACAAGTAGCTGGGAGTCCAGGAACACAGGAAGGTGATGTATGCCGATCTGGAGGGCAGCAGTCAGGAGACCGGTCACGGCATCATACTCCACCTGGTTATTGGTAGCAGCACCTATGCAGATTCCATCAAGGTGAATCATTTCATGGGAAGGGGAATATAAGACCCACACTGCAGAATCCAGGTTGGGAGACCAACGGCTTGCTCCATCGGCGAAGCCAGTGTTATAAGGTGGAAAATGGTCCATCTATGGTCATGCAAAAATGAAGAATGTAAGATCGCGGTAAAAAAGGTGAAAAACAAAAAAGAGAGCAAACTGTACAATGCGGACCAATGAGGCCGCGAGTTATTTAGGGATAAAAGCGTTTAAGATACAACCCATTACGAGGGTTGCGCAAAGGATGACCTTTGGAGTCGGTTAAAATGTATGCCCCCTTACCGAGACAAGTCTGCACGATGTAAGGGCCTTGCCACATGGATTCGAACTTCCCTTTGCCGGTTTTGTCATGGGCTTGGTCATAGGCGAGGACAAGGTCCCCTTCGTGGAAAGTTCGAGGGTGTACGTGTTTGTCATAACCAGCTTTGGAGCGGTTCTTGGCAGCTTCAATGGTATGGAGAGCGGCACGACGGTCTTCAACGGCTTGTTTGAGGGATAGCAGACGTTGCTCAAGTGGGGATGTATCGGGGAGAAGCTCAACGGCGATATGTAAGGCAGGTATCTGACATTCGATAGGGAGGATAGACTCTACGCCGTGAACTAAGTGAAACGGGGTAAAACCAGTGGCGGTTTTAGTGGATGTACGGTAAGCCCATAAGGCGGGGAAGAGCATGTGGTGCCAATTGGACTTATGCCGGTCAACAGTGCGTTGGAGGATGGTTTTGAGAATTTTGTTAATGGCCTCTACTTGGCCATTCCCTTGAGGGTAGTAAGCAGAGGAGAACTGATGTTGGAATTTGAGGAGGGTGGATAACTCGCGCCAAATGGAATCTTCGAAGTGTGAACCATGGTCTGAGACCAACTGTTTAGGAACCCCAAATCGAGTGATAACATGGTTAAAAAAGAAACGAGAAGCTGTGTCAGCGGTACAATTGAAGGTAGGCATGGCTTCGGCCCATTTGGTGAAGTAATTGACGGCGACAATGATGTATTTGTGGTCGTTGGCAGACGGGGGTCTACACTTCATGAAGTCAATGGCCCACTTACAAAAGGGACCAACGGTGACGACTGGGTGTAACAGAGCAGGTGGTGTCCGGGCTTTGGGGGCAAAAAGTTGGCAGTTATGGCAATGCTTGACCGTAGTGATGCAATCGGTGAAAAGTGTGGGCCAGAAGTATCAGGCGCGGACGACCTTTTGGGCAGTGGCCATCCCGGAGAAATGGCCGCTGCAGGCACCGCTATGACAGTCATTAAGGACATGTTCACCTTCCTCGTGTGTAAGGCAACGACGAAGAATTGTGTCAACCCCTTGCCGTTAAAGGACATCGCCTAAGAGGAGATATCGAGAGGCCTGGTGACAGATGCGACGGCGTCCATCACGGGTGACTTTGGGTCTGAACTTTTGCGTGCGCAGGTATAACAAAATATCACCGTACCATGGGTCATCAAACGAGATGGTGAACAAATGATTGTCGGGTAACTCATCAGAGATTTGCGGGGACGGGAGAAGGGAGGGGAGATCGGTGATGAGCTGAGCAAGTGCAAGGGCTTTGGTGCTCTTAGGGGTTTTGAAGATAAGGTCATATTCCTGGAGTATGATGACCCATTTAGAAACACGACCTTGCAGTAGTCGCCGGTTTAGGAGATAGACCATGGGGTTGGAGTCGGCAACGACGGTGGTATGACTAAGTAAGATGTAGTGTCGCAGTTTTTGGATGGAAAAGACTACAGCTAGGGCTAGTCTCTCCTCATATGGGTAACGTAGAGGTGGTCCAGACAAGGTCTGGTTGACGTAATAAATGACATGCTCCTGGTGGGAAGCGTCTTCTTGAACCAAGACTCCGGACACAGCATGCTCGGATGCCGAGACGTAGAGGATGAATTCCTGAGAGAAATTCGGAGGGGAGATCAAGGGGGCTTGTGTGAGAGATTTCTTGAGGGCTCCGAATGCAGCTTCTGCTTGCTCATCCCAAACAAAGGGTATGTGGGTACGGAGCAGGTGCAAGAAACCATGAACGGTAGTGGTGTAATCAGGGACGAAGCATCGAAGGAAATTGGATCGCCCCTACAGACTTTGGAGCTGCCGGAGCGTGCGAGGAGAAGGAAGGTCTAAGATGGCTTGGACTTTCAGGGGATCAACAGTAATTCCTTTTTGGGAAACAATAAAACCCAACAATTGACCTGCCGAAATGCAAAAGACACACTTGTGTGGGTTCAAGCGGATTTGATATTTGCGACAACGCAGAAAAACTTGCCAAAGGGCGTTAAGGTGGTCTGATCGTTTTCGGGAACGAGCTGTAAGGTCGTCAAGGTAGACTAGCAGGATATGGACCAAATCGTGAAAGCAATAGGTCATGGCCCGCTGGAATGTGGCACTAGCATTTTTGAGGTCGAAAGGCATGACACGATAGGAAAAGGTGCCCCATGGGGTAGTAAAGGCAATTTTGTACTGGTCTTCCTTACGGATCTGAATCTGATTGTATCCGGAAAAACTATCCATGAATGAGAGGACTTCATGCCCTGCACACGCATCGATGAGCTGGTCAATAAATGGTGTGGGGGAATTGTCTTTGGGACAGGCGCGGTTTAAATCATGGAAGTCAGTGCATACTCTAATGGTGCCTTGTTTTTTGTTAACGGGAATGGGGTTTGAAACCCAGGTGGTATAAGCAATAGGATAAATGAATCCTACCTTGCGAAGTTTTTCAATCTCTGCTTTGACGGCGAGTAGCTTGGAAGGATGAATGGGACGCTGTTTCTGACGAACGGGGGGTACATTAGGCCATGTGTCGATGTGGTGCTCGATAATGGCGGGGTCGAGACCGGGCATCTCAGTATAGGACCAGGGAAAGACATCACGGAATTCCTGGAAGAGTTTTTTGTACTCCTCAATCTCATGCTCACTGCAGGAGGCTCCTAAAGTTATGAGTTCAGGTGTACCTCCTGGTGCAGCAATGTCAATTTGGATGACGGGTGAAATATTGGCCATGTTACCTTCCTCAAAGGAATCCGGAGCAGGAATAGGGTCCTTAAACCAGTCGACCTTGGTGGGAAGGAAGTCTTTGGATTCAACCGCAAATTGGGTAGCGGTGCTAGAGGAAGATGCTTCTGGGAGGAAGTACGAACCATGGTGCATGTCATCCCAGGGATACTCCGGGGCAGTGAGTGCCTCAAGAATCTCCTCATCAGTACGGAAATTTTGGGCCGTCAAATCAGTTGAGGTGGGAATGGGAGTTGAATAGATCATGTAAATGGTGTTGACCTCCCCAGATGGGGTTGAGATCGGGGGGTGAATCTCTTCAATGGTGGGTGGTGCCGTCTCAAGATCCAGATTGTTCATCTCATATAGAGTTGCTCTATAATTGGGGAGATCGGGACAGTGATGTGAGTAATGCCCGTAAACATCGCATATGGCACAGGGGTGGTTGGTACGCAGGGATTTATCTTTAGGCTTAGGGGTGGGGTCTAGTTTGACAACCGGGATATTGCGGTCATTGTCAAGCATCTGCATGTGTTCCTGTAATGCAGGTAACTGTGGACATTGATGAGTCACATGGCCTAACTCATCGCACAATGAGCATTTGGGAGGAGCATGAAACACGGAGGGGTTTTTTACTGTCTTGGGAGGTGGTACATAAGTGTAAGGTTGGGGGCCTCTGCCCCCAGTGGGTTTGGGAGGAGGGGGATTCGTGGAGGACGACAGGGTAGCGACACCGGGGGATGGCTGAGTGGTAGTAGCCATGGGTTGCATCGGTTGTAGGACGACGCTTGGTGTCGGCAGGGGAACGGGAGGCGAAAGATACCAGACGGGTAATCCCAAGGTTAACCCAGGGAGGCTAAGGGTAGCCATGACCGGGGCGCTTACTACTCCCGAGGGAGGGACTAGGAAGGGGATTGTATGGATAGGTGTAACACCAATGTGGCTAGGTACCAATGGTGGTTTAGGAAACAAGGGTAGTTGATTGTTAGGTGTTTGGTTATCGTGGGATAGGGTACATAAGTCAGACACTTTGGGCGTAGATGACGGAGGAGGAATGGATTGGAAGGTGGATGTCATCGATGGGTCTGAGTAAACTCCAGGTCCCAAGGAGGAAACAAACGAGGTTGTGGCACCACAAACCGGTTGTTCAACCATGGGGAGAACATTTTCGGGTGCAGCAGGGGAATTTGGATCATAGTAGGTGAGTTGGTCAACCTTGACCACGCGTCCATCATGGGGGAACATCATGGTACGAAAGACAGAGGAAGCTACCGCTTGCATAGCATACATGTAGCTGTGACCGAGTAAGAGGTTGTAATCAAGCTGGGCGTTGATGACCTCTATGTCAATGAGGACGGTTTTACCGCCTAACTGGACGGGGACATTGGCTAGGAGACCTTGGGGCTGAGCCGAACGACCGTCGTTGGCGCGTAATGCAGTGGTGGACTACTGGAGGGTAGTGGATCCCAACTTTTTCCATACGAATGCAGACATAACGCATGTGGAGGCACCTTCATCGATGATGCACCGATGGATGACAAGATTCCGAACGGAAACAGAAACTTGGAATGCTAAGGTGGAAGGAAGGCGTGGTTCGGACTGGTCCAAATCAAATGCCATCAAATTCGAATCATTAGGGTCAATAGCCCCTATGGCTGAGAGTAAAGTCTTGCGCTGGGAAGGGAAGTTCTTCAAGACTTCTAACGCAGACATGGCTGCGGGAGATTGGGCTAAGTCGTCTACAATGTTGTAGTTTGACGCATTGCATGCATTGGGGTTATTGTTGATACGACGAAGTGAGAAACGAGGGGCTTTGGAAGCACCATCTATTGGGGGCGGAGGGATACGTAACGCCTGATCAGTGGGATGAGCGTTAGTGGTTTTATTGATGGGAGGGGATTCATAGGTGGAGCCATATTGGTTTCGACAGGTCTGGAGGTTGACATCAGCGGATGACATCATCAACAAGTGGTGGGTACTTAAGTCAAACATGTGTTGATCAGGGGCGGCGTATGTGATCTGTTGTTATTGTGGTGGCGCATTGACCTGAGGGGGAGCCAACGGCTGAGCATTCACTACGCCTTGGGTTGGTAAGGGGTTTTGCAGCACCAAAGGTTGCTGCTAAGATTGCGGGGGGTTGGGTGGTGCTTGAGGAGCCATATGCCCTTGGCGATGGGCATCATCAACCCAGAGTTGCTGAGCTCGCTCCAAGTGTGGGCAAGCATGTGTGTAGTGGCCATAGACCCCGCGAATAGAACAAGGATGGTTTGTTCGCAAATTGGGGTCTTTAGCCTACTTGGGTGGGCAATCAGGGTTTTGGTTAGCGGGGGCCGCATTATTGTTGTCTGAGGGATTAGCCGGTTGACCACCTTGGTCTGTAGGTTGGTTGTTCCCACGATTACGGCCCTTGCCACGGTTTTGTTGGCCCTAGTTACGCTGGTTGTTCTGGTTTTGCTGTTGATTTTGTTGGGCGTACACTTGCCCTTGGGCAGCAGGTGGGTTTTGAGGTTGTGTAGGTGTCTGAGCAGGCTGCGGTGGATGGTATGTAGTTGGAGGCTGCGCAGGTGCGGCACCTTGAGGAGGTTACTGATGTGTCTACGGAGCAGGTTGTGGATTTACCGCAGGGGCTGCCTGTGGCGGGTAATAAGCGGGTTGGGCCTGAGAAGGCGCAAGAGCTGGTGTAGCCTGCGGGTGGTAATAGGGCTGAGGTACGACCGTGGTGGGGTAAGCGGGGGTCGCATGACCGAAGCACTGCGGTGGACAGGTGGGTCGATGGGAATGATGGTGATGTGTCATAGGAGCATACGAGTGGGTAGCCCCAGACTGTGAGGTAGCCCGCGAAAGGTCGGGGCCCGGGGTAGGACGTGCTATGGAAAAGGGTTGGGGATGCGAAGAAACATGACCGATGATGCCGTATGCAGCATGGGATGCCCCCGGCGCGTCGTGCTGGGAGGACTCGCCGCAAGGGACGTTAGGTATAATGGTATAGAGATAACCCGACTGGGCGTAAATGAGGTCGAACTGCTGGGCCTTAAGGATGGCCTCTTCTTCAGACTGGGGTCTTTCTGATGCCACATCCTTAGCAATGATAGGGAGAAGGGACTTGAGGAACCAATCTAGGAAGATACGGTCATCTAATTTGATCTTGCATAAGCTACGACGTCGACGCCACTCATGAATGTGCTCCGTGATGTGGGTAGCCGTGTCTTGTCTACAAGATAGAAGTATCTCAACGCCCACATCATAGTGGACAGGTAACTGGAAGAACTGCAGGAAGGTCGAGGCAAGGGAAGCAAAGGTGGCATGGGTCCCGCGGGGTTGCTCGATATACCACTTGGCTGCAAAGCCAGTGAAGGTGCGCTGTAATAGACAGAGGCGGATAGAGTCATCCACTATGGAGTTGGAGGAACACCATAGATGGAAGGACATGATATGGTTTTGTGGGCCCTCACCTGCCTTTCCCTCGAACTTAGGGATGTCAGAGGGGAGCTTGGTGGGCATGTGAGGCCACGCAGGGTCGTGTCGGATAGGGTCATTGGTCAATCTGGCTAGGTCGGGCAGGTTGAGGCTAGCCATGAATGGAAAACTAGAAGAAGGATGTGACACAGGAGTGGGTTGGACCAAGTTGGGGCCAATGCCCCCAAGTGGAGGGACAAGGTTTGGGATGTTGCCCCCAAGTGGGGGAACTAAGGTGGTATAGGATGGTCCTGCACCACCACGGGTAGTGTGAGCCACTGATGGAGTGGGGATAGGTATTCCAGCTGTGGGAATAGGTGCAGTGAGGGGAACGGTAGATGTGGGCCCCATGGAGGGCATACCCACAGCGGGAGTGGTAACTGGTGTAGTGGTGGATGGGCCACCAATGGTCCCTACAATGAAAGGAGTGGGATTCGCGCCAGCCATGGGGCTAGTAGGGGTAGTGTAAATGGGGTTCTCAGACTCTTCTTTAGAATCAAAGGTAAAGTAAGGGGCGTCAATATCTGGTGACGGAGTCCTATGCCATTGACGAGTGGATTCAAGTGACAAGGCTCTAGATCTGTGATGAGTGGTATCAAGTGATGATGATTGAAGTTTATGATGGGGGGTGTCAAGTGAATTGTGCTGTGGGGGCTCACCCCTGAGGCGCCGAGAATGTCTCGGGGACTCAATGGTGACAGATGGTGTCAAATCGCTGGGGATTGTGGTGAGTGAAAAAATAGCTCAAAAATCCTAATGCAACCGAGTGTGTAGAAGGAGAGCTCAAAAACAAGGCACTCAGGCCAACAACCAACTCAAAACACCTACTGTAACAGTTGTGCTACAATAAGTGGAGTACCAACAAAATGGTCAGAATACCAACAAGAAGTAGGTTTCCTAAAAATAAGAAATGGTGGACTCACTAGACCAAAAGGAGGTAAGGGAGCATGAAAACACCTAACTAAAAAGTATTCTGGCTCAACTAGACATATCCTGTGCAAGGTGATGAAATCCAAGTCAGACAATATGAATAGGAAAGCCAAGTGGCTAAGATGTCCCCCTACCGGGAGGGACACCGGGTAGTCAATCCTAGAAGAATGGCAACTAAGATACCCCGTTCATGACACGTCCATAAAGGTGAATCTGCCATTTGGTCCTTTTACCGCAATACCCCTATACAGGGATATCCTGAGAACTTCGAAAGGTAGCCCTTCGGTTACTGAATGGAGTGCGGTATTCCACTTAGGCCTCCGGAACCAGTCTCGCGACTTCAACCCTCCTAGGGGAGAGGCCCTTTGGTAAACTGGTTGTGACCGTGCCAAAAAGTACTAGGGGATTTTGGTTCCCTAATTGGACAACAACTATGTCTCAAGTGTAAGTAACCGAGGGGTGTTATTGGAATCCTATCCCCCCGATCCTACCTAACTACAAAGATTCTTTTGTGTTCCCCAAGTGGGGTTAGAATATTGGTTGAGTTCGATAGTTTTTAAGGCCCACTTGAATTATGTGACAGAGTGTGTGCTCGTGAGGTGATGAACCCAAAATAAAAGTGCCACAAGGGGGGCAACTTTATAATTAACAATACTAAAATTTAACATGCAAAATTTTCTGAATTAAAATACTAAAATTTTAAAAAAATTCTATAAAGGGTAAAGAAATTATGTTGCAGAAAAGGATGTAGGGAAGGATGGCTGCAGGTAGGACAGATGGCTCTGCAGATGCAGAAAATATTGCAGCAAAGGGGGCTGGGTTCAAAACTGGAAAAAATGCAGAAATCAGACCGTGGGTCTGTGGAAAAACTGAGCAGTCGGACCGTGGGTTTAAGGGAAACAGGCGCGTACAGGTCACGGCTTTTTGGCCGACAAAGGCAGTCGGACCGCAGGAAATAGGGAAAAATACGCAGTCGGGTCGCGGGAAAAGGGCTAACAGACGCAGTCGGGTCGCAGCAAAGGGGTTGGAAGCCGCATTCAGGACGCGGGAAAATGGCCAACAGGCGCAGTCAGATCGCAGCAAACAGGCTGATTAGCCGCGGTCGGATCGCAGGTAACAGACTTGAGTCCATCGGCAAGGCGCTGGAAATAGTCTGAGAGTCGCGGTCAGGTCGCAGGTAAAGGCCTGAAAGACGCGGTCGGGATGCGACTGCAGAGGGAAAAGATGCGGTTTACGGCAGCCGAAAGGAAAAAACGGGAAATTATTGTAGATTTTTTTTAAAAAAAAACTAAAACCAGAAATTCAAACCTAGGGGAGTCGCCAAAACTGTAGCTAGGATTTTACCCCTAGCTTGTGCAAATGAGCACCTACTAAGGAGAAGGGACTCCTTAGTAGCAGTTCAGTAAACAGAAATTAAAATGCTAAAACAGAAATATAAATTACTCTAAACATGTGCATGAAACATAACAAATAAGATGTAAAGAATGGCTGTTGTATTAATTTTACCTCCAATGTGAAGGTTGGTGAAGCTCTTGCAATGTCCAAGAGGGTTGATCCAAGCTCCAACTTGCTCCTTCTCTTTCTCCAAATGATGGGAATGGGCCAAAAGGGGCTCTCAAGGTGAAAGTAGCTCAAGGGTGAGCTAGGGTTTCAAGAGAGATTTTGGTAGAGTAAGGGTGCTTATGATTGTGGATATGGAATAAGGGGTCTCCATCACCTATTTATAGTTTTTTGGTGGTGGAGTGTTGGCCCATGGTTTTGGGAACCATATGGTTTAGGTCAGCTGTATAGGGTTTTTTCTCCTTTTCCTCATTATTTTATATTTTTTATTCCCTTTTTAGAGGGTTTTTGCTATTTTTAGAGGAATTTTGGATATTTTTGGAGGAAAAAGGGGTTTTTAAGCCTTTTTGGGGCTTTTTGGGCCTTTTGGAGGTTTTTTAGTGGGATTTTCAGGGTTTTTAAGGGAAATATGGTAGGAAAATGGACAAATGAGCCATGTAATGGGGTAGATGAGGTAGTGAACACTTTTTGGGTGTTAACAAGTTGGCATTGGCATCATTGCCCCCTTGCGGGGTGGTTGGATGGTCGCCCCCTAGCGGGGGTGTTGGTGTCAAAATAGTGGGTTGTTGTTTCCCACTGCATCTCTTTTCCCAGAGTTAGAATTTTTCTTACTCTTGTATTTCTTCTTCTTTTCCCTAAGGTCTTTGGACTCGACTATAAGGATTTCAGAATTCTAGGAAGGATTAGCACTTTGCTTACCCTTGTATTTATTCTTCTTTCCTCTAAGGTCTATCAATGAGACTATGAAGATGTTAGAAGTGTTGGAAGGATTAGTAGGTTGCTGCATTTCCTGGCCAGCTGTGGGTTGTGAATTCTGAATAGAAACTTGTTCCAAATGTTGGGTGATCTGTTCAAGTTGGTTGATGGAATCCATCATACCATTGGCATGAGGTCCATGTGGTGGCCTATCGGGATCAAATGCAGGTCTTGCAGGTTGGTTCCAAAAATATTGGTTACTTCCTAGAACCTGACCACTCCATTGCGGAATGGGGTTAATGGTTGGATTTCCCCCTTGTAGGGCTAGGCGCCAAAAATATTGGTTACTTTCTGGAACTTGACCACTCCATTGATGTGGTCCTTGGGTGCAATAAGACTTCCAAGGCGGGTTTCCTCCTTGCAGAGGTTAGCCCCAAGAAGATTGGATATTCCCTAAAACCTCCCCACTCCATTGCGGAATGGGGTTGATAGGTGGATTTCCCCTAGGCATTGTGCTAGGATAAGTTGGAGGATAACCCCCTGGGGCATTTCCACTAATCTGGGGAGCATAACCCCAATTGGAATAAATGTTCCATGGTTCATTGCTTTCACTAGGAATATTACCATTCCATGGTGAAGGGTTGCCCCCAAAAGTAGAATTTGGACAAGTGTTAGGTATACCAAGAGGATTTTGGTTTAATCCTTGTTTTTTTTTACCTTGATTAGCCAAACCATATGGAAAACTAATGTTTGTTAAGGCACTTCCAATTGGTACTTCTTGTATTGGAACCCGAAACTGTACCAATTGGAATTGAAGTGCTGGTTGAACTTGTGCTACTAACAGGTATACTAACTGTTGGAATTGATGTAGAGGCCAAATTGAAAGTATTTCTACCTCCAAATATTGTTTGATGTTGCAACGACGTAGTCCCTTGTGCTCTTGATGAATCCATAGGGTCACTTGTTGAATTTTGCATGTCATTCAAACTTTCAAAAAGAGGTTTGATATCACCCAGTGACTCACGGATAGTAAGTATAACTGGTTCTGAAAGAATCACCAAAGGAGGAATTACATGAGCATTTGTGTGATTTTTCAATGTTTCAATTTCAACTAGAGTAAGATCATCAACTATGTCTGTATTCAGTTCGTGATGTGATAATGCATGTTCAGGGTTTGTTTGATGTTGTTCTTCTCGAATAATATTAATTGTATTTAAAATTAGTTTTGTTTCCAAGTCACTAGGATGTAGTTTTTGTATCTATCTATGCAATATAGCAGGGACTTCAATTTCCGGTGACTCACCTCGCTGCTACTGTGAATGGAGAATCAGGAGAGTATCCACTTCTAAGAATTTGATAAAAGTATGTGTTTAAAATGATATTCTTAATCAAACAATCCTAAGTCAGTCTAGACTCAACAAAAAGGAAAAGTGTCCACATAGTAAAAAGTCTTATAGATCCAAGAAAGCACACTACTTTTCCAAATAGAAGAAGCTCAGTGAAAAGTTGGATTGGAGGGCCTTCCAAAACTAGTAGCTGCTGAGGGATATCAAGCCTCAAACCATTTCTAGCAGCGAAGGTATGAGAAACAATTACAATAAAATTTAATTTCCAGGGGTGCAAGTGTTGGTTCATGACCAATTACCCTCCCAAGGAGTAAAAGTTCCAAAGTCTGTCTCAGGTACTGCAAGTGTCCCCCACTCACAATAGCCTATGTGATATCCTAGGAATAGCAACTAAGGTTACCACTTCACAATCAATGGTCGGGCGGAACAGTTGTAAGTCAAGGTCAACTCGCATAACTAGGTACTCTAGAAAAGTGATGTCACCCTGAGGAATTCTCACTTCACATAGAATTCCTTGATGAGCTCATGTCCCACTAAAAAAGAAAGAGGAGGGGGAACCACTCTTACTTATCCAGATTGACCTCATGCTTAACGCATGTGTTAGAAGCACTTTCCCGACAAGCATTTTTTGTTACTAATGGATTTAAACTCTCAGTAATCAATGCTAGTTTCAAAATTTTTGCATCCTAGGAGTTTTAACTCTCCAAAACTAATCCAGGGTGCTAACTTAACCTTGTTGGTGATATGAAAAATCAAATCATGGTTAGTTTTAGATTAAGCACCAATTTTAAGGGTAGTTTGCTTAGTTTCAGGAGTGGAAGTGAAACTGGTGGTGTGTTGACTTGAAAAATATGAACCAAACAATGCAATATGCTCACTACTTTACCTTTCAATTCGATGAATGTTCTAAACTAGTGAAAATTTAGAGGATCATGTGTGCCTTTCAAACATGCAAAATTCTTTGGTATATATCTGATATTTAAGAATAGTTCCTCTGAAATATGGATAATAACTGATTTTCAAAAATCAATGTAAACCAAACAAATATCTCAGTGAAAATGAATCTAATTCTATTACATGGGGGATCTCTGTTTCTCATTTGTAGGGCCACCAGAAAATGCAAGCAAAGAGGATACGCAGAGCCCTTTGGAATGCTTATGAATTAAATTCTATACTGTTACACTTGAGATCGACTTTCTCATTCACAAGATCACACGAAGGCCCAAGTGAAGAGGATACGATGGCTTGAAAAACTGTATGCAAAAATTGAAATCTACTTTGTTGCACGTGAGATCCACTTTCTCATTCACAAGATCGCACGAAGGCCCAAGTGAAGAGGATACGGTGGCTCAAAAATAAGATGCTTGAAAAATCAAATCCTAGACTATTACACTTGAGATCCACTTTATCATTCACAAGATCACCCAAAGGCCCAAGTGAAGAGGATACAGTGGGTCAGACACAATTTATCACAAGAAAATTGAGATCTAAAGCTACAAATTGCTCTAATTGTGCAGAAGTATAATGAAAATACTTGTAGATCCAAAACAAAATTTGACTAATTAAAGCTTGTTTTTGCTTTTGGAAGAAAATTGTTGTCAAAATAACTCAAAGTGTGATGTTCAATTTTTTTTTTTTTAATGCAAATATATTTGTGAAATGTGTTTAAATGATCTTTTCAAATGTTATAACTAATATTTGGTGTCATGTTTCAAATAAGAAAGTTCATGAGATTCAACAGTTAAAGGGTCTAAAGGTTCTTCAAACAAATCTTTATATTTCTTCAGTTTTTGTGATTTGCAAAGTCTTAAATGAATCAAATTTTTTTAGATATCAATCCTAATCTTATGCAATCAGGATCCAATAGCAACATATAACTTGAAGCAAATGAATCTACCACAAATTTAAGTAAATTTTGAAATAAAAGTCAATCTGGGCCATTTTTGGAGGTTTTTGGTAAGAAATTCCAAATCTAAGGAGCTCAAACCATCCCAAATTTTCCTTAACTAGTGGTAAACTGATACTAAGACTTTTTAAAATCTTTTTTAATTTCTGCAAGTACAAAAAGAAAGCCTCAAAGCTTCCCTAAAACAGTGAAAATTCAAAACTAGGTGTCTTTTCAAGGTTCTTCTTCATGTTTTTGTTTTTTAATTTTTGTTATTTGCAAATTATGAAAGGAGTCAAAATTATTTCAAAGATCAATCCCAATCCTATCCAATCAGGGATCTAACAGAAAAATATGGCTTTAAGAAAGTGGATCTAACACCAATTTAAAGAAAATTTGGAAAGAAATGACAGTTTAGGCTATATTTAGTGGTTTTGGGAGGAAAATTGCCAATCTAAAGATCTTAACGTAAACTCTTCAAAAAAATTCAAAAATTTTCAAAGTTAGTGATAAATTGATATTAAAATATTTAGAATCATTAAGAAAGTCTGCAAATGCAAAAATATAGGCACCAAACAGCCCCAAAACAAAGAGATCTCAAAACTAGTTCATAATTCATGCAAATCTGAAACAAGAAGGCTTTGAATCTTACAAAAGTTTGAAAATCTCCCAAATATTTGGCTAAGGAGGATCAAAATGAGGTCTGCACTCTGATATCAAGGATTCATAATCCCATACAAGAAGAAAAGATCAACAAACAGAGGAAAGAGGGAAGAATTGGGCACAAATCTCAAGAAAAACCTTCAATGCACTCTGTAGCAAAGGAAGGTGAGATCTAGCTTCATCTTCGAAGTTTTTGAGACTGTAGGAGTGGGTATAGACTAGTTTTGATCCTATAAACCTGAAGCATAGGTTCTTTAAGGGATCTTAAGGCATTCTTAGAGTAGATCTGAAAGTTTAGAACACCAAAAATGAAGTAATTTTCAAGAAAAAAGACCTTCAATGCACTCTCTATCAAAGGAGGTTGAAATCTAGCTTCATCTTATTTTTTGGGAGTGTAGGAGTGGATCTAGGCCATTTTTGAGCCTATAAACCTGTAGCATAGGTTCTTTATGGGATCTTAAGGAAAATCTGGAGTAGATCCAAAAGGTTAGAACACCAAAAATGAAGAAATTTGCAAGAAAAAACAGAAATTTTCAAGAAAAATCGACTAGTAAGGTCGCCAATTTGATAATAGCTTTAAAGGTAGCGTTAGATCTACTTTAAATATGCTATATTACGATGAAATGGTGATTTCCAATGTCATATATGAACAATTAACTAAAATTCCTTAACATCTTAGCCATTTTAGAATTCAAACTAAACTTGATAAGAAAAACTCAAACTTTTAAATGGAAGGAAAATTGAATCATTTCATTAATAGCAATGAAGAAGATACATAATTACAATGCTTGAGATGCACCCCTCCTTCTTTTACATGAGCTTTCCTTTCTCCACCCTTGCCTTTGATGAATATGTCAAGCTTTCCAATCCTCCAAATCTCTCCAACATGCCTTTTCTCTTCCTTTGCCTCCTCCTACCATGCCCCAAATGCCTTTGTTTAACAGCATTAGGAAATGGGCTCTCAAGTTTCTCTTTTCAATGTGGGATAATCCCTTTATTTTATTTTTTATTATTTTCTCTCAAAAACCCACTTTCCATAGTATTTTTAGGCTTTTTTCACAACTTTAGCATATTTAAGTCCAATTAATGCACTTTTGTGCATTTCTTCACACCATTGAATGATGGAGACTAGATTTGAGCCTTCAATTGAGCAGTTCAATCACTGAACCTTGTCTCTTTAGGATTATTATTTCTTCACTCAATCCTTCTAGTTATGGAATTAGTGATTAGATCAGAGAGGACTGTTCTCTTCTGTACTTGTCTTACGTCTTCATGTTGTGGGTGCATAGTAAAAATATCCTTCTTCCTTCACTTGGTTAAGGTTGTTAATTTGATTGTTAAGAACCATTCATACCAAGTCAGCATCATGGTACATATTATGTATAGGCATGGGCCAGAGAGAAGGAATGACATGAGGATAATACTGAAGGAGACAAAATTTTACATAAGTGATGATAGAACCCATGATCTGCATTATGTGCAACATTGTTTTAGAATTTTCTATGATCAGTTGAAGGAGAGAGATATACAAATGGATCAGCATTGGATATGGTTGGATGGTTGTGCGGGCAAGTTAAAAAATGCCCGAGTATTCCAATGGATGAGTATTTTTCATAAGATTTATAATGTGTCGCATATCTGGAACTATTTTAAGACCGGGCATGGAAAACGCGAGCATGATGGGGCTGGTGCATGCATCAAGACTGCACTACGAAGGGAAGAGATGAGGTTTAACACAAACCCTCATATACGAGATGCATAATTCATAGTTCAATGGTACTCTGCAACAATGTCAGACCAATCAAGAGATCAACAAACATCATCAGTGGCAGGACGTGTGGTAAGAAATTTTTGGCAGGTGGTTGACATAGATCGATCGCCTTCCTATAGTTGCGGCATAGGACAAGGAACACGTGGATTTCATTAAATTCGAAGCTCAAACAAGCCCTTATTTGAAATATGGACACGAAAACTTGATTGTTTTTACATCCCTTGTAGCAGTGTCGAATGGGATGAATGTGAATGCATGGATTGGGTTGATGAATGGGATCATGTGTCACTTGCAGTAGACCAACGTGTAGTTGTTGAAACAACCCAGTTAGAGGAGGGTCAGACAGCGATTTCGACAGACTACGACCACATCTAGAATCTTGTACAACTAGGACACATATACGCAGTTGTTTCCCCGAAATACAATGAATGGGGCACGAATTATTGGTTGGAAGAATGCATCCAAGGTAATCAAACCCTCTATGGATCATTAATCGATAATGAAGGCATTGAATTTCCTATTGGCTCGATGGTGGTTAAGGGGGAATATCTTACACTAGATGGGAAGTCAACATAGACTAGTGAGTATGTATTCATGGATTACAAACCAAGTTCAGTGGTGTATCACTTCACAAACTTGATCGTTGGCACAAACATCCATCAACAAACAATGTCAAGCAAGATCTCAACCAAGGTACACTACTACGTGCCTCATTCAGAGCACGGGAGATTGATGGAGACAATTAGCAACAGAGAGAATCCAGATGGATTTATTGAATGAGGTCAGTCAACTTTACATAAGAGATAGAATTGCATCAAAGAATGTTATGTTCTAAATCGAGGTATGTGTAGTTTTATGTTATTTTGTTAGTACATGCATTTTTTGTTGACACATACACGTGTTATTTTTACATAGGTCAGATCTTCTTTTCTTCAATTCTGTTACTTCATTTTATTTGTCTCTTACTGTTCTTTCTTCTAATTTGATATGGGCCATTGAGACATCCTCCTTACATCTCGAATGCTAGTTTATATATTATCTATCTCATTTTTAATCATTGCATCTCTTAAAAATGGACTTTTTCATTTTCCCACTCGTGCCTCTTCAAAAATATTAACTTTATGTTTATTAAATAGATAACAAACCCTGTTTTTTTAATAGCTTATGCCTTATTTAGTTTATTCCTGTAGCTTATCATCATGCCTTTTCAGCATCACATCCTTTCCATAATTATTTCCTTTCAATTCTGGAAATTGCCTTTTTATAAAACGCACCTCTTAAAAAATACTTGGTTTAATTCATTTGCTTTGATAACTAGCTGGTAATTAATTTCCTCTTATTTCATAGCATCTTAATCATTTATTGTTTTTATTAAATTTACTTAGCTGGGAAATTTAAATAAAAACCTGTTAACATATATTTTCAGGCTTATTCACATACTATGTAACAATGATTTTTCCTCAACTTGGCAACTCATTTTTTCACATATGTGACTACCAAAGAGGAATATGACACCATGGTTAGATGGCCAATTCATCATGGAACATAACCATGCCATATGGATAATTTACCAGCACAAGGTCAATTTATGGAGGACATTTCCAAATTGTCCTTCAAAGTTTATTTGGACAGAAAAACAGACTTTTTCTCATTTTTCCAGGCTTGTGTCTCGCACGTGTGATCACCAAATGGAGAACTAAGACCAAGAATAAATAGACAAATCACCAGAGAACATATTCATGCCATTGGATTATTTTACTGGAGCAAAGACATCCTCTAGCATGCATTTCCAAATGGCCTTTCATATTTCTTGTGTTTAACACTAGAACATATTTTATTAATTTTAACAGGAAAACATAAATTTTCTCAATTTGGCAGGTTTGTAGTTCGCACGTGTAACCTCCAAAGTAAAATATGAGACCATGACTAGATGGAAAAATCCTCAAGCAATATACCCATTCCATTAGATGAATTTTCTCAGCACAAGGACACTTCATGCGGGCATTTCAAAATGGCCCCTTAGCCTTGTGAATTCAACACTTAGCCAAATTTTTGAATATGCAAACAACGTTTTTCCTACTTTGGCAGATTGATTTCTTGCACATGTGACAATTATAAGGAAAAATTAAAGCATGTGTGGATAACCAATTCAACAAGGAACAGATCTATGTCACCCTATGAATTTTATTAGCACAAGGACACCTTCTTGCGGGCATTTCCAATTGACCTTTTCAACTGCTGATTTGACACTTGGACAAATTGTCAAACCCTAGGTCAACATGATGAGATTTTTATTTTCATCCAATTAGAAGTGTGAGACACCAAATGGGTAGAGGCCAAAAAGGTTATTCCATCAGGACCACTTTCATCCTCTGAAGCTTCTTTCTCTCTCCTTGGCAGGCATTTTTCTGGAGCAGTGCAAATCAAACTGGGAGGCATTTTTGGCAAATCAATATCTTCTCCTACAGAGAATTTTTAGAGAAACCAATGATATGGTTGGATGTACCAATCAAAAATCTAGAGACCCATATGCTCATAATAATTTAATCCATCAGCTACTGGAAATGACAGGCATTTTACTGAGGTCACTTAGGCATTTTTACCAGTATTTTTATACTAAGACAATTTGTGCAATTTCTAAGGTGGATTTTTTATTTCATCAAAATCCTGAAACAATGCCACTAGATGATGTAGTATACCTCACTGAGCACACCCAATCTGATTATTTGCCCTAGGTGGGCATTTGATTGAACTTGGTGCAAAACTGCCTAAAACCCTATTTTGGCAGACCTATAACTTTTTCCTCAGACACTCGCAAGACAAACTGAGACCATGCTCAGGTAGACAAATCAACAATATACAACTTGAACATATGGTGCATGCATTTACTTAAACCTATGAATTATGGCGTGCATTTTCTTGAGGCCACTTAGGTAGTTTTACTACCTTTGGTGCAAAACATCCTGGAACCTTGTTTTGGCAGGCCTTTAAATTTGTCATAAAACACCCTCTTTCAGAGATGAGACCATGGTAAGATAGCCTCTTCAGCAAGATACAACATGATAGTTTCAGATAATTTTTACCATTCACCTATGAGGTACGGCGTGCATTTCCCCAAGTCTACTTGGACCAATTTTCCAACACAACCATTTTTCAGAATGTCTAAAACTGCTTGAACCCTTGATTTGGTAGATCTATAACTTTGTCATAAAGAACTCTTCTGAAGAAATGAGACCATGGTTAGATATCCTATTAAACAAGGTATATCCTGATATGATGGTGCAGGCATTGTCTTCAAACCATGAATTATGGTGGGCATTCTCGTAGAGCAGTTTTGACTAATTTTTTCATACTTTCTCAATTTCTAAAGTTTCACAAACTTGCCATACTTTTCCAAAATGGTGTCAGATTGTAACACTGAATTCATGATAGCACCAGAACACCATCATGTGTATTTCCAGCCTCATCACACATGCCACATCATCATACTTGTCATGTCATTCCTTTGTCTTCCACTGAGTTTTCCTTGCCATCATGTTCTTGGTTATTCCTTTGTCATTACTGAACTCCTTTGACATCAATTACAACCACATCCAAAAAAAGATACTTCATAGTCACTTTTATCCTACCCATAAATAAAAAGATACTTCATAGTCAATTGTCTCCTACACATGTGAAATACAAGCCTGCCAAAATGAGAAAAAGTCAGTTTTGCAGGCTTTTATTTCCAAAACAAGCTTTTTCTCATTTTGGCGGGCTTGTATTTCACACTTGTGAACTCCAGAGGAAAATATGAGACTATGGATAGATCTCCAATTCATCAAGGAACAAGCCTATGCCATCTGATTCATTTTATCAGCACAAGGACACCTCCTTGTGGGCATTTCCAAATGGACTCTTAGCCATGTGAGTTTGACAATTTTTCCTTCACTTTTGGAAGATTGATTTCTTTCTCATGTGATCACCACAAGGAAAAATAAAACAATGGATGGATAGCCACTTAAACAATGAACAAAACCATTTAAATTGATGAACTTATTGACACACACACAACATCTAGTGGGCATTTGAAAGTTGTCTTCCAAACTGTTGATTTGAAACTTAGGCAAAATTATCAAACCCTAGGTTAGTATGATGAGATTTTTATTTTCATCAATTTTGAAGTGTGAGACACTCAATGGATGGAGGCCAACAAGGTGACTCCATATCAATCAATTTCACCCCTTGCAGCCTCTTTCTCTCTCCTCGACGGGCATTTGACTGGAGTAGTGCAAACCAACCTAAGAGGCACTTTTGGCAGATCCATAACTTCTTCCTCAGGCACTCTAAAGACAAGATGAGGACATGGTTAGATAGAAAAACCATCAACCTATAGGATGAAAATATGGTGCGATAATTTTCTTCAACCCACAAACTATGGTGGGCATTTCCCTGAGGCCACTTAGGAAGTTTTGCTACTTTGGTGTAAAAGCAACCTGAAACCCTATTTTGGCAGGTTGTTAACTTTGTCATCAAACACCTTCTGTGAAAACTAAGACCATGGAAAGATAGCCTTCATCATTCTCCCATGAGGTATGGAGGGAATTTTCCCAAGGCCACTTGGACCAGTTTTCCAAGACACATCCATTTCCAAGAATTTCTCCAAGGCTTATTCTCAAACCCTATTTTGGAAGACTTATAACTTTCTCCTTAGACATTCTTATGGGAAAATCAGACCATGGTTATATAGCCAATTCAACAAGCTATAGCCTGATATGATGGTGCTTGCATTTTTATCAAACCATGAATTATGGCGGGAATTTTCCCAAGGCCACCTGGACCAGTTTCCCAACACTTGGCCATTTTCAAGAACTTCTCCAAAGTTTATCTTGAAACCCTATTTTGGCAGACTTCTAACTTTCTCCTCAGACATGCTTATGGAGAACTGTGACCATGACTAGATAGCCACTTCAACAAGTTATAGCCTGATATGATGGTGCATGCATTTTTCTCAAACCATGAATTATGGTGGGCATTCTCTTAGAGCAGTTTTGACTACTTTTTCCATCCATAGTCAATTTCCAAAGTTTCACAAACTTGCCAAACTTTTCGAGAATGATGTCAGATTGCAACACTGACTTAATGATTGCACTAGAACACCATCATGTGTCTTTCCAGCTTCATCACACATTCCACATCATCATACATGCCATGTCATCACTTGTAGGTCCATTTTGGAAACTAGGGTTTTGCTCAGTAAGGGAGTGTGCAATTTTTGCACATGGGGGTCAACTTTGCAAAATCATCGACCTAGGACTTATGGCTAGAGTTCCCAGCTAGAACCTTATTAGATAGACTTGCGGGACTCCCGGGGACCCGGTTTTGTTGTGTTAAAATTCAATATGCTAAGACAGAAAATATCAGCATTACATTTCATTTCCCAACTATAGCATATACAGGATCACTGAAGAAACAACAAGCATAGCATAAACACAAGAGACATAGATTTATCCTGGGAAACCCTCATGGGGTAGAAAACCCAGCAAAGCTTCCTCAATATGGATGATCAACAAATACAAAGATGTAAACCAAAGACATGAGCTCCTCCTCCTCCATAGCAGACCTCTCTCTCACAAGTGCTCTACATTCTGAGTGATGGAAGTGTGTTAAATGAGGAACACACCTCCTCTATTTATACACATCTCCGACTTGTACAATATATTAACTAGGTTGGCCCCAACATTACCACTGGGTTAAACACCCCATTACAACTAACTGGCCCGACCCCTCTAGGGTGGTCTAATAACCCCTTGACCCACATAACACATACAGGGCCGACCCCCACTAGGGAAGTCTAATAACCCAAGTTACCACATTCCGAGGGAGGAATAAACATCTCCGGATATACAATAAGATCTTCACGGAGGAATGAAACATCTCCGGAATAATAAAGTACAAATATAATATTCTTTGAAGTTACAATATTTCAACACTCCCCCTTAACGAGAAGGATATTGTAACAACATCTGTACGAGCAAGGAGTCATCAACATCATACATGATACATCTATAAATCATTGGAATCTTTCTCAACATCATCAGTAACTCAAGTAGTTACTGGAACATCAACATATTCAGTACTGAGTGTTCATATTCTGCAGCACTCGAGCAACTACAGCAACATCAACATCATCATCTGAATCCTCACGATTGTTGGGTATGTTATATCTCTTCACATGGTCGTTGCGTGTACAACACGATCCCTACGGCACTAGTGATTCGCCTACGCCGGGCGCGTCTGGAGGGGGGGGTTTAGAGGGGGGGGTAGCCCGACAGGGCCCACCCCCTTCGTTTCGGACCGTTAGGTTCCGAAACGACACGGAGGGGGCCGTTAGGCCCCTGGAGTCCACACGGATCGCAAAATTTTTTTGGGTTGCTTTTTTGCTTTTTCGCGATTTTCGACCCATTGTACTCTATCTAATTCCGGTAAAAGGAATTAGGGTTGTAACCTAATTCGGGTAAACGAATTAGGGTTTTAGATGCTGCAGAATACCATTTATTGTATTGTACATGTAAAATAAACATATAATGAAAAAGGAGCTATGCGGCTCTAAGTTTTTGCTGGTTTTTTCCCGGTTAAGGGTTTCCAGGTGAAAATCTCTATGTAATGTGTGTGCCATTGTGTATTTTCTGTTAATGCTTAAGAATCGATATAAGTTTGTACTTCACTGTTAAGGTTTAAAAATTACAACGATCATCAGCATCGTCATCACACGATCATCAGCATCATCATCACACGATCATCAGCATCATCATCATACGATTATCAACATCGTCATCACATGATCATCAGTATCGTCATCATATGATCATCAACATCATCATCATATGACCAGCATCTGGATCATCTCGATCTATAGCATCTAGATCATCTCAATCTACAACATCTGGATCATCTCGATCTACAACATCTAGATCATCTCAATCTACAGCATCGTCATCATACGATCATCACGATCAGCAGCATCGTCATCTAGATCATCAGTATTAGTCTCCACACCAATACAAGTATCCTCATCAATACAAGTATACATACAAGTATCCTCCTCAATACATATCATCAATACAAGTATCCTCATCAATACAAGTATACATAATAGCAGCATACTCTGCAACACACACGATCATATTACAGGATGATCAATCCCACTCTCTTTAGGACATAGGTCCATGGATGATACAATCCAGATCAAGTTCCAGGATGATCAATCCTTATCACTTTAAGACAACTCTCATGTCTAGGGATGATGCAATCCCAATCACGTACCTTTTGAACCGAGGTCCAGGGATGATACAGTCCTATCATTCAATTCTCGGAGACCTCTTTCTATGGATCAATTCAAGGGACCGAAGTCCGGGGATGATCCAATCCCCATTCTCAAAGATATCTTTTCTACGGCTCAATTCAAGGGACCGAAGTCTGGGGACAATCCAATCCCCATTCTCGAAGACATCTTGTCTACTGCTCAATCCAAGGGACCGAATTCCGAGGATGATCCACTCCCCACATGTCCACCAGGGACTTCCTTCTCGGAGACATCTATCTACGGCTCAATTCAAGGGACCGAAGTCCGGGGACGATCCAATCCCCACATGTCCACTAGGGACTTCATTCTCAGAGACATCTGTCTACGGCTCAATTCAAGGGACCGAAGTCTGGGGACGATCCAATCCCCACATGTCCACCAGGGACTTCATTCTCGGAGACATCTCTCTACGGCTCAATTTAAGGGACCGAAGTCCAGGGATGATCCAATCCCCACATGTACACCAGGGACTTCATTCTCGGAGACATCTGTCTACGGCTCAATTCAAGGGACCGAAGTCCGGGGACGATCCAATCCCCACATGTCCACCAGGGACTTCATTCTCGTAGACATCTGTCTACGGATCAATTCAAGGGACCGAAGTCCGGGGATGATACAATCCCCACCTGTCCACTAAGGACTTCATTCTCAAGGACATATGTCTATGGATACTTTTAGAACATGTGTTCAAGGATGATGCAATCCCTCCTCTTTCTCGAAGACATCTGTCTACGGATCCTTTTAGAACATGTGTTCAAGGATGATGCAATCCCCTTGTCAACTTAGACCCTGTCTAAGGACCATCCACCAACCTCTCTGTCGGCATCACCAATATAGGTATCCACATCATTGACCTCACTGTCGATGCAGGCAATCTAATCATAAGTGATCATATCACTCCCCCTTTAGAGGAGGGTCCTTCTGAACTACACCAAGTTTGTCTCGGAAGTACTCAAACTTTACTTTGAGGTAGAGGTTTGGTTAGTATATTGGTAACTTGTTCACTTGAGGTAGAGGTTTGGTTAGTATATCGGTAACTTGTTCACTTGAGGTAGAGGTTTGGTTAGTATATCAGTAACTTGTTCACTTGAGATAGAGGTTGGGTTAGTACATCGGTAACTTGTTCATCAGAGCCCACAAATTCGAGCTTTATAATTCCCTTTTTGCACCATATCTTGTATATAGAAATATCAAATCTCTATGTGTTTTGACTTATCATGGAACACTGGATTCTTTGCCATCTTGATACAACTCTATTTGTCACACAGGATCATAGTTGGGTCTATCTCTAAGTCAAACAATCTTGAAACCATACCGCTTCACAACTAGCAAAGCAAGCAGCCATATATTCCGCTTGTGCTGAGAGCTACACTAAACTGCTTCCTGCAAAACCACGAGATCATGGCTGATCCTAGACAATAACATCCTCTCGATCTGTCTTCCTATCTGATACACTTCCTTCTCAATCAACATCTATGTAGACATATAATCTGAAGTCATGATCTCCAAGAACCAAAGTCTAACGTACCCTCATCACATGCTTTGCAGCTATCAGGTGAACACATCTAGTTTCCATTAGATACTGACTCAAGGTGTTCACATCAAGGCATATATTTGGCCTGGTATTCGTTAGATACATCAACGACCCAATAATATGTCTATACAGAGTCACATCAACTAACTCTGAGGAGTCATCAACTAACAACTTCAAGATGGAACCCATGAGAGTGGCCATGGTTGTACATTTGAACAGATCAATTCTTCTCAAGATTTTCACATCATACTTTCCCTGGTTGAGAAAGATTCCTTCTGAGCCTTTTCATACTTCCATCTCTAGGAGGTAATGCATCAATCCGAGATCATTCATCTCAAACTCTATAGCTATCTTCTTCGTGATTTCCATGATCTGTTTCTCATTCCTTGTCAGAAAGAGATCATCCACATACAATAATAGTATGATCCATAACCTTAAGGTAAAGGTTAGGAACAACTTTACTTCTGGTAAAACCCAAGCTTGTCAAGAAACTGTCAATTCTTCCTCTGTGACTGAACATCATTAACACTTTGCATTGAGTGATCTTCTGCAAATCTATCTGTGCCATCTCTCGTCAGATGGGTCTACTGATATGAGCCTCAATATTATTCAAACTCTTTGGTGAGTTACTTCTTGCATCCATGTCATCCGTATATAGAAACCATCTTCAACCTTGTAGCAAGGGTTGAAATCTGCATCACCCATGGTGATTATCAAACTCATCAAATGAATATTGATCCTGGGTACCCGAACAAAGCTTTCTTCAATTGAATCCTTGATTCGCACTTCTTCTTCAATTACATCATTAAGATAATGGTCTTATCTAGCCACTTGGAGCAAACATCTCGTCATGATTCTCTTCCTCTTTCTAAGAGAATCTTCTAGCCACGAGCCTTCTATATTATGTTTGATTTGTAAAACTTCTTGTTGAACATCCATCACTTGTTTGGTGTTCATCATTCTTCATGATATTTCCTACAAATCAAAATTAAGTACATGATTAGTAATACTTCATAATCATCAAATCATGTTGACATGATACCCTATTATGCATACAGATATGATTTACATAGTTATGATACTATCTTGACCAATACTTTGACACAACACTTTTCCATATACTGTATACATACAGTGGCTATTTATATGCCTTCCATCTCTACCATAACATACTATCGAGAGTGTGCATAACTCTCAGCATGTCAGCAAAGAGGTTTCATTCTAGACAAGCAACAATGGAATGTTTGTCCAACTTACCAATCATATGCATTAGTAGTGTACTGTTCAATGCTATATGAATGTTTACACTCAACATGATATATTTTAGGAGTACAGATATGCATACAACTATTACAAGCAATATCATTTACTATTTCAAATAACAACTCAAATACTTATCTTTTATGTTTGTGTGGTTGCCTCCCTCTTGATCTTCTATATGTCTTTTGAACTTCTATTCATTCTGTACCACTATACATGCTCAAATGTGCACTAGTGTCATCCTCATGATGACATACACAAACATACATTCATTAGTATAATCTCAATATTATCAAAACATTATAATTCTAAATAATCTTGAATATGTATGGTCATGATCATTCAATACATGGGTATACAAAGTAGGATTCTAACTTGACATAGGAAAACATACCTGGATTAGTATACCTTCCTAATCAATATCTTCTTTGTTCTCTTCAATGATTTAGAGATCCTATGCTAGAACCTGCATATCTCATAGGTTAAGCATAATATAACAAGGTCATACATACCTCGTAGGTAGAACTTCTATGTGATCAAAGATTATGGATGAGTCTTTGTCTTCATAACGTCATAGTCATGGAACTTGATTTATCTTTCGTGATGTACCTGTATCTTGGTAGCAGACAACATCAACCTCATACAACACCACAGTGCATTAGTAAAATCATATAGCCCTAATCAATGAATGCCTCCTATCATTCACATGTATTCATACTTTTGCTAGGGTGATAAGACAATTCTAACATTAATCAAGATTGTATTAACCTAAATAATATGAAGACAAACATATTATGAACTTAATAAAAAATTAGAGTTCAAGACATACCTGTATCTCCTTAAGTCATACCTATCGAGACTTCTTGTAGTCTTCTTATGTAAGGCTTTAGCCTCAACTCCCCCGGAAACTGGATCTGGAGCTCGATTAGGGTTTGTTAGAGAAACCCTAAAAATTGAATCATTGACTTTCACACTTCTGAATGGATGGAAGGATGTGTCTTGCTGAGATGATCAAACTTGCATACTTCAATTTTGAAATCTCCAAACTTTGACCCCTCAAAATTGCCTTTGAAACTTCTGGATCTTCTGGACAGGATTCCGAACTAGGGTTTGATGGAGCCTACCCTTCTTCTCAATCAAAAGGTTCGATCCAAAGCTCTAAACTTTTAATTTTCTGAGGAGCTTCCAGCCGTGGTCATAGACTTAAAAAATTCCAACTTTTGCAGAAGCCCTAATTTTCACATTTCCAATCAAAATCCCGAACTAGGGTTTGATCAAGCCCACTCTTCTGACCAACCAAAAATTTTGATCTTGGTCTCTAAATTTTTATTTTGATGAGTATTCAGCCATGGACTCCAATTAAAAAAATTCCAACTTTCTTCGAAACCCTAAATTCCGGAAGCCATGAATGAAGGTGCTCAAAAATAATTCTATTTTGATAGAAATATGTACCTGATTGTTTCTAGTGTAACTCCAAACTTTTTGATCCACAGGGTCTAAAATTTTTTTTTATGGTAGCCTAACCTATCATATTTCCATCCCGATAGGTCTGACCTCAATTGGATTCTGTGAGAGAAATTTATGCCAACTGTCGCAATGTGACCTATTTATGGGATAAAATAGGATAGAGAACTTGTACGACATGCCACGTGTCACTGGTTGAACTTCGGCCTCCGAAAAAATGTCCTGAGATATTACAATCTGTGCAATACCTTTCTCATTTTATGAAATTTCATTTGGAGCTTTCTAGCCCAAGTTATGACCTTTTTTCCTAGGTCACCTGATTATTACTGAGATCTGGAAGAGGTTGAAACCCTAACTTGTACTGATCATAACTCACAAAGTACAATGAATCATACGGTGCCCTTTGGATAAAAGGTACATGGGGATGTTATCTACGACCTATAAACTTTTCAAGTCCTGAACCTTCACCAAAATGTATTTATAGCGAAAGTTCCATGATGACTCATTTTTGCTATATAAAACCCTAACCTTCAAATTGTCGCAAGTGAAGCAAGTGTCGTAAGTGCCATACATTGCCTTCCTTCAGGTTAGCTCTAATACCATGTTAAGATTCAATATGCTAAGACAGAAAATATCAGCATCACATTTCATTTCACAACAATAGCATATATAGGATCACTGAAGAAACAACAAGCACAGCATAAACACAAGAGACACAGATTTATCCTGGGAAACCCTCATGGGGTAGAAAACCAAGTAAAGCTTCCTCAATATGGATGATCAGCAAATACAAAGATGTAAACCAAAGACATGAGCTCCTCCTCCTCTATAGCAGACCTCTCTCTCACAAGTGCGCTACATTCCGAGTGATGGAAGTGTGTTAAATGAGGAACACACCTCCTCTATTTATGCATATCTCCGACTTGTACGTTATATTAACTAGGTCGGCCCCAACTTTACCACTAGGTTAAACATCCCATTACAACTAACTGGGCCGACCCCTCTAGGGTGGTCTAATAACCCTTTAACCCATATAACACATACAGGGTTGACGCCCACTAGGGAAGTCTAAGAACCCAAGTTACCACATTCTGACGGAGGAATAAACATCTCCGTATATACAATAAGATCTTCACGAAGGAATGAAACATCTCCGGAATAATAAAGTACAAATATAATATTCTTTGAAGTTACAATATTTCAACACATTGCACGGTTGGAATTCTATGGCCCTGGTAGTTATCCAACAGGTGTCCTTGAAGGCCTTTTGGATGCGAGATGGAATGAGCCATAGAATGAAGACTATTTCCGAGACTTCAACGCATGGTGTGGGGGGGGTGTCTAGATAAAAACCAGCATCCTAAATCCATCGAAATCGACGGATTAACGATCGGAGTCACGATTTGGGTGCAACGGGAATTTTAATTGAGCACCCTGGGGCCATCCGAGGACACTTCGAGGATTTGCTCTGGAGCCACAGAACCCAAACCGGAAGGCGGACTTGGATTCCATCAGCTCCCACAGGTGCAAATGTCCATTTTGGACATGGTCATGATGGCCATGCATGCCCAAGAGCCATCGGATGAGAAATGACCCCCTTAAGCAAGATTGGCATGGCCCTCACTGAGCAAAACCCTAGCTCTGGAGATGGCACAATAGCACCATTTTCGATACTTCGAGGAATGGTGTGGGGGATCCCCTAGCTAAAACCCGATGTCCCGGATCCATCAAAATTGAAATATTTGTGATTGGAGTCATGGTATGGGTGCAACAAGAATTTTCATCAGGCACCTCAGGCCCATTCAGGGACACTTTGAGGATTTGCTCCGAGGCCATGGAACCCAAACCGACGAGCAGACTTGGATTATGACAGCTCCTAGAGGTGCACGTGGCCATTGTGGACATGGTCATGATGGGCATGCATGCCCAAGAGACATCAGATGAGAAATGACCCCCTTGAGCAAGATTTGCATGGACTTCACTAAGTAAAACCCTAGCTCCGCAGATGGCAGAATATCACCGTTTCTGAGACTTTGAGGAATGGTGTGGGGGGTCCCATAGCTGAAACCCGGCGTCTCAAATCCATCGGAATCAATGGATTCAAGATCGGAGCCACAGTTTCAGTGCAACAAGAATTTTCGTCGGGCACCCCAAGGCCATTCAGGGACATATTGAGGATTTGCTCTAGGGCCACGGAACCCAAACCAGTGAGCGGACTTGGATTCTGTCAGCTCCCATAGGTGCACGTGGCCATTGTGGATGTGGTCATGATGTCCATGCACACCCAGGAGCCTTCGGATGAGAAATGACCCCCTTGAGAAATATTGGCATGGCCCTAACTTAGCAAAACCCTAGCTCCAGAGATGGCACAATAACATCGTTTTCGAGACTTCGAGGCATGGTGTGGGGTGTCCCCTAGCTAAAAAAAGGTGTTATGAATCCATTGGAATCGAAGGATTCACTATCGGATTCATGGTTTGGTTGCAACGGGAATTTTCGGCGGGCACCCCGGGGCCATTCAGGGACACTTTGACGATTTGCTCCAGGGCCACGGAACCCAAACCGATGAGCGGACTTGGATTCCGTTGGCTTCCACAGGTGCGTATTACCATTTTGGACGTGTCCACGGTGGCCATGCATGCCCTGGAGCCTTCATATTAGAAATGGCCCCCTTGAGCGAAATTGGAATGGCCTTCACTGAGCAAAACCCTACATCCAGAGATGGCACATTGGCACTGTTTCCGGGCATTGGAGGCATGGTGTGGGGGGTCCCCTAGCTGAAAACCGGCATTCGGAATCCATCGGAATCGATGAATTTGCTACCGGAGTCACGGTTTTGGTGCTATGGGCATTTTTTCTAGGCACCCCGGGGCCATTCAGGGACACTTTAAGGATGTCAAAGGATCTAGACCTATAATAATTCATTCGTTGTTTTCTTACTTTATTTGAGTAGTTTCTTTCTTTGCCATTAAACTATGCAATTTCCTTCAAACTTCTTTTCATTGACATAATGGATACATGCAACTTAATTCATTTTTTTTACTGTCATTTCCAAAAACTAATATAGCTAAATTAGATTTGCTTTCAACCTATTCAGATCCCTTGTGCATACTCTGTGTTGCTTTGCTGTAATGACATATTAACCATTTTTTACTTTCCTTAATTTTTGTCTTTTCCATTGAAAAAATAATACGCATAGATCTGAAACTTGGGTGATTTTTGCACTAATTTGACAAGCTGTTTTTTTTGTTATAAAATTATGCAGTTTCCTTTACACTGTCATTCATTGACACAATGGATAAATAGAACTTATTCATATTTTTCTTGTATCTTTTGCAAAAATTAAGATAGATGCATTAATTTTTCTTTTCATCCTATTTAGTTTGCTTGTGAATACTACGTGTTGCATTGTTGTACTGATATATTAATGACTTTTGACTTTTGCTTGTTTTTTCTCTTATCATTGTCAAATTAATAGGCATGCATTAATAATTGAGTTTAGAAGGATGATTTGAAGTGACATATTGATGTGTATGTTGGATCTTGTGTGTATGTGTGTATGTGAATTTGCCCGATGTGTGTATGTTGTATGTGAACACAATTTACTATAACAAATAGTATTATTACATTCTCAATGTACCCCCATAGAACATATAGTATAAATCATTGTATCCATTCAATTCTAGATTCAATAGTGATAGTAGAATAGACAATTATATGGCTAAATTGGCAACCAAGAGTTATTCAAGAAATAAAGGATAGATTATGAAGATACTTTTGCACCTGTAGTAAAAATGAACACCATTAGAATCATGATTTCATTTCCTATTAAGTATGATTGGAAGTTGCATTAGTTGAATGTTCATTAGGCGTTTTGAATGGAGAAATAAATGAATAGATTTATCTTGTTTTGGAAGAAGGTTTTGTGAAGCAACAACATGAACATCCTCTTTGTGAAGCAAGAACATGAACATCCTCTTTTCCTAAAGTAGGACATAAAAATCGTGTTTGCATGTTTAAGCCTGCATTAAATGGGCTAAGAAAAACACCTAGGTCATCATATGTGAAGATTGATACATTCTTCTTTGAGAAAGGTTTGATAAGAAGTAAAAGTGACCCTCATTGGTATATCAAGAAGGATGAATATGGGCCTATTGCTTTGATTTCTTTATATGTTGATGATCTAATCATAAAAGGAAGTGCTACTATGTTCATTGAATAAATGAAAAGAAGCTTTTCACGGGAATTTGAGATGAAGGACCTCAGGGAGTTGTATTATTGTTTAGGCCTTGAATAAGTATGGAGGGATGATGGTGTGTAGTTGATCACACAAATCAACTATACAAATGAGATCATCATGAGGTTCAATATGAATAAATACAAGCTAGTGTATTGGAACAAAATGTGAAGCTCAATAGTGAAGATGAAACAAAAAAGATGAATGACACTTTGTATCTAGAGTTGGTGGGAAGTCTAAATTATGTTACATCAACTAGACCAGATAGTGAGTTCATGGCTAAGGAGAACCAACGACCATCAAATGATATAGCCAAAGTTCCATCAAATTGACAAATAATCCAGCTTATCATGGAAGGTCCAAGATTAATTAAATGCTGCATCATTTTCATAAGGAGAAGATATAATGAAAGGAAATCTAGTATTTGGTCTACTATAATACATATGAGAATGTGGATGGCATCTTCATTAATTCTTTGGAAAAAGACAAAATTCGAAATGTGTAAAGATAATTTGTGTGTTTGGAAAAACTCTTCTTTTTTGAAATAATGAATGAATGAGTTGTTCTTGAGTTCATTCCTGGAACCATAATAATTAATTGTGACATTTCTAAGCTAATAAAATACATTATAGTGAGACATTGATCTCATTGTTTAGGGAATTTTATTGTTCCTTTTTTACTTTCTTCTTAGAACATGCACAATGAGACTATAGGTTTTCATTTTACACTTTAATGCAATGTAATAAGTATATGAGAGAATGATTTTATACACACTGCAAACTATGACAAAATGCATTTTCATTTTACACTCAATAACTACCTTGATCAATGTGCTTGATGTGTGAAAACGTGTAAGACGCAAGACCCATTCAAGTACAATGGACTCATATTGAGTTCACTTGGTGTCTAGAAATAACATCTATACGTATGTGAAAACTTTTCCATAACATTGTTATTGAAGACAAAATCAATAATGAAAAAATGTAATCAAAGACAAAGTCATATAGACAAGTGCATATCCATCTATCAATATGCAAAAATGATCTAATGATGTACACATTTTAGAAAAAAGGAACATCATTCCCAATGTCTATATAATGGCAACTCGTTCCCTATAAAAAATATGAAAACTCGTGCCCTATAAAAAATATGGCAACCCGTGCCCAAAATTCCACAATGTGGCTAGTGTACATAGGAGGGTATCTCAATCCTCCTGCCCACCCTCGGAGCTCCTAGGTGTATCTCCAAAATCGATCATCCTCTTCTTTGTGCTAGAGGAAGTTGGGTTCTTCTGGCAACTTGGACCACATCCCCCTGAGCCCTGAAATGACAACAATAATATGTCAACTTTTCTTGGCAATTATACAAGCATAAAATATAATTTAAAAATAAAAATAGTTTTCAAATCCTAAATAACTCACCACATGCGAGACTGTAAGTTGTGAGGGGGTCTCTCTCCTCCATGCTCCAAGTCTCAAAGCAATGCCACCCTGCAACATTTGGACCAATCAGATAAATGATGAAATTATATGCATATAGTAATTTTCTTTAAAATTGAACGAGATTTTCATCAACTAGTCAATCTCACCGTGAACACAACCGACTAGTCTTCAGGCCTAGCAGATAGAGCAATTGGCTTGACAACCTGATCCGATTATAGGGTGAATGGTATAGGGGTAGATGTAGCCACATGAACGGTGGATACACCACTGGTGCGAATAATGGAAGAAGGAGGCGTGTATTGGCGTGGGTGAAGTGGAGATGCATGTCTAGGGCAATAAACCCCAACTGGTTGTAATATGGATGGGGCCACCGTGAAACGATAAGCGAGTCTGGTGGGGGAATGTAGGGGGTGGGGGAGAGGTATGTGTTGCAGTGGAGGGATTGGTGAATGTGCATGGGTGGTATATCGTGGTCGGATGGGGGAGGGTGGAAACATGGGAAACTGTAACGAAGGTGGTGGAAAAGTTGGGATGGGTTCATGGGACGCACAATATGAAACAAAAGGGGGAGCTAGATGGAAGTGTGGTGCTAGATAGGAGGGCGGTTCTAGATGGAAGGGGGTGGGGAGGGATGCATGGAAGGTGTAATTTATGCCAGGAGATACAACTGGCATATACAGTGGATGAAAGGCCGGGAAGGGAGGGATAGTGGCACTGAAAGGATGAGGTGCTCACACCCGCATACACATTTATAACCTCATAGTTTAGTATAGAAAAATATAAATATACACAGAAAATTCATCATATTTGAAATTAAATTTATATTTTAATACACACGATACTTGCACACGTGGAGATCTGCTGATCCCCGGTGGGGATGGTTGGTCGCTGGAGCATGTGGACACCTATGCGAACACTACAATATTTAGATTGAATTTATAAAAATAGTATTAACAATATTAAACTCAATGCCAATGAGAATGACAATGATGGTACTTAAAAAAAATGAGTGCAATTAATTTAGATTCAAGTTAGATGATTACCAGAGACAAACGATTACTTCCTTAATAACGATAAAAGTATAGTATCAAACAATAGGGAGTAGATGATCACCTAAGCTAATGATTACCTTGTTATGGGAGTTATGTGTGATTGTCTTATAGGTTTCAATGTTAATCCAAATCTAATATGATTATACCAGCAGTAGGTTTAAATGTATATCTAATATAACAACTCATATTTGATATACATTTGTACCAGGTGAGATGGTTTGTTTATGATGGAAGTGTGCCAAGTATACCAATTTGGTAGGGTAGGTAGACTTAGGAGATGAAATGGAAAAGTTGATTTAGGTGTTAGTAGAGAGTATTATGGGTCAATTAGTGATTGATTTGTTGATTGATTATAGTATCACTTTGAATTGGATTAGATCCCAAATATACTAAGTGAATTAACGTTGTGATATGGTACAGTTAATTCTTTTTCTTGGGTTTATCAATCATTTCTTCTATTCAAAAACTAGGTTCCATCAACATACAAATGACATCAATGACTGAAGAATCCACACTAAAACACACAACAATTAGAGCTTTAAATCAATTACCACAATAACAACAACAAAGATAAGCACATAGGGGCAATAAGTGCATGGGGTATCTTCAACCACAAAGTAAAACAATGTTGAATATGGTTGTCATTGATGAGAAGCCATTAATGAAAAAGGAGTAAAAATGCCCACCAACTGTAATGGAAAATGTCCACAGGCATTGTAGCCACATATGTGCTGGTTTGATGGGATTTGGATATTATATAAAGTTTTTATTGTATTGGTGCAGTCCATTTGTTCAAGACTTGGTAAAGAACATGGTTGCGGGGATCGTGTCCTTTGACCCATGATGGATTGGGGCATGATAGGAACAAATGACCCATTTTGCGGTCATTCATTGAAGATAATGTGGCAAAGAAGATTGACAATTTATGCTTGAAGTGTTGACATGGAAAGAAAGCCCTTGCCCAGCTTTTGAAGGAGTTCTTATCTTGTATCAAGGAATGGTCATTTTGAAGAATTTATAGATTAGGAATGTGTTTTTTTATTTTTGGGGACTCTTCTCTCATCATTGGTCAAGTAAGAATGACAGATTTTGGAAATTTCTCTCCCATTTCTGTAATCATTAGAGGTATTAATGGTATAGCTACAAACTTTGAATTTATTGAATATTTTCATATTATTTGTTCATGTGATACAAAATTTACATAAACCATGGTGAATGTGATCATGAAATTGGAAAAATGAGTGTTATAACTCACTTAATTCCTTCACGAAATACATTAGCAATCACACTTATTGGTATTTATGTGATAAATGGAAATGGATGCGGTCGAGGAAATCACTTTTAAGTCCTCCTCATTCAAGTAATCAATGCACACTTGAACTTGGATTATTTTGTAGTGGGAGTTTTAATTTGGTTCGGATGGAAAATCTTGGTGTGTGTAGGATATCTTTGACTATTAATGCCAAGAAACTTTATCATATGGTAAGTTGGGTTGAGCCAAAATTTGGTTCTGGGTTACTTCATAATTTGTAGGGGTGGTGGTGAATGTTTGGTAGTGAAGAGGATGGGAATAATTTTGTTTGGTTTGTTTCTTTGTTAAGAATTGGACTATCACATGATTATTTTAATTGGAAATGTTGGTTTGTGGATGAAAACTTGAACTCTTTTTTTTTAGGAAATCCTTTTTTGGTTTATTATCTAGGTGATCTCAATGGAGACTTAGGCAATTTATTTTCAATTTAGGTTATTTCTCCAAGCACCCTTTCTCTTGTACTTTATGTTGGTACTATGGAAGAAAACAACCAAAATGATGAGTGTGTTCATTGTGGATTTACAGAGCTTCACAACATCCTGAGGTACTTATCACCATAGATGAACACCTTACAAGAGGTAATTTTGCATATTAATCAAAGTATATGCAGTCATCATGAAGACCAATTGGCTAGGCCTTTGTATATGTGAAAGATAATGGTAGCAAAGAGTGAAAGGTTAGAGAAGTTGGCTACAGATTTAGAAATGCCTCGTAACATTACACCCTATAGTTTCCATAGGTTCAGTGAATGGTATTCATCCAAAAGACTTTATAGTTCAACGATATTTTGGTGATTATGAAGACATAGAATAAGCACAAGTAGAATCATAAATGAAAGAATTTGAAAATGGAGAAGCAAAGGATGCCTAAAGTGAACATGAACACATGTCTAGTTTTCTTAGGTTTTCATGTTTTATAAGGTTTCATTTTTGTTTGGTTGAATTATATGAATTTACAGCTCTCAAATAATTTATACAATATGATAAACACAACTATAAAATCCGATGATAATATGATAGACATGTTTTGTGAGAATTATTCATTTTGATTTTAATTTTAAATGATGATAATATAAAAAAAGGTTACTCAATGCTAATTAATTTGTAATTACTGAACACAAATTACTCATAACTGGATCTAATTATTCAAAGTAAAGAAGTCACATGTGTGTATGGTGCCACATTCTCCTCTGCTGCTGCCATGGATTAGTCTAGGTCGAAGGAACCAATATTCTCCCACCTAGAGGATGGAGACTCGGCCCTGAATAACTATACATTAAAAAAAATAAAGTCAACAATGTGTAATTCAAAGTTAAATATATTAAAAAATACGATATCAAGTAAAATACAATAAATACTTGAACATTAAATAAAACAATAGCTAACCTGCTCCATGTAGCTCTCTGTGGCATGTTGTTGCATAGGACCATGGAAAGAATGACCACAGTGAGAACAACAATGTGTCGTTGTTCCAGTCGAACTAGATTACCCCTCCTGGGTTCCACCTATACCTAGCATGTCCCGACCACCACCCATAGACCCTACAGCTGTGTGTGTCTCATTGTTGTCCTCCCGGCTCTATGAAGACATAGCCACAAATGTGGTATGTCTAAGCAAATAACGTGTGGCACGTCTAACTGAGTCATCAATCTCATCTAGGCCGCTACCAAACCCAGGTGGCTGAGGAGGGGGGTTTGGCTCTCTCCTGGGTGTAGGAGTTCCTCTGAGTGGGTTGCGGCGGGCCTGAGGTCGATCTTGGGCAGAGCGAAGACCGACACCCTGAAACTCAGTGATGTCAAAATAATTGACATGGTAGCCTAGATCAAACTCAACCCAAAATTTCCTAAGAAAATACCATGGGACCTCCAAATTATTGCATGGAGGCCTGTCAAACACCATAAACCATCTCTGTCTCTAGTTATCTTTCCATGGCTAGTAAATACACCAGTCCATGCAAACCCATCTCTTCCTCACATCTATAGGTTGTCTTGTCCAGGTATCTATGAATTTGTTGTATAATTGTGCTTTCGTGATTTTGAGGTCTTTAATTTGTTCTTTGGATATCCCGGTGGAATAGTGCTCCCTCATTCGAGCCCTGTATTAGCTCAGATTTGTGATCTCACTGTGGGAAATGTTGATGGATTCAATGAGTTTTTCAATGATGTAGCTAGGGAAACCCGAGAGGGTTCCTTGGTGCTCTTCAATTCATCACTTAATACCCTTAATTCATTTAAATCTTGATGTAATTCATCCTAGGGGTTTTCAGATGCTTCATCACCATGTTCATTGTCCATTCCATTGTTGATGTTATCTTCTGATGTTTCAGTTTCATTAGTTTCCTTTGATGGTTGTGGTGTGTTTTTCATTTTGTTAGGTGTATTTAATCTGCAATGACAATTTGTTGGTTTTTTAATTGATTGTAATTTTTTTTTTAATTTAAAATTGTAATGGAAAACAAAAAAAACAACAAAAAATTGATTGGTTGAGCATCTACCTAGAGGCAATAACTAATTACCAGATATTTTTACACTTTAATGCAATGTAATAAGTAATTAGAACATGCACAATGAGAATATAGGTTTTCATTTTACACTTTAATGCAATGTAATAAGTATATGAGAGAATGATTTTATACACACTGCAAACTATGACAAAATGCATTTTCATTTTACACTCAATAACTACCTTGATCAATGTGCTTGATGTGTGAAAACGTGTAAGACGCAAGACCCATTCAAGTACAATGGACTCATATTGAGTTCACTTGGTGTCTAGAAATAACATCTATACGTATGTGAAAACTTTTCCATAACATTGTTATTGAAGACAAAATCAATAATGAAAAAATGTAATCAAAGACAAAGTCATATAGACAAGTGCATATCCATCTATTAATATGCAAAAATGATCTAATGATGTACACATTTTAGAAAAAAGGAACATCATTCCCAATGTCTATATAATGGCAACTCGTTCCCTATAAAAAATATGAAAACTCGTTCCCTATCAAAAATATGGCAACCCGTGCCCAAAATTCCACAATGTGGCTAGTGTACATAGGAGGGTATCTCAATCCTCCTTCCCACCCTCGGAGCTCCTAGGTGCATCTCCAAAATCGATCATCCTCTTCTTTGTGCTAGAGGAAGTTGGGTTCTTCTGGCAACTTGGACCACATCCCCCTGAGCCCTGAAATGACAACAATAATATGTCAACTTTTCTTGGCAATTATACAAGCATAAAATATAATTTAAAAATAAAAATAGTTTTCAAATCTTAAATAACTCACCACATGCGAGACTGTAAGTTGTGAGGGGGTCTCTCTCCTCCATGCTCCAAGTCTCTAAGCAATGCCACCCTGCAACATTTGGACCAATCAGATAAATGATGAAATTATATGCATATAGTAATTTTCTTTAAAATTGAACGAGATTTTCATCAACTAGTCAATCTCACCGTGAACACAACCGACTAGTCTTCAGGGCTAGCAGGTAGAGCAATTGGCTTGACAACCTGATCCGATGCTAGGGTGAATGGTATAGGGGTAGATGTAGCCACATGAACGGTGGCTACACCACTGGTGCGAATAATGGAAGAAGGAGGCGTGTATTGGCGTGGGTGAAGTGGAGATGCATGTCTATGGCAATAAACCCCAACTGGTTGTAATATGGATGGGGCCACCGTGAAACGGGAAGCGAGTCTGGTGGGGGGAATGTAGGGGGTGGGGGAGAGGTATGTGTTGCAGTGGAGGGATTGGTGAATGTGCATGGGTGGTATATCGTGGTCGGATGGGGGAGGGTGGAAACATGGGAAACTGTAACGAAGGTGGTGGAAAGGTTGGGATGGGTTCATGGGACGCACAATATGAAACAAAAGGGGGAGCTAGATGGAAGTGTGGTGCTAGATAGGAGGGCGGTTCTAGATGGAAGGGGGTGGGGAGGGATGCATGGAAGGTGTAATTTATGCCAGGAGATACAACTGGCATATACAGTGGATGAAAGGCCGGGGAGGGAGGGATAGTGGCACTGAAAGGATGAGGTGCTGACACCCGCATACACATTTATAACCTCATAGTTTAGTATAGAAAAATATAAATATACACAGAAAAGTCATCATATTTGAAATTAATTTTATATTTTTATACACACGATACTTGCACACGTGGAGATCTGCTGATCCCCGGTGGGGATGGTTGGTCGCTGGAGCCTGTGGACACCTATGCAAACACTACAATATTTAGATTGAATTTATAAAAATAGTATTAACAATATTAAACTCAATGCCAATGAGAATGACAATGATGGTACTTAAAAAAATGAGTGCAATTAATTTAGATTCAAGTTAGATGATTACCAGAGACAAACCATTACTTCCTTAATAACGATAAAAGTATAGTATCAAACAATAGGGAGTAGATGATCACCTAAGCTAATGATTACCTTGTTATGGGAGTTATGTGTGATTGTCTTATAGGTTTCAATGTTAATCCAAATCTAATATGATTATACCAGCAGTAGGTTTAAATGTATATCTAATATAACAACTCATATTTGATATACATTTGCACCAGGTGAGATGGTTTGTTTATGATGGAAGTGTGCCAAGTATACCAATTTGGTAGGGTAGGTAGACTTAGGAGATGAAATGGGAAAGTTGATTTAGGTGTAAGTAGAGAGTATTATGGGTCAATTAGTGATTGATTTGTTGATTGATTATAGTATCACTTTGAATTGGATTAGATCCCAAATATACTAAGTGAATTAACGTTGTGATATGGTACAGTTAATTCTTTTTCTTGGGTTTATCAATCATTTCTTCTATTCAAAAACTAGGTTCCATCAACATACAAATGACATCAATGACTGAAGAATCCACACTAAAACACACAACAATTAGAGCTTTAAATCAATTACCACAATAACAACAACAAAGATAAGCACATAGGGGCAATAAGTGCATGGGGTATCTTCAACCACAAAGTAAAACAATGTTGAATATGGTTGTCATTGATGAGAAGCCATTAATGAAAAAGGAGTAAAAATGCCCACCAACTGTAATGGAAAATGTCCACAGGCATTGTAGCCACATATGTGCTGGTTTGATGGGATTTGAATATTATATAAAGTTTTTATTGTATTGGTGCAGTCCATTTGTTCAAGACTTGGTAAAGAACATGGTTGTGGGGATCGTGTCCTTTGACCCATGATGGATTGGGCCATGATAGGAACAAATGACCCATTTTGCGGTCATTCATTGAAGATAATGTGGCAAAGAAGATTGACAATTTATGCTTGAAGTGTTGACATGGAAAGAAAGCCCTTGCCCAGCTTTTGAAGGAGTTCTTGTCTTGTATCAAGGAATGGTCATTTTGAAGAATTTATAGATTAGGAATGTGTTTTTTTATTTTTGGGGACTCTTCTCTCATCATTGGTCAAGTAAGAATGACAGATTTTGGAAATTTCTCTCCCATTTCTGTAATCATTAGAGGTACTAATGGTATAGCTACAAACTTTGAATTTATTGAATATTTTCATATTATTTGTTCATGTGATACAAAATTTACATAAACCATGGTGAATGTGAGCATGAAATTGGAAAAATGAGTGTTATAACTCACTTAATTCCTTCACGAAATACATTAGCAATCACACTTATTGGTATTTATGTGATAAATGGAAATGGATGCGGTCGAGGAAATCACTTTTAAGTCCTCCTCATTCAAGTAATCAATGCACACTTGAACTTGGATTATTTTGTAGTGGGAGTTTTAATTTGGTTCGGATGGAAAATCTTGGTGTGTGTAGGATATCTTTGACTATTAATGCCAAGAAACTTTATCATATGGTAAGTTGGGTTGAGCCAAAATTTGGTTCTGGGTTACTTCATAATTTGTAGGGGTGGTGGTGAATGTTTGGTAGTGAAGAGGATGGGAATAATTTTGTTTGGTTTGTTTCTTTGTTAAGAATTGGACTATCACATGATTATTTTAATTGGAAATGTTGGTTTGTGGATGAAAACTTGAACTCTTTTTTTTTAGGAAATCCTTTTTTGGTTTATTATCTAGGTGATCTCAATGGAGACTTAGGCAATTTATTTTCAATTTAGGTTATTTCTCCAAGCACCCTTTCTCTTGTACTTTATGTTGGTACTATGGAAGAAAACAACCAAAATGATGAGTGTGTTCATTGTGGATTTACAGAGCTTCACAACATCCTGAGGTACTTATCACCATAGATGAACACCTTACAAGAGGTAATTTTGCATATTAATCAAAGTATATGCAGTCATCATGAAGACCAATTGGCTAGGCCTTTGTATATGTGAAAGATAATGGTAGCAAAGAGTGAAAGGTTAGAGAAGTTGGCTACAGATTTAGAAATGCCTCGTAACATTACACCCTATAGTTTCCATAGGTTCAGTGAATGGTATTCATCCAAAAGACTTTATAGTTAAACGATATTTTGGTGACTATGAAGACATAGAATAAGCACAAGTAGAATCATAAATGAAAGAATTTGAAAATGGAGAAGCAAAGGATGCCTAAAGTGAACATGAACACATGTCTAGTTTTCTTAGGTTTTCATGTTTTACAAGGTTTCATTTTTGTTTGGTTGAATTATATGAATTTACAGCTCTCAAATAATTTATACAATATGATAAACACAACTATAAAATCCGATGATAATATGATAGACATGTTTTGTGAGAATTATTCATTTTGATTTTAATTTTAAATGATGATAATATAAAAAATGGTTACTCAATGCTAATTAATTTGTAATTACTGAACACAAATTACTCATAACTGGATCTAATTATCCAAAGTAAAGAAGTTACATGTGTGTATGGTGCCACAATCTCCTCTGCTGCTGCCATGGATTAGTCTAGGTCGAAGGAACCAATATTCTCCCACCTAGAGGATGGAGACTCGGCCCTGAATAACTATACATTAAAAAAAATAAAGTCAACAATGTGTAATTCAAAGTTAAATATATTAAAAAATACGATATCAAGTAAAATACAATAAATACTTGAACATTAAATAAAACAATAGCCCACCTGCTCCATGTAGCTCTCTGTGGCATGTTGTTGCATAGGACCATGGAAAGAATGACCACAGTGAGAACAACAATGTGTCGTTGTTCCAGTCGAACTAGATTACCCCTCCTGGGTTTCACCTATACCTAGCATGTCCTGACCACCACCCATAGACCCTACAGCTGTGTGTGTCTCATTGTTGTCCTCCCGGCTCTATGAAGACATAGCCACAAATGTGGTATGTCTAAGCAAATGACGTGTGGCACGTCTAACTGAGTCATCAATCTCATCTAGGCCGCTACCAAACCCAGGTGGCTGAGGAGGGGGGTTTGGCTCTCTCCTGGGTGTAGGAGTTCCTCTGAGTGGGTTGCGGCGGGCCTGAGGTCGATCTTGGGCAGAGCGAAGACCGACACCCTGAAACTCAGTGATGTCAAAATAATTGACATGGTAGCCTAGATCAAACTCAACCCAAAATTTCCTAAGAAAATACCATGGGACCTCCAAATTATTGCATGGAGGCCTTTCAAACACCATAAACCATCTCTGTCTCTAGTTATCTTTCCATGGATAGTAAATACACCAGTCCACGCAAACCCATCTCTTCCTCACATCTATAGGTTGTCTTGTCCAGGTATCTATGAATTTGTTGTACAATTGTGCTTTCGTGATTTTGAGGTCTTTAATTTGTTATTTGGATATCCCCGTGGAATAGTGCTCCCTCATTCGAGCCCTGTATTAGCTCAGATTTGTGATCTCACTGTGGGAAATGTTGATGGATTCAATGAGTTTTTCAATGATGTAGCTAGGGAAACCCGAGAGGGTTCCTTGGTGCTCTTCAATTCATCACTTAATACCCTTAATTCATTTTTATCTTGATGTAATTCATCCTAGGGGTTTTCAGATGCTTCATCACCATGTTCATTGTCCATTCCATTGTTGATGTTATCTTCTGATGTTTCAGTTTCATTAGTTTCCTTTGATGGTTGTGGTGTGTTTTTCATTTTGTTAGGTGTATTTAATCTGCAATGACAATTTGTTGGTTTTTTAATTGATTGTAATTTTTTTTTAAATTTAAAATTGTAATGGAAAACAAAAAAAACAACAAAAAATTGATTGGTTGAGCATCTACCTAGAGGCGATAACTAATTACCAGATATTTTTACACTTTAATGCAATGTAATAAGTAATTAGAACATGCACAATGAGAATATAGGTTTTCATTTTACACTTTAATGCAATGTAATAAGTATATGAGAGAATGATTTTATACACACTGCAAACTATGACAAAATGCATTTTCATTTTACACTCAATAACTACCTTGATCAATGTGCTTGATGTGTGAAAATGTGTAAGACGCAAGACCCATTCAAGTACAATGGACTCATATTGAGTTCACTTGGTGTCTAGAAATAACATCTATACGTATGTGAAAACTTTTCCATAACATTGTTATTGAAGACAAAATCAATAATGAAAAAATGTAATCAAAGACAAAGTCATATAGACAAGTGCATATCCATCTATTAATATGCAAAAATGATCTAATGATGTACACATTTTAGAAAAAAGGAACATCATTCCCAATGTCTATATAATGGCAACTCGTTCCCTATAAAAAATATGAAAACTCGTGCCCTATAAAAAATATGGCAACCCGTGCCCAAAATTCCACAATGTGGCTAGTGTACATATGAGGGTATCTCAATCCTCCTTCCCACCCTCGGAGCTCCTAGGTGCATCTCCAAAATCGATCATCCTCTTCTTTGTGCTAGAGGAAGTTGGATTCTTCTGGCAACTTGGACCACATCCCCCTGAGCCCTGAAATGACAACAATAATATGTCAACTTTTCTTGGCAATTATACAAGCATAAAATATAATTTAAAAATAAAAATAGTTTTCAAATCTTAAATAACTCACCACATGCGAGACTGTAAGTTGTGAGGGGGTCTCTCTCCTCCATGCTCCAAGTCTCTAAGCAATGCCACCCTGCAACATTTGGACCAATCAGATAAATGATGAAATTATATGCATATAGTAATTTTCTTTAAAATTGAACGAGATTTTCATCAACTAGTCAATCTCACCGTGAACACAACCGACTAGTCTTCAGGGCTAGCAGATAGAGCAATTGGATTGACAACCTGATTCGATGCTAGGGTGAATGGTATAGGGGTAGATGTAGCCACATGAACGGTGGCTACACCACTGGTGCGAATAATGGAATAAGGAGGCGTGTATTGGCGTGGGTGAAGTGGAGATGCATGTCTAGGGCAATAAACCCCAACTGGTTGTAATATGGATGGGGCCACCGTGAAACGGGAAGCGAATCTGGTGGGGGAATGTAGGGGGTGGGGGAGAGGTATGTGTTGCAGTGGAGGGATTGGTGAATGTGCATGGGTGGTATATCGTGGTCGGATGGGGGAGGGTGGAAACATGGGAAACTGTAACGAAGGTGGTGGAAAGGTTGGGATGGGTTCATGGGATGCACAATATGAAACAAAAGGGGGAGCTAGATGGAAGTGTGGTGCTAGATAGGAGGGCGGTTCTAGATGGAAGGGGGTGGGGAGGGATGCATGGAAGGTGTAATTTATGCCAGGAGATACAACTGGCATATACAGTGGATGAAAGGCCGGGGAGGGAGGGATAGTGGCACTGAAAGGATGAGGTGCTCACACCCGCATACACATTTATAACCTCATAGTTTAGTATAGAAAAATATAAATATACACAGAAAAGTCATCATATTTGAAATTAAATTTATATTTTAATACACACGATACTTGCACACGTGGAGATCTGCTGATCCCCGGTGGGGATGGTTGGTCGCTGGAGCCTGTGGACACCTATGCAAACACTACAATATTTAGATTGAATTTATAAAAATAGTATTAACAATATTAAACTCAATGCCAATGATAATGACAATGATGGTACTTAAAAAAAATGAGTGCAATTAATTTAGATTCAAGTTAGATGATTACCAGAGACAAACCATTACTTCCTTAATAACGATAAAAGTATAGTATCAAACAATAGGGAGTAGATGATCACCTAAGCTAATGATTACCTTGTTATGGGAGTTATGTGTGATTGTCTTATAGGTTTCAATGTTAATCCAAATCTAATATGATTATACCAGCAGTAGGTTTAAATGTATATCTAATATAACAACTCATATTTGATATACATTTGCACCAGGTGAGATGGTTTGTTTATGATGGAAGTGTGCCAAGTATACCAATTTGGTAGGGTAGGTAGACTTAGGAGATGAAATGGAAAAGTTGATTTAGGTGTAAGTAGAGAGTATTATGGGTCAATTAGTGATTGATTTGTTGATTGATTATAGTATCACTTTGAATTGGATTAGATCCCAAATATACTAAGTGAATTAACGTTGTGATATGGTACAGTTAATTCTTTTTCTTGGGTTTATCAATCATTTCTTCTATTCAAAAACTAGGTTCCATCAACATACAAATGACATCAATGACTGAAGAATCCACACTAAAACACACAACAATTAGAGCTTTAAATCAATTACCACAATAACAACAACAAAGATAAGCACATAGGGGCAATAAGTGCATGGGGTATCTTCAACCACAAAGTAAAACAATGTTGAATATTGTTGTCATTGATGAGAAGCCATTAATGAAAAAGGAGTAAAAATGCCCACCAACTGTAATGGAAAATGTCCACAGGCATTGTAGCCACATATGTGCTGGTTTGATGGGATTTGGATATTATATAAAGTTTTTATTGTATTGGTGCAGTCCATTTGTTCAAGACTTGGTAAAGAACATGGTTGTGGGGATCGTGTCCTTTGACCCATGATGGATTGGGCCATGATAGGAACAAATGACCCATTTTGCGGTCATTCATTGAAGATAATGTGGCAAAGAAGATTGACAATTTATGCTTGAAGTGTTGACATGGAAAGAAAGCCCTTGCCCAGCTTTTGAAGGAGTTCTTGTCTTGTATCAAGGAATGGTCATTTTGAAGAATTTATAGATTAGGAATGTGTTTTTTTATTTTTGGGGACTCTTCTCTCATCATTGGTCAAGTAAGAATGACAGATTTTGGAAATTTCTCTCCCATTTCTGTAATCATTAGAGGTATTAATGGTATAGCTACAAAATTTGAATTTATTGAATATTTTCATATTATTTGTTCATGTGATACAAAATTTACATAAACCATGGTGAATGTGATCATGGAATTGGAAAAATGAGTGTTATAACTCACTTAATTCCTTCACGAAATACATTAGCAATCACACTTATTGGTATTTATGTGATAAATGGAAATGGATGCGGTCGAGAAAATCACTTTTAAGTCCTCCTCATTCAAGTAATCAATGCACACTTGAACTTGGATTATTTTGTAGTGGGAGTTTTAATTTGGTTCAGATGGAAAATCTTGGTGTGTGTAGGATATCTTTGACTATTAATGCCAAGAAACTTTATCATATGGTAAGTTGGGTTGAGCCAAAATTTGGTTCTGGGTTACTTCATAATTTGTAGGGGTGGTGGTGAATGTTTGGTAGTGAAGAGGATGGGAATAATTTTGTTTGGTTTGTTTCTTTGTTAATAATTGGACTATCACATGATTATTTTAATTGGAAATGTTGGTTTGTGGATGAAAACTTGAACTCTTTCTTTTTAGGAAATCCTTTTTTGGTTTATTATCTAGGTGATCTCAATGGAGACTTAGGCAATTTATTTGCAATTTAGGTTATTTCTCCAAGCACCCTTTCTCTTGTACTTTATGTTGGTACTATGGAAGAAAACAACCAAAATGATGAGTGTGTTCATTGTGGATTTACAGAGCTTCACAACATCTTGAGGTACTTATCACCATAGATGAACACCTTACAAGAGGTAATTTTGCATATTAATCAAAGTATATGTAGTCATCATGAAGACCAATTGGCTAGGCCTTTGTATATGTGAAAGATAATGGTAGCAAAGAGTGAAAGGTTAGAGAAGTTGGCTACAGATTTAGAAATGCCTCGTAACATTACACCCTATAGTTTCCATAGGTTCAGTGAATGGTATTCATCCAAAAGACTTTATAGTTCAACGATATTTTGGTGATTATGAAGACATAGAATAAGCACAAGTAGAATCATAAATGAAAGAATTTGAAAATGGAGAAGCAAAGGATGCCTAAAGTGAACATGAACACATGTCTAGTTTTGTTAGGTTTTCATGTTTTATAAGGTTTCATTTTTGTTTGGTTGAATTATATGAATTTACAGCTCTCAAATAATTTATACAATATGATAAACACAACTATAAAATCCGATGATAATATGATAGACATGTTTTGTGAGAATTATTCATTTTGATTTTAATTTTAAATGATGATAATATAAAAAAAGGTTACTCAATGCTAATTAATTTGTAATTACTGAACACAAATTACTCATAACTGGATCTAATTATTCAAAGTAAAGAAGTCACATGTGTGTATGGTGCCACATTCTCCTCTGCTGCTGCCATGGATTAGTCTAGGTCGAAGGAACCAATATTCTCCCACCTAGAGGATGGAGACTCGGCCCTGAATAACTATACATTAAAAAAAATAAAGTCAACAATGTGTAATTCAAAGTTAAATATATTAAAAAATACGATATCAAGTAAAATACAATAAATACTTGAACATTAAATAAAACAATAGCTAACCTGCTCCATGTAGCTCTCTGTGGCATGTTGTTGCATAGGACCATGGAAAGAATGACCACAGTGAGAACAACAATGTGTCGTTGTTCCAGTCGAACTAGATTACCCCTCCTGGGTTCCACCTATACCTAGCATGTCCCGACCACCACCCATAGACCCTACAGCTGTGTGTGTCTCATTGTTGTCCTCCCGGCTCTATGAAGACATAGCCACAAATTTGGTATGTCTAAGCAAATAACGTGTGGCACGTCTAACTGAGTCATCAATCTCATCTAGGCCGCTACCAAACCCAGGTGGCTGAGGAGGGGGGTTTGGCTCTCTCCTGGGTGTAGGAGTTCCTCTGAGTGGGTTGCGGCGGGCCTGAGGTCGATCTTGGGCAGAGCGAAGACCGACACCCTGAAACTCAGTGATGTCAAAATAATTGACATGGTAGCCTAGATCAAACTCAACCCAAAATTTCCTAAGAAAATACCATGGGACCTCCAAATTATTGCATGGAGGCCTGTCAAACACCATAAACCATCTCTGTCTCTAGTTATCTTTCCATGGCTAGTAAATACACCAGTCCATGCAAACCCATCTCTTCCTCACATCTATAGGTTGTCTTGTCCAGGTATCTATGAATTTGTTGTATAATTGTGCTTTCGTGATTTTGAGGTCTTTAATTTGTTCTTTGGATATCCCGGTGGAATAGTGCTCCCTCATTCGAGCCCTGTATTAGCTCAGATTTGTGATCTCACTGTGGGAAATGTTGATATGGATTCAATGAGTTTTTCAATGATGTAGCTAGGGAAACCCGAGAGGGTTCCTTGGTGCTCTTCAATTCATCACTTAATACCCTTAATTCATTTAAATCTTGATGTAATTCATCCTAGGGGTTTTCAGATGCTTCATCACCATGTTCATTGTCCATTCCATTGTTGATGTTATCTTCTGATGTTTCAGTTTCATTAGTTTCCTTTGATGGTTGTGGTGTGTTTTTCATTTTGTTAGGTGTATTTAATCTGCAATGACAATTTGTTGGTTTTTTAATTGATTGTAATTTTTTTTTTTAATTTAAAATTGTAATGGAAAACAAAAAAAACAACAAAAAATTGATTGGTTGAGCATCTACCTAGAGGCAATAACTAATTACCAGATATTTTTACACTTTAATGCAATGTAATCAGTAATTAGAACATGCACAATGAGAATATAGGTTTTCATTTTACACTTTAATGCAATGTAATAAGTATATGAGAGAATGATTTTATACACACTGCAAACTATTACAAAATGCATTTTCATTTTACACTAAATAACTACCTTGATCAATGTGCTTGATGTGTGAAAACGTGTAAGACACAAGACCCATTCAAGTACAATGGACTCATATTGAGTTCACTTGGTGTCTAGAAATAACATCTATACGTATGTGAAAACTTTTCCATAACATTGTTATTGAAGACAAAATCAATAATGAAAAAATGTAATCAAAGACAAAGTCATATAGACAAGTGCATATCCATCTATTAATATGCAAAAATGATCTAATGATGTACACATTTTAGAAAAAAGGAACATCGTTCCCAATGTCTATATAATGGAAACTCGTTCCCTATAAAAAATATGAAAACTCGTGCCCTATAAAAAATATGGCAATCCATGCCCAAAATTCTACAATGTGGCTAGTGTACATAGGAGGGTATCTCAATCCTCCTGCCCACCCTCGGAGCTCCTAGGTGCATCTCCAAAATCGATCATCCTCTTCTTTGTGCTAGAGGAAGTTGGGTTCTTCTGGCAATTGTTAGCCTCCTCAATTGCAAACAATTGAGGAGGCTAACAATTTGGGCATCGACTTGTTGACATTGCCTGATCATACCACTCACAGACTGCAACCAGTAGATTTCAGTGTGTTCGAACCTTTCTATAACTATTTCAGGGGTGAGCGAGCTTCATGGATGGAAAAGAATCCAGGGATGGAGGTAAAAAGATTTGAGCTAGCCGAGATTGCAAGTAAAGCCTTTAAAAGGGCTCTCACACCTTCAAATCTCAAGGATGGGTTTAAGAGGACTAGAATATGGCCACTGAATTCTGAGTCTCTCATGCATGATACTAGTTGTAGTCATCCATTTGAACTGGATGGTCGGGAAGAAGGGGATGTCAAAGCACATGTTGATGGCCAAGAAGATGTGGAAGATGTTGCTGCTGCTGATAATATGATATCCCTCTCTCAGGGAGGACCCTACTATGGTGATGATGATGAACATGTAAGTGAAATACAATATAACAATGAACCATTTGACAATAACATGGAGGTTGTTAGACCAACTGAAACACATGCAACTTCTGCGTGTGATCTTCTTAATGTCTCTATTGATCATGCAACTATCATTGAGAATGTCAATGAGCATGTAGTTGGAAATGACAACGTTGATCATGCTCCAAGAAGCAACAATGGAGAATTGACTTTCCAAGCCAGGTTACCCCACCATCATGGATGGAAGAAGCCATGATGAATTTGGACAAAACTAATGTCTCAAGAACCAATGAAGAAAGCATGAACATGTCTTCACAACCAAGAGAATTGGACGATGAAATTGTTCATTATTTTGTCGACAATGGAAATCTCGAAGAAGATACTGTCCATAATGAGGTTCTAGCTGAAGAGGAAAATATGGTTCAAATAGATGTGGAGAACATTGACCCAAATATTTAAAGGCAAGTGTTAAGCAAGTAGCAGCAAGTGTCAACGAAGGGCTAGTTGCTTGGTCAGTTCCTAAAGCTACTAGTAGAGAGAGTGTCAGCAAAAATAAGGCAAGCGACAACAAACAATCATCGTCTATGCCGAAGTTCACAGTTACCCACCTCAGAAGACTATATAAAACTATTAGTTTAGTATGAGCATAAGAAACTTGAAATCCAAGATTTAAAACAGAAAAAAGACTTAGCCAAAGAAAAGAAGGCTGGAAGGATTGCTGCAACAGAACTTCGAGCACAGGAAAGGATTGAAAGAGAGAAAGAAAGGCAAGAAAAGGCCCATCAAAAACATATGGAAAGGCAAGAAAAGGAATTGAGAAAGGATGAACAATTGCTTAAAAAAGAACAAGGGCAAGCATAAAGGGTTGTCATTGATGCAAACATAGTGGAGGAAAGCAGGATGATTCCAAACACATTGGAACATATTACAGATAATACACCATGTTTCGAAGACCTCCTAAACATCCAAGTCCCCCGCTATCAACAAGTGCACATGCCCACTTTATTCCCTCCTAACAGTGCAGGTGTCAATCGTATGTATGATTATGGGGGGGCTCAACCTAATGCAGGGGTTAGTAGCACAAGTGTGCACTCTGGCTACTCAATTCCTTTGTGTCTACAAGAAGCAAATTGGATATCATATGGAGGCAATCAACCACAACCTAATCAGCCATTGTTAGGTAGGCCAAGCAACTTGGCTCAAGCAAAAAACTCAACAAGATTGGGTAGTGAAGATCTTGGAGGACATCCAGCATAGGGGTGTCATATAGGGGTGCCACAATTTTTGTTGTGACCACATTGCAATGTGTATTTTGTAATGATTGACTCTGACCATTTTGGATACAATCCTAGGCCATTTTGGATACAATCCTAGGTCATAGAGTTCCCTACTATTTGTGGCATTGTAATCAGGGGTTTATCATATGGTATAATATACTAGTTATGTGTTATTAGTTATTATTTCCATTTGCTTGTCTCATGCAAAACATGTAAAACTATTATCAATTATTCAAATATGCCATGAAAAAAATTATCACTTATTAAACCCATAAAATCTTCCTGCAAAATGCAATTTCATCATTTCAACAAAACGCTGTAATGTGCCCTAAATAAACAATTCATTGACAATTTTTCCTTGAATGCATAACAATTATGCCATGAAAACTATTATCAATTACTCAACCCATAAAATCTTCATGCATAATGCAATTTCACCATTTCAACATAACTCTATAATGTGCCCTAAATAAACATTTCAGCAACAATTCTGCATAACAAGTTTGCATAATAATTTTGCATAATAACAATTATGGAACTTTGTAATAAGCATGCCTAGCATAATATTCACCAACAATTTTGCATAATAATTATGCATTATAACAAATTTTGCATAAAAAATTTGCATAATAACAATTTCGGAACTCCGTGATAAGAATAATAACAATTTTGGAACTCTGTAATAAGACGGTGTTATTTTGCTTGGGCCTGTTGTGTGGTCGCATAGCCATAACATTCCAAATCAAGAAAGACTCATGAAAACAGTTCAAACTTAAACCAACAAAACCCTACTACAACGAATGCAACAGTTCGGAGAAATTTACCATAACCCTGCTGCCAACATCACAAACCCTACATAAACCCCATATAAACCCTACTGCAGCGTAAATGTTTCTATTATCAAGTATTCATAAAATAAAATTGTAATGTGAAATGCAATTCACCAATGTAGCAAATGCAACATAAACCCGACATAACCCTGCTATAATCAATTATTCATAAAATAAAATCGTAATGCGAAATGCAATTCACCACTGTAGCAAATGCAACATAAACCAACATCACAAACCCTGCATAAACCCCACATAACCCTGCTATTATCATTTATTCATAAAATAAAATCGTAATGCGAAATGCAATTCATCACTGCAGCAAATGAAACATAAACCAACATCACAAACCCTACATAAACCCCATATAAACCCTACTGCAACGTAAACCTTGCTATTATCAATTATTCATAAAATAAAATCATAATGCGAAATGCAATTCACCACTGCAACGAATGCAACATAAACCAACATCACAAACCCTACATAAACCCCACATAAACCCTACTGCAATGTAAACCTATCAATTATTCATAAAACAATATTCTGTATTCTACCATAAAAGAGTATTATGCATTGTGCCTTAAATAAATAGAGCTATCAACAATTTCCAGCATAACCAGTCGAACAATATCCAGCATAACATGAATTAGAACAAGCAAAAGCAGGAGCAGGCCTGGCATACAAATTCCCGGTAGCCCTAGAATGCAAACCAAAACCACCAAACAATTCAAACTTAAACCAACAAAACCCTGCTACAGCGAATGCAACAGTTCGGAGTAATTCACCAAAACCCCACTACAACGAATGAAACATAAACCAACAAAAAAAACCCTAAATAAACCCTACTGCAACATAAACACTACTGCAGTGAACCCATTAAGAAATGCAACATTAACCTAGAACCCATTAAGAAATGCAACATTAAACCTAGAAATGCAGCAGAAAAGGTCCACAGAATTCCCAGTAGGTTGAGAGTGTTAAAAAACACAGTCGCAGAGATGGATAGTAGGAATCCTACCAGTGAGCCACCGAATGAAGCCACCACAGTGACTGGACCACGAACCCACGAAGAAACTCGAGCAGAAATCCACCATCGCCACCGAACAAAGCCACCGAACGAATTCGAGCAAGAAGCCACCATCACCACCACCAAACCCACTGGACCAGGAATGCACCATCTCCACCACCAAACCGATGGAAATATCCAATAGGGTCTACTGCAGATGGGCTCACCAACCTATGGTGCACCGTGGGCATGGGGCAACCTTCCATGTCGGGAGAACCAGTGGAGAAAATCAGGCGCACCAGTGAACGCCATCCGAATGCAAGCAAGGCACCTTCCATCCGCAACATCATCATCATCATCATATGACCAGCATCTGGATCATCTCGATCTATAGCATCTAGATCATCTCAATCTACAACATCTGGATCATCTCGATCTACAACATCTAGATCATCTCAATCTACAGCATCGTCATCATACGATCATCATGATCAGCAGCATCGTCATCTAGATCATCAGTATTAGTCTCCACACCAATACAAGTATCCCCATCAATACAAGTATACATACAAGTATCCTCCTCAATACATATCATCAATACAAGTATCAATACATCAATACAAGTATACATAATAGCAGCATACTCTGCAACACACACGATCATATTACAGGATGATCAATCCCACTCTCTTTAGGACATAGGTCCATGGATGATACAATCCAGATCAAGTTCCAGGATGATCAATCCTTATCACTTTAAGACAAGTCTCATGTCTAGGGACGATGCAATCCCAATCACGTACCTTTTGAACCTATGTCCAGGGATGATACAGTCCTATCATTCAATTCTCGGAGACCTCTTTCTATGGATCAATTCAAGGGACCGAATTCCGGGGATGATCCAATCCCCATTCTCAAAGATATATTTTCTACGGCTCAATTCAAGGGACCGAAGTCTGGGGACAATCCAATCCCCATTCTCGAAGACATCTTGTCTACTGTTCAATCCAAGGGACCGAAGTCCGAGGATGATCCACTCCCCACATGTCCACCAGGGACTTCCTTCTCAGAGACATCTATCTACGGCTCAATTCAAGGGACCGAAGTCCGGGGACGATCCAATCCCCACATGTCCACTAGGGACTTCATTCTCAGAGACATCTGTCTACGGCTCAATTCAAGGGACCGAAGTCTGGGGACGATCCAATCCCCACATGTCCACCAGGGACTTCATTCTCGGAGACATCTCTCTACGGCTCAATTCAAGGGACCGAAGTCCGGGGATGATCCAATCCCCACATGTACACCAGGGACTTCATTCTTGGAGACATCTGTCTACGGATCAATTCAAGGGACCGAAGTCCGGGGACGATCCAATCCCCACATGTCCACCAGGGACTTCATTCTCGTAGACATCTGTCTATGGATCAATTCAAGGGACCGAAGTCCGGGGATGATACAATCCCCACCTGTCCACTAAGGACTTCATTCTCAAGGACATATGTCTATGGATACTTTTAGAACATGTGTTCAAGGATGATGCAATCCCTCCTCTTTCTCGAAGACATCTGTCTACGGATCCTTTTAGAACATGTGTTCAAGGATGATGCAATCCCCTTGTCAACTTAGACCCTGTCTAAGGACCATCCACCAACCTCTCTGTCGGCATCACCAATATAGGTATCCACATCATCGACCTCACTGTCGATGCAGGCAATCTAATCATAAGTGATCATATCACTCCCCCTTTCGAGGAGGGTCCTTCTGAACTACACCAAGTTTGTCTCGGAAGTACTCAAACTTTACTTTGAGGTAGAGGTTTGGTTAGTATATTGGTAACTTGTTCACTTGAGGTAGAGGTTTGGTTAGTATATCGGTAACTTGTTCACTTGAGGTAGAGGTTTGGTTAGTATATCAGTAACTTGTTCACTTGAGGTAGAGGTTGGGTTAGTACATCGGTAACTTGTTCATCAGAGCCCACAAATTCGAGCTTTATAATTCCCTTTTTGCACCATATCTTGTATATAGAAATATCAAATCTCTATGTGTTTTGACTTATCATGGAACACTGGATTCTTTGCCATCTTGATACAACTCTATTTGTCACACAGGATCATAGTTGGGTCTATCTCTAAGTCAAACAATCTTGAAACCATACCGCTTCACAACTAGCAAAGCAAGCAGCCATATATTCCGCTTGTGCTGAGAGCTACACTAAACTGCTTCCTGCAAAACCACGAGATCATGGCCGATCCTAGACAATAACATCCTCTCGATGTGTCTTCCTATCTGATACACTTCCTGCTCAATCAACATCTATGTAGACATATAATCTGAAGTCATGATCTCCAAGAACCAAAGTCTAACATACCCTCATCACATGCTTTGCAGCTATCAGGTGAACACATCTAGTTTCCATTAGATACTGACTCAAGGTGTTCACAGCAAGGCATATATTTGTCCTGGTATTCGTTAGATACATCAACGACCCAATAATATGTCTATACAGAGTCACATCAACTAACTCTGAGGAGTCATCAACTAACAACTTCAAGATGGAACCCATGAGAGTGGCCATGGTTGTACATTTGAACAGATCAATTCTTCTCAAGATTTTCACAGCATACTTTCCCTGGTTGAGAAAGATTCCTTCTGAGCCTTTTCATACTTCCATCTCTAGGAGGTAATGCATCAATCCGAGATCATTCATCTCGAACTCTATAGCTAGCTTGTTCTTGATTTCCATGATTTGTTTCTCATTCCTTGTCAGAAAGAGATCATCCACATACAATAATAGTATGATCCATAACCTTAAGGTAAAGGTTAGGAACAACTTTACTTCTGGTAAAACCCAAGCTTGTCAAGAAACTGTCAATTCTTCCTCTGTGACTGAACATCATTAACACTTTGCATTGAGTGATCTTCTGCAAATCTATCTGTGCCATCTCTCGTCAGATGGGTCTACTGATATGAGCCTCAATATTATTCAAACTCTGTGGTGAGTTACTTCTTGCATCCATGTCATCCGTATATAGAAACCATCTTCAACCTTGTAGCAAGGGTTGAAATCCGCATCACCCATGGTGATTATCAAACTCATCAAATGAATATTGATCCTGGGTACCCGAACAAAGCTTTCTTCAATTGAATCCTTGATTCGCACTTCTTCTTCAATTACATCATTAAGATAATGGTCTTATCTAGCCACTTGGAGCAAACATCTCGTCATGATTCTCTTCCTCTTTCTAAGAGAATCTTCTAGCCACGAGCCTTCTATATTATGTTTGATTTGTAAAACTTCTTGTTGAACATCCATCACTTGTTTGGTGTTCATCATTCTTCATGATATTTCCTACAAATCAAAATTAAGTACATGATTAGTAATACTTCATAACCATCAAATCATGTTGACATGATAACCTATTATGCATACAGATATGATTTACATAGTTATGATACTATCTTGACCAATACTTTGACACAACACTTTTCCATATATTGTATACATACAGTGGCTATTTATATGCCTTCCATCTCTACCATAACATACTATCGAGAGTGTGCATAGCTCTCAGCATGTCAGCAAAGAGGTTTCATTCTAGACAAGCAACAATGGAATGTTTGTCCAACTTACCAATCATATGCATTAGTAGTATACTGTTCAATGCTATATGAATGTTTACATTCAACATGATATATTTTAGGAATACAAATATGCATACAACTATTACAAGCAATATCATTTACTATTTCAAATAACAGCTCAAATACTTATCTTTTATGTTTGTGTGGTTGCCTCCCTCTTGATCTTCTATATGTCTTTTGAACTTCTATTCATTCTGTACCACTATGCATGCTCAAATGTGCACTAGTGTCATCCTCATGATCACATACACAAACATACATTCATTAGTATAATCTCAATATTATCAAAACATTATAATTCTAAATAATCTTGAATATGTATGGTCATGATCATTCAATACATGGGTATACAAAGTAGGATTCTAACTTGACATAGGAAAACATACCTGGATTAGCATACCTTCCTAATCAATATCTTCTTTGTTCTCTTCAATTATTTAGAGATCCTATGCTAGAACCTGCATATCTCATAGGTTAAGCATAATATAACAAGGTCATACATACCTCGTAGGTAGAACTTCTATGTGATCAAATATTATGGATGAGTCTTTGTCTTCATAACGTCATGGTCATGGAACTTGATTTATCTTTCGTGATGTACCTGTATCTTGGTAGCAGACAACATCAACCTCATACAACACCACAGTGCATTAGTACAATCATATAGCCCTAATCAATGAATGCCTCCTATCATTCACATGTATTCATACTTTTGCTAGGGTGATAAGACAATTCTAACATTAATCAAGATTGTATTAACCTAAATAATATGAAGACAAACATATTATGAACTTAATCAAAAATTAGAGTTCAAGACATACCTGTATCTCCTTAAGTCATACCTATCGAGACTTCTTGTAGTCTTCTTATGTAAGGCTTTAGCCTCAACTCCCCCTGAAACTGGATCTGGAGCTCGATTAGGGTTTGTTAGAGAAACCCTAAAAATTGAATCATTGACTTTCACACTTCTGAATGGATGGAAGGATGTGTCTTGCTGAGATGATCAAACTTGCATACTTCAATTTTGAAATCTCCAAAATTTGACCCCTCAAAATTGCCTTTGAAACTTCTGGATCTTCTGGACAGGATTCCGAACTAGGGTTTGATGGATCCTACCCTTCTTCTCAATCAAAAGGTTCGATCCAAAGCTCTAAACTTTTAATTTTCTGAGGAGCTTCCAGCCGTGGTCATAGACTTAAAAAATTCCAACTTTTGCAGAAGCCCTAATTTTCACATTTCCAATCAAAATCCCGAACTAGGGTTTGATCAAGCCCACTCTTCTGACCAACCAAAAATTTTGATCTTGGTCTCTAAATTTTTATTTTGATGAGTATTCAGCCATGGACTCCAATTAAAAAAATTCCAACTTTCTTCAAAACCCTAAATTCCGGAAGCCATGAATGAAGGTGCTCAAAAATAATTCTATTTTGATAGAAATATGTACCTGATTGTTTCTAGTGTAACTCCAAACTTTTTGATCCACAGGGTCTAAATTTTTTTTTTATGGTAGCCTAACCTATCATATTTCCATCCCGATAGGTCTGACCTCAATTGGATTCTGTGAGAGAAAGTTATGTCAACTGTCGCAATGTGACCTATTTATGGGATAAAATAGGATAGAGAACTTGTACGGCATGCCACGTGTCACTGGTTGAACTTCGGCCTCCGAAAAAATGTCCTGAGATATTACAATCTGTGCACTACCTTTCTCATTTTATGAAATTTCATTTGGAGCTTTCTAGCCCAAGTTATGACCTTTTTTCCTAGGTCACCTGATTATTACTGAGATCTGGAAGAGGTTGAAACCCTAACTTGTACTGCTCATAACTCACAATGTACAATGAATCATACGGTGCCCTTTGGATAAAAGGTACATGGGGATGTTATCTACGACCTATAAACTTTTCAAGTCCTGAACCTTCACCAAAATGTATTTATAGCGAAAGTTCCATGATGACTCATTTTTGCTATATAAAACCCTAACCTTCAAATTGTCGCAAGTGAAGCAAGTGTCGTAAGTGCCATACATTGCCTTCCTTCAGGTTAGCTCTAATACCATGTTAAGATTCAATATGCTAAGACAGAAAATATCAGCATCACATTTCATTTCACAACAATAGCATATACAGGATCACTGAAGAAACAACAAGCACAGCATAAACACAAGCGACACAGATTTATCCTGGGAAACCCTCATGGGGTAGAAAACCAAGCAAAGCTTCCTCAATATGGATGATCAGCAAATACAAAGATGTAAACCAAAGACATGAGCTCCTCCTCCTCCATAGAAGACCTCTCTCTCACAAGTGCGCTACATTCCGAGTGATGGAAGTGTGTTAAATGAGGAACACACCTCCTCTATTTATGCATATCTCCGACTTGTACATTATATTAACTAGGTCGGCCCCAAATTTACCACTAGGTTAAACATCCCATTACAACTAACTGGGACGACCCCTCTAGGGTGGTCTAATAACCCTTTAACCCATATAACACATACAGGTTTGAGCCCCACTAGGGAAGTCTAATAACCCAAGTTACCACATTCTGACGGAGGAATAAACATCTCCGGATATACAATAAGATCTTCACGAAGGAATGAAACATCTCCGGAATAATAAAGTACAAATATAATACTCTTTGAAGTTACAATATTTTAACACATTGCACGGTTGGAATTCTATGGCCCTGGTAGTTATCCAACAGGTGTCCTTGAAGGCCTTTTGGATGCGAGATGGAATGAGCCATAGAATGAACACTATTTCCGAGACTTCAACGCATGGTGTGGGGGGGGTGTCTAGCTAAAAACCAACATCCTAAATCCATCGAAATCGACGGATTAACGATCGGAGTCACGATTTGGGTGCAACGGGAATTTTAATTGAGCACCCTGGGGCCATCCGAGGACACTTCGAGGATTTTCTCTGGAGCCACAGAACCCAAACCGGTAAGCGGACTTGGATTCCATCAGCTCCCACAGGTGCAAATGTCCATTTTGGACATGGTCATGATGGCCATGCATGCCCAGGAGCCATCGGATGAGAAATGACCCCCTTAAGCAAGATTGGCATGGCCCTCACTGAGCAAAACCCTAGCTCTGGAGATGGCACAATAGCACCATTTTCGATACTTCGAGGAATGGTGTGGGGGATCCCCTAGCTAAAACCCGATGTCCTGGATCCATCAAAATTGAAATATTTGTGATTGGAGACATGGTATGGGTGCAACAGGAATTTTCATCAGGCACCTCAGGCCCATTCAGGGACACTTTGAGGATTTGCTCCGAGGCCATGGAACCCAGACCGGCGAGCAGACTTGGATTATGACAGCTCCTAGAGGTGCACGTGGCCATTGTGGACATGGTCATGATGGGCATGCATGCCCAAGAGACATCAGATGAGAAATGACCCCCTTGAGCAAGATTTGCATGGCCCTCACTAAGCAAAACCCTAGCTCCGCAGATGGCAGAACATCACCGTTTCTGAGACTTTGAGGAATGGTGTGGGGGGTCCCATAGCTGAAACCCGGCGTCTCAAATCCATCGAAATCGATGGATTCAAGATCGGAGTCACAATTTCAGTGCAACAAGAATTTTCGTCGGGCACCCCAAGTTCATTCAGGGACATATTGAGGATTTGCTCTAGGGCCACGGAACCCAAACTAGTGAGCGAACATGGATTCCGTCAGCTCCCATAGGTGCACGTGGCCATTGTGGATGTGGTCATGATGTCCATGCACACCCAGGAGCCTTCGGATGAGAAATGACCCCCTTGAGAAATATTGGCATGGCCCTAACTTAGCAAAACCCTAGCTCCAGAGATGGCACAATAACACTATTTTCGAGACTTCGAGGCATGGTGTGGGGCATCCCCTAGCTAAAAAAAGGTGTTATGAATCCATTGGAATCGAAGGATTCACTATCGGATTCATGGTTTGGTTGCAACGGGAATTTTCGGCGGGCACCCCAGGGCCATTCAGGGACACTTTGACGATTTGCTACAGGGCCACGGAACCCAAACCGGCGAGCGGACTTGGATTCCGTTGGCTTCCACAGGTGCGTATTACCATTTTGGACGTGTCCATGGTGGCCATGCATGCCCTGGAGCCGTCATATTAGAAATGGCCCCCTTGAGCGAAATTGGAATGGCCTTCACTGAGCAAAACCCTACATCCAGAGATGGCACATTGGCACCGTTTCCGGGCATTGGAGGCATGGTGTGGGGGGTCCCCTAGCTGAAAACCGGCATTCGGAATCCATCGGAATCGATGAATTTGCTACCGGAGTCACGGTTTTGGTGCTATGGGAATTTTTTCTAGGCACCCCGGGGCCATTCAGGGACACTTTAAGGATGTCAAAGGATCTAGACCTATAATAATTCATTCATTGTTTTCTTTCTTTATTTGAGTAGTTTCTTTCTTTGCCATTAAACTATGCAATTTCCTTCAAACTTCTTTTCATTGACATAATGGATACATGCAACTTAATTCATTTTTTTTACTGTCATTTCCAAAAACTAATATAGCTAAATTAGATTTGCTTTCAACGTATTCAGATCCCTTGTGCATACTCTGTGTTGCTTTGCTGTAATGACATATTAACCATTTTTTACTTTCCTTAATTTTTGTCTTTTCCATTGAAAAAATAATACGCATAGATCTGAAACTTGGGTGATTTTTGCACTAATTTGACAAGCTGTTTTTTTTGTTATAAAATTATGCAGTTTCCTTTACACTGTCATTCATTGACACAATGGATAAATAGAACTTATTCATATTTTTCTTGTATCTTTTGCAAAAACTAAGATAGATGCATTAATTTTTCTTTTCATCCTATTTAGTTTGCTTGTGAATACTATGTGTTGCATTGTTGTACTGATATATTAATGACTTTTGACTTTTGCTTGTTTTTTCTCTTATCATTGTCAAATTAATAGGCATGCATTAATAATTGAGTTTAGAAGGATGATTTGAAGTGACATATTGATGTGTATGTTGGATCTTCTGTGTATGTGTGTATGTGAATTTGCCTGATGTGTGTATGTTGTATGTGAACACAATTTACTATAACAAATACTATTATTACATTCTCAATGTACCCCCATAGAACATATAGTATAAATCATTGTTTCCATTCAATTCTAGATTCAATAGTGATGGTAGAATAGACAATTATATGGCTAAATTGGCAACCAAGAGTTATTCAAGAAATAAAGGATAGATTATGAAGATACTTTTGCACCTGTAGTAAAAATGAACACCATTAGAATCATGATTTCATTTCCTATTAAGTATGATTGGAAGTTGCATTAGTTGAATGTTCATTAGGCGTTTTGAATGGAGAAATAAATGAATAAATTTATCTTGTTTTGGAAGAAGGTTTTGTGAAGCAACAACATGAACATCCTCTTTGTGAAGCAAGAACATGAACATCCTCTTTTCCTAAAGTAGGACATAAAAATCGTGTTTGCATGTTTAAGCCTGCATTATATGGGCTAAGAAAAACACCTAGGTCATCATATGTGAAGATTGATACATTCTTCTTTGAGAAAGGTTTGATAAGAAGTAAAAGTGGCCCTCATTGGTATATCAAGAAGGATGAATATGGGCCTATTGCTTTGATTTCTTTATATGTTGATGATCTAATCATAAAAGGAAGTGCTACTATGTTCATTGAATAAATGAAAAGAAGCTTTTCACGGGAATTTGAGATGAAGGACCTCAGGGAGTTGTATTATTGTTTAGGCCTTGAAGAAGTATGGAGGGATGATGGTGTGTAGTTGATCACACAAATCAACTATACAAATGAGATCATCATGAGGTTCAATATGAATAAATACAAGCTAGTGTATTGGAACAAAATGTGAAGCTCAATAGTGAAGATAAAACAAAAAAGATGAATGACACTTTGTATCTAGAGTTGGTGGGAAGTCTAAATTATGTTACATCAACTAGACCAGATAGTGAGTTCATGGCTAAGGAGAACCAACGACCATCAAATGATATAGCCAAAGTTCCATCAAATTGACAAATAATCCAGCTTATCATGGAAGGTCCAAGATTAATTAAATGTTGCATCATTTTCATAAGGAGAAGATATAATGAAAGGAAATCTAGTATTTGGTCTACTATAATACATATGAGAATGTGGATGGCATCTTCATTAATTCTTTGGAAAAAGACAAAATTCGAAATGTGTAAAGATAATTTGTGTGTTTGGAAAAACTCTTCTTTTTTGAAATAATGAATGAATGAGTTGTTCTTGAGTTCATTCCTGGAACCATAATAATTAATTGTGACATTTCTAAGCTAATAAAATACATTATAGTGAGACATTGATCTCATTGTTTAGGGAATTTTATTGTTCCTTTTTTACTTTCTTCTTAGAACATGCACAATGAGAATATAGGTTTTCATTTTACACTTTAATGCAATGTAATAAGTATATGAGAGAATGATTTTATACACACTGCAAACTATGACAAAATGCATTTTCATTTTACACTCAATAACTACCTTGATCAATGTGCTTGATGTGTGAAAACGTGTAAGACGCAAGACCCATTCAAGTACAATGGACTCATATTGAGTTCACTTGGTGTCTAGAAATAACATCTATACGTATGTGAAAACTTTTCCATAACATTGTTATTGAAGACAAAATCAATAATGAAAAAATGTAATCAAAGACAAAGTCATATAGACAAGTGCATATCCATCTATTAATATGCAAAAATGATCTAATGATGTACACATTTTAGAAAAAAGGAACATCATTCCCAATGTCTATATAATGGCAACTCGTTCCCTATAAAAAATATGAAAACTCGTGCCCTATAAAAAATATGGTAACCCGTGCCCAAAATTCCACAATGTGGCTAGTGTACATAGGAGGGTATCTCAATCCTCCTGCCCACCCTCGGAGCTCCTAGGTGCATCTCCAAAATCGATCATCCTCTTCTTTGTGCTAGAGGAAGTTGGGTTCTTCTGGCAACTTGGACCACATCCCCCTGAGCCCTGAAATGACAACAATAATATGTCAACTTTTCTTGGCAATTATACAAGCATAAAATATAATTTAAAAATAAAAATAGTTTTCAAATCTTAAATAACTCACCACATGCAAGACTTTAAGTTGTGAGGGGGTCTCTCTCCTCCATGCTCCAAGTCTCTAAGCAATGCAACCCTGCAACATTTGGACCAATCAGATAAATGATGAAATTATATGCATATAGTAATTTTCTTTAAATTTGAACGAGATTTTCATCAACTAGTCAATTTCACCGTGAACACAACCGACTAGTCTTCAGGGCTAGCAGATAGAGCAATTGGCTTGAAAACCTGATCCGATGCTAGGGTGAATGGTATAGGGGTAGATGTAGCCACATGAACGGTGGCTACACCACTGGTGCGAATAATGGAAGAAGGAGGCGTGTATTGGCGTGGGTGAAGTGGAGATGCATGTCTAGGGCAATAAACCCCAACTGGTTGTAATATGGATGGGGCCACCGTGAAACGGGAAGCGAGTCTGGTGGGGGAATGTAGGGGGTGGGGGAGAGGTATGTGTTTCAGTGGAGGGATTGGTGAATGTGCATGGGTGGTATATCGTGGTCGGATGGGGGAGGGTGGAAACATGGGAAACTGTAACGAAGGTGGTGGAAAGGTTGGGATGGGTTCATGGGACGGACAATATGAAACAAAAGGGGGATCTAGATGGAAGTGTGGTGCTAGATAGGAGGGCGGTTCTAGATGGAAGGGGGTGGGGAGGGATGCATGGAAGGTGTAATTTATGCCAGGAGATACAACTGGCATATACAGTGGATGAAAGGCCGGGGAGGGAGGGATAGTGGCACTGAAAGGATGAGGTGCTCACACCCGCATACACATTTATAACCTCATAGTTTAGTATAGAAAAATATAAATATACACATAAAATTCATCATATTTGAAATTAAATTTATATTTTAATACACAAGATACTTGCACACGTGGAGATCTGCTGATCCCCGGTGGGGATGGTTGGTCGCTGGAGCATGTGGACACCTATGCGAACACTACAATATTTAGATTGAATTTATAAAAATAGTATTAACAATATTAAACTCAATGCCAATGAGAATGACAATGATGGTACTTAAAAAAAATGAGTGCAATTAATTTAGATTCAAGTTAGATGATTACCAGAGACAAACCATTACTTCCTTAATAACGATAAAAGTATAGTATCAAACAATAGGGAGTAGATGATCACCTAAGCTAATGATTACCTTGTTATGGGAGTTATGTGTGATTGTCTTATAGGTTTCAATGTTAATCCAAATCTAATATGATTATACCAGCAGTAGGTTTAAATGTATATCTAATATAACAACTCATATTTGATATACATTTGCACCAGGTGAGATGGTTTGTTTATGATGGAAGTGTGCCAAGTATACCAATTTGGTAGGGTAGGTAGACTTAGGAGATGAAATGGAAAAGTTGATTTAGGTGTAAGTAGAGAGTATTATGGGTCAATTAGTGATTGATTTGTTGATTGATTATAGTATCACTTTGAATTGGATTAGATCCCAAATATACTAAGTGAATTAACGTTGTGATATGGTACAGTTAATTCTTTTTCTTGGGTTTATCAATCATTTCTTCTATTCAAAAACTAGGTTCCATCAACATACAAATGACATAAATGACTGAAGAATCCACACTAAAACACACAACAATTAGAGCTTTAAATCAATTACCACAATAACAACAACAAAGATAAGCACATAGGGGCAATAAGTGCACGGGGTATCTTCAACCACAAAGTAAAACAATGTTGAATATGGTTGTCATTGATGAGAAGCCATTAATGAAAAAGGAGTAAAAATGCCCACCAACTGTAATGGAAAATGTCCACAGGCATTGTAGCCACATATGTGCTGGTTTGATGGGATTTGGATATTATATAAAGTTTTTATTGTATTGGTGCAGTCCATTTGTTCAAGAATTGGTAAAGAACATGGTTGTGGGGATCGTGTCCTTTGACCCATGATGGATTGGGCCATGATAGGAACAAATGACCCATTTTGCGGTTATTCATTGAAGATAATGTGGCAAAGAAGATTGACAATTTATGCTTGAAGTGTTGACATGGAAAGAAAGCCCTTGCCCAGCTTTTGAAGGAGTTCTTGTCTTGTATCAAGGAATGGTCATTTTGAAGAATTTATAGATTAGGAATGTGTTTTATTATTTTTGGGGACTCTTCTCTCATCATTGGTCAAGTAAGAATGACAGATTTTGGAAATTTCTCTCCCATTTCTGTAATCATTAGAGGTATTAATGGTATAGCTACAAACTTTGAATTTATTGAATATTTTCATATTATTTGTTCATGTGATACAAAATTTACATAAACCATGGTGAATGTGATCATGAAATTGAAAAAATGAGTGTTATAACTCACTTAATTCCTTCACGAAATACATTAGCAATCACACTTATTGGTATTTATGTGATAAATGGAAATGGATGCGGTCGAGGAAATCACTTTTAAGTCCTCCTCATTCAAGTAATCAATGCACACTTGAACTTGGATTATTTTGTAGTGGGAGTTTTAATTTGGTTCGGATGGAAAATCTTGGTGTGTGTAGGATATCTTTGACTATTAATGCCAAGAAACTTTATCATATGGTAAGTTGGGTTGAGCCAAAATTTGGTTCTGGGTTACTTCATAATTTGTAGGGGTGGTGGTGAATGTTTGGTAGTGAAGAGGATGGGAATAATTTTGTTTGATTTGTTTCTTTGTTAAGAATTGGACTATCACATGATTATTTTAATTGGAAATGTTGGTTTGTGGATGAAAACTTGAACTCTTTTTTTTTAGGAAATCCTTTTTTGGTTTATTATCTAGGTGATCTCAATGGAGACTTAGGCAATTTATTTTCAATTTAGGTTATTTCTCCAAGCACCCTTTCTCTTGTACTTTATGTTGGTACTATGGAAGAAAACAACCAAAATGATGAGTGTGTTCATTGTGGATTTACAGAGCTTCACAACATCCTGAGGTACTTATCACCATAGATGAACACCTTACAAGAGGTAATTTTGCATATTAATCAAAGTATATGCAGTCATCATGAAGACCAATTGGCTAGGCCTTTGTATATGTGAAAGATAATGGTAGCAAAGAGTGAAAGGTTAGAGAAGTTGGCTACAGATTTAGAAATGCCTCGTAACATTACACCCTATAGTTTCCATAGGTTCAGTGAATGGTATTCATCCAAAAGACTTTATAGTTAAACGATATTTTGGTGACTATGAAGACATAGAATAAGCACAAGTAGAATCATAAATGAAAGAATTTGAAAATGGAGAAGCAAAGGATGCCTAAAGTGAACATGAACACATGTCTAGTTTTCTTAGGTTTTCATGTTTTACAAGGTTTCATTTTTGTTTGGTTGAATTATATGAATTTACAGCTCTCAAATAATTTATACAATATGATAAACACAACTATAAAATCCGATGATAATATGATAGACATGTTTTGTGAGAATTATTCATTTTGATTTTAATTTTAAATGATGATAATATAAAAAATGGTTACTCAATGCTAATTAATTTGTAATTACTGAACACAAATTACTCATAACTGGATCTAATTATTCAAAGTAAAGAAGTTACATGTGTGTATGGTGCCACAATCTCCTCTGCTGCTGCCATGGATTAGTCTAGGTCGAAGGAACCAATATTCTCCCACCTAGAGGATGGAGACTCGGCCCTGAATAACTATACATTAAAAAAAATAAAGTCAACAATGTGTAATTCAAAGTTAAATATATTAAAAAATACGATATCAAGTAAAATACAATAAATACTTGAACATTAAATAAAACAATAGCCCACCTGCTCCATGTAGCTCTCTGTGGCATGTTGTTGCATAGGACCATGGAAAGAATGACCACAGTGAGAACAACAATGTGTCGTTGTTCCAGTCGAACTAGATTACCCCTCCTGGGTTCCACCTATACCTAGCATGTCTCGACCACCACCCATAGACCCTACAGTTGTGTGTGTCTCATTGTTGTCCTCCCGGCTCTATGAAGACATAGCCACAAATGTGGTATGTCTAAGCAAATGACGTGTGGCACGTCTAACTGAGTCATCAATCTCATCTAGGCCGCTACCAAACCCAGGTGGCTGAGGAGGGGGGTTTGGCTCTCTCCTGGGTGTAGGAGTTCCTCTGAGTGGGTTGCGGCGGGCCTGAGGTCGATCTTGGGCAGAGCGAAGACCGACACCCTGAAACTCAGTGATGTCAAAATAATTGACATGGTAGCCTAGATCAAACTCAACCCAAAATTTCCTAAGAAAATACCATGGGACCTCCAAACTATTGCATGGAGGCCTGTCAAACACCATAAACCATCTCTGTCTCTAGTTATCTTTCCATGGCTAGTAAATACACCAGTCCACGCAAACCCATCTCTTCCTCACATCTATAGGTTGTCTTGTCCAGGTATCTATGAATTTGTTGTACAATTGTGCTTTCGTGATTTTGAGGTCTTTAATTTGTTCTTTGGATATCCCGGTGGAATAGTGCTCCCTCATTCGAGCCCTGTATTAGCTCAGATTTGTGATCTCACTGTGGGAAATGTTGATGGATTCAATGAGTTTTTCAATGATGTAGCTAGGGAAACCCGAGAGGGTTCCTTGGTGCTCTTCAATTCATCACTTAATACCCTTAATTCATTTAAATCTTGATGTAATTCATCCTAGGGGTTTTCAGATGCTTTATCACCATGTTCATTGTCCATTCCATTGTTGATGTTATCTTCTGATGTTTCAGTTTCATTTGTTTCCTTTGATGGTTGTGGTGTTTTTTTCATTTTGTTAGGTGTATTTAATCTGCAATGACAATTTGTTGGTTTTTTAATTGATTGTAATTTTTTTTTTAATTTAAAATTGTAATGGAAAACAAAAAAAACAACAAAAAATTGATTGGTTGAGCATCTACCTAGAGGCAATAACTAATTACCAGATATTTTTACACTTTAATGCAATGTAATAAGTAATTAGAACATGCACAATGAGAATATAGGTTTTCATTTTACACTTTAATGCAATGTAATAAGTATATGAGAGAATGATTTTATACACACTGCAAACTATGAAAAAATGCATTTTCATTTTACACTAAATAACTACCTTGATCAATGTGCTTGATGTGTGAAAACGTGTAAGACGCAAGACCCATTCAAGTACAATGGACTCATATTGAGTTCACTTGGTGTCTAGAAATAACATCTATACGTTTGTGAAAACTTTTCCATAACATTGTTATTGAAGACAAAATCAATAATGAAAAAATGTAATCGAAGACAAAGTCATATAGACAAGTGCATATCCATCTATTAATATGCAAAAATGATCTAATAATGTACACATTTTAGAAAAAAGGAACATCGTTCCCAATGTCTATATAATGGCAACTCGTTCCCTATAAAAAATATGAAAACTCGTGCCCTATAAAAAATATGGCAACCCATGCCCAAAATTCCACAATGTGGCTAGTGTACATAGGAGGGTATCTCAATCCTCCTGCCCACCCTCGGAGCTCCCAGGTGCATCTCCAAAATCGATCATCCTCTTCTTTGTGCTAGAGGAAGTAGGGTTCTTCTGGCAATTGTTAGCCTCCTCAATTGCAAACAATTGAGGAGGCTAACAATTTGGGCATCGACTTGTTGACACTGCCTTATCATACCACTCACAGACTGCAACCCCTAGATTTCAGTGTGTTCGAACCTTTCTATAACTATTTCAGGGGTGAGCGAGCTTCATGGATGGAAACGAATCCAGGGATGGAGTTAAAAAGATTTGAGCTAGCCGAGATTGCAAGTAAAGCCTTTAAAAGGGCTCTCACACCTTCAAATATCAAGGATGGGTTTAAGAGGACTAGAATATGGCCACTGAATTCTGAGTCTCTCATGCATGATACTAGTTGTAGTCATCCATTTGAACTAGATGGTGAGGAAGAAGGGGATGTCAAAGCACATGTTGATGGCCAAGAAGATGTGGAAGATGTTGCTGCTGCTGATAATATGATATCCCTCTCTCAGGGAGGACCCTACTATGGTGATGATGATGAACATGTAAGTGAAACACAATATAACAATGAACCATTTGACAATAACATGGAGGTTGTTAGACCAACTGAAATACATGCAACTTCTGCGTGTGATCTTCTTAATGTCTCTATTGATCATGCAACTATAATTGAGAATGTCAATGAGCATGTAGTTGGAAATGACAACGTTGATCATGCTCCAAGAAGCAACAATGGAGAATTGACTTTCCAAGCCAGGTTACCCCACCATCATGGATGGAAGAAGCCATGATGAATTTGGACAAAACTAATATCTCAAGAACCAATGAAGAAAGCATGAACATGTCTTCACAACCAAGAGAATTGGACGATGAAATTGTTCATTATTTTGTCGACAATGGAAATCTCGAAGAAGATACTGTCCATAATGAGGTTCTAGCTGAAGAGGAAAATATGGTTCAAATAGATGTGGAGAACATTGACCCAAATATTTAAAGGCAAGTGTTAAGCAAGTAGCAGCAAGTGTCAACGAAGGGCTAGTTGCTTGGTCAGTTCCTAAAGCTACTAGTAGAGAGAGTGTCAGCAAAAATAAGGCAAGCGACAACAAACAATCATCGTCTATGCCGAAGTTCACAGTTACCCACCTCAGAAGACTATATAAAACTATTAGTTTAGTATGAGCATAAGAAACTTGAAATCCAAGATTTAAAACAGAAAAAGGACTTAGCCAAAGAAAAGAAGGCTGGAAGGATTGCTGCAACAGAACTTCGAGCACAGGAAAGGATTGAAAGAGAGAAAGAAAGGCAAGAAAAGGCCCATCAAAAACATATGGAAAGGCAAGAAAAGGAATTGAGAAAGGATGAACAATTGCTTAAAAAAGAACAAGGGCAAGCATAAAGGGTTGTCATTGATGCAAACATAGTGGAGGAAAGCAGGATGATTCCAAACACATTGGAACATATTACAGATAATACACCATGTTTCGAAGACCTCCTAAACATCCAAGTCCCCCGCTATCAACAAGTACACATGCCCACTTTATTCCCTCCTAACAGTGCAGGTTTCAATCGTATGTATGATTATGGGGGGGCTCAACCTAATGCAGGGGTTAGTAGCACAAGTGTGAACTCTGGCTACTCAATTCCTTTGTGTCTACAAGAAGCAAATTGGATATCATATGGAGGCAATCAACCACAACCTAATCAGCCATTGTTAGGTAGGCCAAGCAACTTGGCTCAAGCAAAAAACTCAACAAGATTGGGTAGTGAAGATCTTGGAGGACATCAAGCATAGGGGTGTCATATAGGGGTGCCACAATTTTTGTTGTGACCACATTGCAATGTGTATTTTGTAATGATTGACTCTGACCATTTTGGATACAATCCTAGGCCATTTTGGATACAATCCTAGGTCATAGAGTTCCCTACTATTTGTGGCATTGTAATCAGGGGTTTATCATACGGTATAATATACTAGTTATGTGTTATTAGTTATTATTTCCATTTGCTTGTCTCATGCAAAACATGTAAAACTATTATCAATTATTCAAATATGCCATGAAAAAAAATTATCACTTATTAAACCCATAAAATCTTCCTGCAAAATGCAATTTCATCATTTCAACAAAACGCTGTAATGTGCCCTAAATAAACAATTCATTGACAATTTTTCCTTGAATGCATAACAATTATGCCATGAAAACTATTATCAATTACTCAACCCATAAAATCTTCATGCATAATGCAATTTCACCATTTCAACATAACTCTATAATGTGCCCTAAATAAACATTTCAGCAACAATTCTGCATAACAAGTTTGCATAATAATTTTGCATAATAACAATTATGGAACTTTGTAATAAGCATGCCTAGCATAATATTCACCAACAATTTTGCATAATAATTATGCATTATAACAAATTTTGCATAAAAAATTTGCATAATAACAATTTCGGAACTCCGTGATAAGAATAATAACAATTTTGGAACTCTGTAATAAGACGGTGTTATTTTGCTTGGGCCTGTTGTGTGGTCGCATAGCCATAACATTCCAAATCAAGAAAGACTCATGAAAACAGTTCAAACTTAAACCAACAAAACCCTACTAAAACGAATGCAACAGTTCGGAGAAATTTACCATAACCCTGCTGCCAACATCACAAACCCTACATAAACCCCATATAAACCCTACTGCAACGTAAATGTTTCTATTATCAAGTATTCATAAAATAAAATTGTAATGTGAAATGCAATTCACCAATGTAGCAAATGCAACATAAACCCCACATAACCCTGCTATAATCAATTATTCATAAAATAAAATCGTAATGCGAAATGCAATTCACCACTGCAGCAAATGCAACATAAACCAACATCACAAACCCTGCATAAACCCCACATAACCCTGCTATTATCATTTATTCATAAAATAAAATCATAATGCGAAATGCAATTCATCACTGCAGCAAATGAAACATAAACCAACATCACAAACCCTACATAAACCCCATATAAACCCTACTGCAACGTAAACCTTGCTATTATCAATTATTCATAAAATAAAATCATAATGCGAAATGCAATTCACCACTGCAACGAATGCAACATAAACCAACATCACAAACCCTACATAAACCCCACATAAACCCTACTGCAACGTAAACCTATCAATTATTCATAAAACAATATTCTGTATTCTACCATAAAAGAGTATTATGCATTGTGCCTTAAATAAATAGAGCTATCAAAAATTTCCAGCATAACCAGTCGAACAATATCCAGCATAACATGAATTAGAACAAGCAAAAGCAGGAGCAGGCCTGGCATACCAATTCCCGGTAGCCCTAGAATGCAAACCAAAACCACCAAACAATTCAAACTTAAACCAACAAAACCCTACTACAGCGAATGCAACAGTTCGGAGTAATTCACCAAAACCCCACTACAACGAATGAAACATAAACCAACAAAAAAAACCCTAAATAAACCCTACTGTAACATAAACACTACTGCAGTGAACCCATTAAGAAATGCAACATTAACCTAGAACCCATTAAGAAATGCAACATTAAACCTAGAAATGCAGCAGAAAAGGTCCACAGAATTCCCAGCAGGCTGAGAGTGTTAAAAAACACAGTCGCAGAGATGGATAGTAGGAATCCTACCAGTGAGCCACCGAATGAAGCCACCACGGTGACTGGACCACGAACCCACGAAGAAACCCACGAAGAAACTCGAGCAGAAATCCACCATCGCCACCGAACAAAGCCACCGAACGAATTCGAGCAAGAAGCCACCATCGCCACCACCAAACCCACTGGACCAGGAATGCACCATCTCCACCACCAAACCGATGGAAATCTCCAATAGGGTCTACTACAGATGGGCTCACCAACCTATGGTGCACCGCTGGCATGGGGCAACCTTCCATGTCGGGAGAACCAGTGGAGAAAATCAGGCGCACCAATGAATGCCATCCGAATGCAAGCAAGGCACCTTCCATCCGCAACAGCACAGAACCAGAGCATGATACGACTAGAACCTGAGGAAGATACGACGACAACGGAGGGCGACGTGAACAGGTAATGGGGTAGCAGAGTGACCACAGACCAGGCCCAAGAAAAATAACATAGGAGAAGACATCGACCACAGGAAGATGGCGATGGGACCGTGGAAAAGCATGCCTGAAAGGCCGCTTGAAAGTGCCCAGCAACCATGACAGGTGGCACTGCCATCTCGGCCCGCAAACGCCATGTGCCAAGGTGCCCACATGGCGTGGGGAGTGGATCCAGGTGGGGTGTCCAACAATTAGCATCCCTCCCCTAGAGCTAGTCAAATATAATGAACTTAAATTGGGATGACATATTATGACCAACACATGAGCTACCAGAATAGTGGTAGGCTCCCACCTAGAGAATTAAAAGTTAATAAAAAGAGTCATACATATCTGATGGTCTTCGATTTGAACTGGAACATTAAAACCATCAATACATATGAAACTTATGAGTGTGATAATGAAATAAATTCAAGCACATGAGAAACTACCAAGTCAATGGGTCATGATTACTCTCTTTACTTTCTCCTACGTGACTCACTCACGGAGTGAGCTAATCTCTCGACGATTTTCACCATTGATATGTGAACCCCTCCTCACACTATCACTATTTCCGTCAGTTGGGATTCTCCGTCTCCGCCGAGATCCCCAGCTCCCGCAGGCCCCGTCCCTTGACCCATTCCAGAATCACATAAGGATCTTCAACAATCCACCTAGCCTGACATGATCCCCGCGACGCATTAATGCAGCTGAGATTTTCATTCTGCTCCAACTCCCTGTTCCCACGGACCGTCCTCTGCTGCGTGAACAATCGCAATACAAAAAGATCTGAGAATTTTCTTATTTGCATGTCCACTCTGGAAGCATTTTTCTTCTATAAAATGGGATTTAAAGTGCCTTGTATTGCAGTTTTCAAAGAAGTCTCCTTTAGACTTTGCTGCAGGTTGGGGCTTTGATTTAAATATTGTTTTCTCCATAAAAAATCTGTTAATGGAGATTCTGAAAATGTTAGCAGCGGTGAAAGGGCAGTGGATGGAAGTCGCCCCTTCCTAGAAGGAATGCGTGGTGAAACGACAGTCTTGCGGAAAAAAATCTACTCATGATCGCAGAGGAGGGGATTCTCAACAATGGGGAGCTCATGGATGGCCTTCAACCTATGTTTTCAGCGGTCTCTAACTTTGAAGAAAAGGGCGATTATTGAAGATTTGCGTCGGCTGAGTGTTAAATTTTTTCTATACATCCGCGAAAATATTCTTAGGGCTTTGTAAATTAAGAAGTTTTTTGTGGGAGTCGATAATGGATTTTGGCGGTCCATCGGTTATGATCATATGCTTCTGCAATTACAAGAATTTGTATTATACTTTCTATTACTGAAATTCATTGGAAGATTTACAGAAATATATTTTCAGATTTGCATATGGGTCATATTGACTGCTCATTGGAAATTTTGCATTGAATATGTTTTGAAATGTAACCCTTTGAGCGATGTATGTAATGGAATCTGAAAGTGAGGGAACACTTTTGAATATTGTAACTTGCAAAGAGAAGTGGACACATACTTGAGAGTCACCTTGAAACCTCATTTTTTGAGCATTTTAGGATCTGATTGAGACATTGATAATACCTCCCTTCTATTTGGTTGCTTCCGGAGATTACCTGTAACCCTCGATATTTGAGTATGGAAGAATTGAGATATTTTTTATTGCCTCGTTTTCATGAGATTTGGCTGCTTCCGGCGATTGCCTGTGTCAGAAAACATTTTTTCATGAGTTAATGGAAAAGCATATAGAATTTTCAGGATTCTAGTTATGGTAATCGCATTTACTAAATATCAATCTTTGAAAAACCAGAACAGTTTCATAAGAGAATAAATTTCGAAGATACATATATCCTTCATTGAAAGATGTACAGTATAGATACATTGATACATTTAAGGGCAAAATTATTAGCGATGAAAAGATTGAATTAAGTTGGGTTATCTCAGGTTTTTTAATCTTATATAAATTTAGTAATAGGGGGCATGTTTTTTTAATAAATGTCGGGTCGACATTTTTCTCATTTATAAGTTTTATTAAACTTCAAAGGAAATACTAGAAGCCTTTACACCTAATAAGTTAATTAGATTAAAAACATAAGATTAAATGTATGTTAAGTTTTCCACACAACATTTTGTGTACTTGCATGACACAGGGTGCCCCACACACCCCGCAAGCATGGGACATAGGTAAAGCCGGGTGTGATTTGAACTCGTGACCTCCAATTAACAAGAAGTGACTTCATATCAAGTGAACCGCCAATGATCCACACCTGTGCGGGCATAGTTTTTGTTTCATTTTAACTTAAAAGGTTAAGTTGTATTTGAAGAGGATTAATTCTCAAAGAGCCTGGTAAAAATTATGATTTTTCTATTTCAAGTTTTCACTTTTATGAGGGTTTAATATAGTGTTATTTTAATAAAATTGAATATATTTTTTTAGGATATGTTTTTTTTGCATCCAAAGAATGTTTATCTATAAAATGATATTCACATTATGTAGACCAAATCCCGTACTCATAATTAGATGTGAACAAAAATTCAAAGAATAATCTGCATATATGTGAACAAAGTCAATACATATGAAATGATATATCTACATTATGTGGATCAAAACCAATACTCATATTTAGATGTGTAAAAATGATATATCCATGTTTTTTTTAATTAATTATGTATTTATTAATCAAGTTCCTCAAGCCCATATTCATGTTCAGATGTGCACAAAAGATTATATCCATGTTCTCTTTAAATAATGATATATTTAATAATCCAAGCTATCATGCATTGGCAGTTATGTGTGATGGCAACAAATTTATATGACTACATTGATTCAATCTTATTTAATTTTTTTTAATGTAGTTTTTGGTTCAACCACCTATGGTTTTTACACAATCTTTGCTATGTGTCATCACACTAGAGCCTCAACAACGTAGTTTGTGTTTGGCTATTGTAATGTCATATTGGAACTTTGTTTGCAATCTAAGCATAGAACCAAAACACCATGGGTTCATACCTTTTCAAATTGGCCCTTCAACAATGGTATAGATCAAATGATTTGTGTTTTGTGGTTCAACAATGCATGAGTGCATTGTCATGTTATTGTACAATAAGATTAAAATTTGCACCATATCTTTGGGTCAACCAACAAATACACAAACTAGAAAACTTAGCAAGGAGCTACATAAAAAATTCTCAAAGAAGTACTCTAACAAATTGATTATCAATGGAATTTCAAAATTATAATGTCCCCATTCAAATAATTGCATAGTAGGACAATCCCATCAATCCTACCAGTTCTCTAGGTTGAATGGGTACATTAAGAATTATAATAAGGGAGCAAATGAATAATGTTTATACATTATAATAGTTCAAGTATTTAATAAAGAGGTTGAATAAATAAATTCAAGGGAAACTCTAGGTGGAAAATGGTTTTGAATAAATATGGAGGATGTGGGACCCACACTAGCTTGATTTCTCACTGCCACATGGCATATCTTTCTTGCCATTTCGAATCCATGAGAAGGAAAAAATTATTGGGTGAGTTGGTAAGTAATACACATGGCATTGAGAATCTTAGGTCGAATTGGGATGGAATGGTAACCTCCATGGAAGAGGAAGAGTCAAATTGGAAGCTTGTGGACACTTGGGCTAGATTCCCTAGCCCCTATGACAACAATGATGAAGCATATATGACATCTATGAAAATTTTCAGATCAAACTTCTGACATCTAACCATTATGACATGTCAGCCCCAAAAATAGGCTCCACAAAGGCGCTCATGGGAGTTGGAGAAGCCAAAGAGGTCCCTACTCGAATTGGGAGAAGATGGAAGGTTGGGAACTAGCGAGACAAGTGGCAAATGTGGAATATGTCCTAAGTGGAAATCTATAGAAGCTAATGGGAGGAATTCAAACCATAGGATACTAATGTTGGTTATAAAATGCAGAAATCAAGCTTGAGAATGGCTTTTGATGATTTGAGAAAAATTGCATTTGTGAAGAGAGAGTTAGTGGATGACTAGTTTCTTGCCTTAGCCAATTTCGAGGGTGAAAGATTCCCATCCAATTTGGTGTTTGGAGAGGCCAATCAGGTATTTCATGCAGCTTTAATGTAGTTTGTATTTTTAGGTGTAAGCTACAGGGCAGCTCTTGTTTTCTTCTAGTGCAACACCTTCCCTCAACCATTTCTAGTTTTGATGGCATATTCTTGCTCCTTGAGGGAGGGCGGTTTTGGTGAGATCTTGCACTCCTTGGGAGAGATTCTCACGATCCATGTCTGATTTTAATAAGCTTAATATACTTTTTTCTTCATCTTCATAAAGTATCAGGTCGAAATACCAAGTGGTTGTATGTAAAAATGATGATTAATGAGCAAACTATGACCATTTCCCCACTACATTGATGTATGCCATTGTAATGTTGATGATTTCGAATGAAAGAATGTTTCTCTGATATATTTATGATGCATAGACAGACATTGATGAATTTTACAAGTTTCATATTCAACACTTAAGTATTTGAAGTCATTTTGGTCAGTTTATTTGCATTTGGAAGAGATTTGGTGCCTGTTGTTCGGAATTTCTACCCTATAGTGAGGAGATGGACACTACCAACTGGGCAGGGTTGGAAGATAAACACATTGATTATATTGCATTTAGTTACTGCAAAAGAAATAGATTGGTATTGAAACACATACCTCTTTTCGACGGTTGATCCTAGCTTTCGCCTGGTCTTTCAATTGATCTCCCACTTGATCTTTTGCTTGACGAACCTGCTGTAGCTAGGGTTTTACCCCTAGCTTGTGCAAATGAGCACCTACTAAGGAGAATGGAATCCTTAGTAGCAGTTCAGTAAATTAAACTAATTAAGCTAAAACAGAAATTAAATTAATTCTAGAACAAGCATGAAACATAAACATCAAATTTAAAGAATGACTTTTTGTATTGATGTTACCTTCAATGTAAAGGTTTGATGAAGCCCTTTGCAGTGTCCAAGAGGATGCTCCAAGCTTCAATATGCTCCTTCTCCTTCTCCTATGATGGGAATGGGCCAAAGGTGGCTCTCAAGGTGAAAATAGTTCAAAGGTGAACTAGGGTTTCGAGAGAGATTTTGGCAGAGTAAGGGTGCTTGTGATTGTGGATATGGAATAAGGGATCTCCATCACCTATTTATAGTTTTTTGGTGGTGGAGTGCTGACCCATGGTTTTGGGAAACACATGGTTTTATGCAGCTGTATAGGGTTTTTTCCTCCTTTTCCTCATTATTTTATATTTTTTATTCCCTTTTTAGGGGATTTTTCTATTTTTGGAGGAAAAGGGGGTTTTTTAGCCTTTTTTAGGCTATTTTGATGGTTTTGTGGCCTTTTGGAGGCATTTTAGGCCTTTTGGAGGCTTTTTAATGGGATTTTAAGGGAAATATGGTAGGAAAATGGACAAATGAGCCATATAATGTGGTAGATAAGGTAGTGAACACTTTTTGGGTGTTAATAGATTGCCCCCTGATGTGCGAGGTCAGGAGCTCATCGTATGGACGATGGACTTCATAAGTCATGAATGGTTTTCCTGGGAGGTGGAGAGAAGCGAAGAAACAAACTGAAGCCCGGAACAACGATCCCGAACAACTGCAAGAACTAAAAGTACATAACCTCAATAATGGATGAGGAATCATCTGATCATATGGACGAGGCGGGCATTCCCATGCTCGTATCAGGATATAACATAACAATAACAATGTGGTCCAAAAAATGGGGACCTGAAATATACATGACCTCAAATACTGACTGAGGAATAATCTCAATATATGGACGAGGCGGGCATACCCATGCTCGTATCAAGATACATAAACAGAACTGTGAGGCCCGAAAAGGGGGGACCTATAAGATACATAGCCACTGTGTACATCATAAGAGTCCAGAGGGGACACAAAATCTGGGACATACTGTTGGGTGGACCATGTGTGAACTGCAGAACTGGTGCACTGGAACAATCAACAGTGCTACTGAGTGTGGTACAAAAGGGGCTGATGAGCTGCTGGATCAGAGTGACAAGGGGTACACTCACAATGGTACACTGAACTGGAACTGATCTGGGACTGAAACTGGGTACGCAAGGAAGCATATGACTGGATAGCTTCCGAATACAAACGCCAACGCAGCCCGGACATCCATGGGAACATATAACTGGGCGTTCCAAAGTGACTCACCAATGTGCTAGAGTCGGGGGAAATCTGGGGTCTTCGACTAAAAACTGATGGGATATAATCCTACGCGATCCTCAACGATGCGATCAAGGTGCTGAAGTCGAGCATGTGAGGAACAACCACTCGGAGAGGCAATGATGACTCCTCTCAGAATGATCCGTAGGCACTTACCACAGATGGTGATAAGTCCAAGGCGTAGGGACCTCTGGGCCTATCCTCTGGAATAGAGGAGCTGTCGTCGACAGAGGGAGACCTGCAACTATCAAGGCAATGATGTTTCCTTGACAGGAGCGCGAGGTACAAGACCGAAATGTGATAGTGCTGATGGCAGGACTGACCGAAATGTGATAGTGCTAGGGGGACAACTGGGCAAGTAGAGTGGGTGGACTCAAACTTCCTTTGTTCAGAGTATGATATTGGGAATGATCTGGCAGCGTATGAAACTGACTGAGGGGAAAGGGATCATAGCTGTAATGGATCTGGGAGGATAACTGGCTGAGGGAGACTCAAGCTGGTGTAAAATGGCAGGAGACTGCAGAATACTCTGAACAAAGGCGACCTGATTGGGGGTGCTGCCGAGATGATCGATCATAGTGCCAGGAGGCACAGGAGGGTACTTCTTCATGGGTTAAGGGACTAGAAGAAGTTTGTGTAAAAATGATACTGTCGTGTGGATTTTACGAGCCCAGGACAGTTCATGCTCGTGGTTGCTTTCAATTTTAAGGAGTCTGAAAGCGATAAGAAGACTCCGAAATGATGGAATGGTACTGTCGTGTGGATTTTCCGAGCCCAGGACAGTGCATGCTCGTGGTTGCTTTCAATTTTAGAGATTCTGAAAGCAAGTAAGAAGACTCCAGGGGGTTGCTTTTTCGTAGATTTAGTATCCAAGGCCCAAAGAAGCATAAAAGGATACAATGAAGAACTCTTCTAGCTGGTGTGACTAGAGTATTCCTTTTTCGTAATTAGTCTACCAGGTCCGGAAAAAGGGTTAAACTTATACCAGATAGATGCCCTTTCAGGTACTTTAACGAGCATGAAAGGAAGCAAGATTGCTCGGCGATCTTTTCATTCTTTTAGGAGTCAAAAAAGAGCTTAACGGAAACTCCCTAAGTGCCTTTTTCGTAAAGGACTTGTCCGGCCCGAAAAAGGGGTAAAATTATACCGAACAAAAGGAATGGCCAGGCAAGGAGGAAGTGTTCAATGAAAGATCAGTGATGATGATCAAGAATGAGGGTAGTGGGGAACACTGGTGGGCCTCCTTGCGGGGTAGTTGAAATGGTGGCAAAATAACGAAATATTTGCAGTATGACAGGAGTGAATGGCTCATGTAAAAAAGTGGAACAATCCGATAGCGGCCGATGTGGCGCGCAAACCGAGGCAGCAAGGTGTCGGGACACAATGTTGAAATTGTACCAAGTGAGAGCGAGAAATGATCTCAAGCATCATCACGAGCTCAGAAAAATGAATCCGACGATATAAAGGGTGTCAAAAATAGGTAACGGCCGATGTGGCACGCACACCGAGGTGACGAGGGCGTTTTGGAAAAATAACCGAAAAATCGGGGGGGTGAGAGCGAGAAATGATCTCAAGCATCATCACCAGCTCGGAAAAATGAATCCGATGATATAAAGTATATCAATGTTGATATTGGTCCTAGGTGTCGGGACACAATGTTGATATTGGTCCTAGTGAGAGCGAGAAATGATCTCAAGCATCATCACGGGCACGGAAAAATGAATCCGGCAGTGCAAATGGTGCGAAAAACGGAGGTCATAAGGACTCTGAAATGGTCAAAGGAAAGAACTATGCGTATCAAATCAAATCTACAAGTGATATGTGACCTCAAAAAATGGTTGAGATCACAAGTGTGAAAAAGTGAGCAGGGTTAATGATCTGCCCCCATGCTATGTGCATGGGGTTTGTGATTGTGGATCACAAATGTGTGGGTTTGAACAATGGGTTCATTGACATGCTGAGATAGATGTGATGGGGTAGGGTCAAAATGATTGATCATGCCCCCTATCCCAGGGTCGAGGTAATCTATCATGCCCCTTGACGCAGAGGTGTTACTGTGGTGCTCTATGAGAGCGGGGTCAAGACCAGGCATCTCGATATAGGACCAGGCGAAGACATCACGGAACTCTTGGAAGAGTTCTGTATAATCCTCAATCTCCCGTTTACTGCAGAATGCTCCTAAAGTGATGAGTTCAGGGGCACGTCCTGGGGCAGCGATATCAACTTGGATGACAGGTGAGATGTTGGCCATGTTACCTTCCTCGAAGGCATCAGGAGCAGGAATAGGGTCCTTGAACCAGTCGACCTTGGTGGGGAGGAAGTCTTTGGATTCAACCGTGAATTGGTTAGCTGTGCTAGAGGAGGATTCTTCTGGGATGAAATAGGAACAATGATGCATATCATCCCAGGGATAATCCGGGGCAGTAAGGGCCTCAAGAATCTCCTCATCGGTACGGAAAATTTGCGTCGTCAAGTCGGTTGACGAGGGGGTAGTGGTTGAAGAGATCATATAGATGGTATTAACCTCTCCGGAAGGTGAAGAGTCTGGGGGGTAGATCTCCTCAATGGTCGGTGGTGCCGTCTCAAGATCCAGATTGTTCATCTCGTAGAGAGCTGCTCTGTAGTCCGGGAGATCGGGACAATGATGGGAGTAATGCCCGTAAACACCGCATATGGCGCAGGAGTGGTTGGTACGTAGGGACTTATCTTTAGGCTTGGGAGTGGGGTTGAGTTCGACAACTGGGATGTTGGGGTCATCGTCGAGCATCTGCATGTGCTTCTGCAATGCGGGTAACTGTGGGCATTGGTGGGTCGCATGGCCCAACTCTTCACACAGCGAGCATTTGGGAGGGGCACGAAACACTGGAGGGTTCTTGACTGTCTTTGGAGGTGGTACAGCGGTGTAAGGTTGTGGACCTCTGCCCCCAGTGGGTTTGGGAGTAGGAGGGGGTGTCGTGGAGGACGAAGGGGTAGAGACACCGGGAGGTGGCTGAGTGGTAGTAGCCATGGGTTGCACCGGTTGGAGGACAACATCTGGTGTCGGCGGGCGAACGGGAGGCGAAAGATACCATACAGGTAATCCCAAGGTTAACCCAGGGAGGATAAGGGTAGCCATTACCGGGGCGCTTACTACTCCTGATGGAGGAACTAGGAAGGGGATCGTATGGATCGGTGTAACACCAATGTGGCTAGGTACCAATGGTGGTTTAGGCAACAAGGGTGGTTGAGTATTAGGTGGTAGGTTGTCGTGGGACAAGGTACATAAGTCAGACATTTCGGGCGTAGATGACGGCGGAGGGATGGATTGAAAGGTGGAGGTCATCGGCGCGTCTGAGTAGACTCCAGGCCCCGTAGAGGAAACAAACGAGGTGGTGGCAGGAGAAACAGGTTGTTCAACCATGGGGAGAACATTTTCCGGTGCCGCCGGAGCACTGGGATCATAGTATGTGAGCTGGTCAATCTTAACCATGCGTCCTTCATGGGGGAACATCATGGTGCGAAAGACAGAAGAGGCAACCGCCCGCATGGCATACATGTAGCTGCGGCCAAGTAAAAGGTTGTAATCCAATTGGGCGTTGATTACCTCTATGTCAATAAGGACTGTTTTACCACCCAACTGGACGGGGACATTGGCTAGGAGGCCTTGGGGCTGAGCCGAACGACCGTCATAGGCGCGTAATGCAGTGGTGGACTGCTGGAGAGGAGGGGATCCTAGCTTCTGCCATACAAATGTAGACATGACGCATGTGGAAGCACCCTCATCGATGATGCACCGATGGATGACAAGATTCCTAACGGAGACAGTAACTTGGAAGGCTAAGCTGGAAGGTAGGCGTGGTTCAGACTGGTCTAAATCAAATGCCATCAAATGCGAATCAGTTGGGTCAATCCCCCCAATGGCGGAAAGTAAAGTCTTGCGCTGGGAAGGGCAGTTCTTCAAGACTTCTAACGCAGACATGGCTGCGGGAGATTGGGCTAGGTCGTCTACGATGTTGTAGTTTGACGCAGCGCGCGCGTTAGGGTTATTGTTGATTCGGCGAAGGGGGAAACGAGGTGCTTTCGCAGCGCCGTCTATGGGAGGCGGAGGTATACGTAACGCCTGATCGGTGGGATGGGCGTTAGTAGGTTTATCCGTGGGAGTGGCTTCAGAGGTGGATCCATATTGGTTCCGACGGGTCTAGAGGTTGACGTCAGCAGATGACATCATCAGCAAGTGGTGGGTACCTGAGTCAAACATGGGTTGATCAGGAGCAGCGTAAGTGATCTGTTGTTGTTCGGCCGTATTGGCTTGATGGGGAGCCAACGGCTGAGTGTTCACTACGCCTTGGGTCGGTAAGGGGTTTTGCAACACCAAAGGGGGTTGCTGAGGTTGGGGGGGGTTGGGCGGTGCTTGGGGAGCCGCATGCCCTTAGCGATGGGCCTCGTCAACCCAGAGCTGCCGAGCTCGCTCCAAGTGTGGGCAAGCATGTGTGTAATGTCCATAGACCCCGCAAATAGAACAAGGGTGGTTTGTTCGCAGATTGGGGTTTTTGGCCTGCTTGGGCGGGTGATCAGGGTTTTGATTAGCGGGGGCCGCATTGTTGTTGTCGGGGGGATTAGCCGGTTGACCAGCTTGGTCTGTAGGTTGGTTGTTCCCCCGATTACGGCCCTTGCCGCGGTTCTGCTGGTCCTGGTTACGTTGGTTGTTCTGGTTTTGCTGCGGGTTCTGTTGGGCGTAAACTTGCCCTTGGGCAGCAGGTGGATTTTGAGGTTGCGCAGGTGTGGGAGCGGGCTGCGGAGGATGGTATGTAGGTTGAGGCTGAGCAGGTGTAGCAACTTGAGGGGGTTGCTGATAGGACTGCGGAGCAGGTTGTGGATGTGCCGCAGGGGCTGCCTGTGGCGGATAATAAGCTGGTGGGGCTTGTGAAGGCGCAGGAGCTGAGACAGCCTGCTGATGGTAGTAAGGCTGAGGGGCGATTGGAGGAGCATAAGCAGGAGTCGCATACCCGAAGCACTGAGGTGGACATGAGGGTCCATGGGAATGGTGATGTGTCATGGGAGCATACGAGTTGGTTGCTCCAGACTGTGAAGTAGCCCGCGACAGGTCGGGGCCAGGGGTAGGACGTGCTATAGAAAATGGTTGGGGATGCGAAAAAACACGGCCAATGATACCATCTGCAGCGTGGGATGCCCCCGGCGCATCATGATGGGAGGACTCGCCGCGAGGGGCGTCAGGTATAATGGTATAAAGGTAACTCGATTGGGCGTAGATGAGGTCGAACTGTTGGGCCTTAAGGATGGCTTCTTCTTCAGACTGGGGTCTTTCTGAGGCTACATCTTTAGCGATAACCGGGAGAAGGGATTTGAGGAACCAATCTAGGAAGATACGGTCGTCAAGTTTGATCTTGCATAAGCTACGGCGTCTACGCCACTCATGGATGTGGTCCGTGATATGAGTAGCCGTGTTTTGTCTGCAGGATAAAAGGATCTCAACGCCCGCGTCATAGCGGACAGGCAACTGGAAGAACTGCAGGAAGGTCGAGGCCAGGGAAGCAAAGGTGGCGTGGGTCCCATGAGGCTGCTCAATATACAACTTGGCTGCAGAGCCAGTGAAGGTGCGCTGTAAGAGACAGAGGCGAACAGAGTCATCCACAATGGAGTTAGAGGAACACCATAGGTGGAAAGACATGATATGGTTTTGTGGGTCCTCACCGGCCTTGCCCTCGAACTTAGGGATGTCAGAGGGTAGTTTGGTAGGCATATGAGGCCATGTAGGGTCGTGTCGAATGGGATCGTTGGTCAATCTGGCCAAGTCAGGTAGGTTAAGGCTAGCCATGAATGGCAGACTGGAAGAAGGGTGTGACACAGTAGTGCTTTGGACCAAGTTGGGGCCAGTGCCCCCAAGTGGAGGGACAAGATTTAGGGTGGTGCCCCCAAGTGGGGGAACTGAGGTAGTGGAGGATGGTCCAGCACCACCATGGGTAGTGTGAGCCACTGATGTAGTGGGGATAGGTATTCCCGCTGCGGGAATAGGTACCGTGAGGGGTACGGTAGATGAGGGTCCCATGGAGGGCATACCCAAAACAGGTGTAGTAATTGGTGTAGTGGTGGATGTGCCACCAATGGTCCCGATGACAAATGGAGTGGAAGTCGTGCCAGCCATGGGGCTAGTAGGGGCAGTATAAATAGGGTTCTCAGACTCTTCGTCAGAATCAGAGGTAAAGTAAGGGGCGTCACTATCTGGTGACGGAGTCCTACGTCGTTGACGAGTGGAGTCAAGTGACAAGGCTCTAGATCTGTGATGAGTGGTATCAACGGACAATGATCGGAATCTATGACGGGTGGTGTCGAGAGAACCGTGTTGTGGGGGCTCGCCCCTGAGGCGCCGAGAATGTCTCGGGGACTCAATGGTGACAGATGGTGTCAAATCTCTGTGGGTTGAGGTGAGTATAAAAATAGCTCAAAAATCCTAATGCAACCGAGTGTGCAGAAGGAGAGCTAAAAATCAAGGCACTCAGGCCAACAACCAACTCAAAACACCCACTGCAACAGCTGTGCTACAATAGGTGGAGTAACAACAAAGATGGTCAGAATACCAACAAGCAGCAGGTTTCCTAAAAAGAAAAAATGGTGGACTCACTAGACCAAAGGGAGGTAAAGGAGCATGCAAAACACCTAGCTAAAAGTATTCTGACTCAACTAAACATATCCTCTGCAAGGTGATGAAATCCAAGTCAGACAATATGAGTAGGAAAGCCAAGTGGCTATGATATCCCCCTACCGGGAGGGACACCGGGTAGTCAATCCTAGAAGGATGGCAACTAAGATACCCCGTTCATGACACGTCCAGAAAGGTGAATCTGCCGTTTAGTTCGTTGACCGCAATACCCCTATACAGGGATATCCCGCGAACCACGAAAGGTAGCCCTTCGGTTACTGAATGGAGTGCGGTATTCCACTCAGGCCTCCGGAACCAGTCTCCCGACTTCAACCCTCCTAAGGGAGAGGCCCTCTGATAAACTGGTCGTGACCGTGCCAAAAAGTACTAGGGGATTTTGGTTCCCTATTTGGACAACAACTATGTCTCAAGTGAAATAACCAAGGGGTGTTATTGGAAGCCTATCCCCCTGATCCTACCTAACTACAATGATTCTTTTGTGTTCCCCAAGTGGGGTTAGAATGTTGGTTTAATTAGGTACTTTTTAAGGCTCACTTGATTTTATGTGACAGAGTGTGTGCTCGTGAGGTAATGAACCCAAAAATAGAAGTGCCACAAGGGGGGCAACTTCCAACTATCAATAATGCTGAAATTGAAACTTTTAACTTGCAAAATTTTCTGAATTAAAAATACTGAAATTTTAAAAAGATTCTGTAAAGGGAACAGAAATTATGTTGCAAAAAGGCTGTAAGGAAGTGGGCTGCAGGTAGGACAGAGGGCTGTTCAAATGCAGAAAATATTGCAGCAAAAGGGGCTGGGCTCAAAACAGGAAAAGAGCAGAAATCAGACCGCGGGTCTGTGGCGAATTGGAACAGGACGACCGCAGGTTTGATGGAAACAACGGCGGTCAGGTTGCGGCTATCGGGCCAACAGACGCAGTCGGGATGCGGGAAATAGGGAAAAAGACGCAGTCGGGTCGCGGCAAAAAGGCTAACAGGCACAGTCGGGACGCACGAAAGAGGCAGAGAGCCGCAGTAGGGACGCGAGAAAATGGCCGACAGGCGCAGTCAGATCGCGGCAAACAGGCTGATTAGCCACGGTCGGATCACAGGTAACAGACTTGAATCCGCCGGCGGGGCGTCGGAAGCAGTCTGAGAGTCGCGGTCGGATCACAGGTAAAGGCCTGAAAGGCGCGGTCGGGACGCGACTGCAGAGGGAAAAAACGCGGTATGTGGCGGCCGAAAGGGACAGCCGAAAGGAAAAAATTTAAAAACGGAAACCAGAAATTCGAAATCTAGGGGAGTCGCCAAAACGGTAGCTAGGGTTTTACCCCTCGCTTGTGCAAATGAGCACCTACTAAGGAGAATGGACTCCTTAGTAGCAGTTCAGTAAATTAAACTAATTAAGCTAAAACAGAAATTAAATTAATTCTAGAACAAGCATGAAACATAAACATCAAATTTAAAGAATGACTTTTTGTATTGATGTTACCTTCAATGTAAAGGTTTGATGAAGCCCTTTGCAGTGTCCAAGAGGATGCTCCAAGCTTCAATATGCTCTTTCTCCTTCTCCTATGATGGGAATGGGCCAAAGGTGGCTCTCAAGGTGAAAATAGTTCAAAGGTGAACTAGGGTTTCGAGAGAGATTTTGGCAGAGTAAGGGTGCTTGTGATTGTGGATATGGAATAAGGGATCTCCATCACCTATTTATAGTTTTTTGGTGGTGGAGTGCTGACCCATGGTTTTGGGAAACACATGGTTTTATGCAGCTGTATAGGGTTTTTTCCTCCTTTTCCTCATTATTTTATATTTTTTATTCCCTTTTTAGGGGATTTTGCTATTTTTGGAGGAAAAGGGGGTTTTTTAGCCTTTTTTAGGCTATTTTGATGGTTTTGTGGCCTTTTGGAGGCATTTTAGGCCTTTTGGAGGCTTTTTAATGGGATTTTAAGGGAAATATGGTAGGAAAATGGACAAATGAGCCGTATAATGTGGTAGATGAGGTAGTGAACACTTTTTGGGTGTTAACACCTGCAATACAAAATATACCTTCCTTAGCGTATATTGACCATATAACATATGATGAAATTATAAAACAATTTAACATCAACTCTAATGAAGAATTAATCCAAATAGGCATACAATCCAATAGATATCTGATTTGGGACAGGAAGGGTGTTTCAACCTTTTTATTGTCAAAGAAACTTGAAATCAATACAATATACCTGACATGTAGAGATGTTTCTGCAATCGGATCCTGAGCTCCTACCCTTCACTCTGACTTGAGACTTTCCTCCAGTGTAACAGTACTTCAAGCCTTCTCTCAATATTCTCTCTTGTGTATTCTAAGTATAATGAGTGAGTGAGTAACCCCTCTCATAGATCCTCCTTGTATTTATGGGACAAGGTAGGTAGTTAAGATCGAGAGGTGGTTGGATTGGGAGGTTGGGGAAGTTGCAGAACAAACTTCAACTAATCCCAATTCGTCAAATTAATATATTTTTTATTTCATCTTAAGATGTACGCAGATTTCATACAAGAGTAGCGTACAGGAAGCAACTTTTGGGCTTTACAACATGTGTTTACAACTTTTTGGGAGATGTACACTAGTTGTCCTTGAGGAATGTAGCATATTTCTCAAGGTGTACGCAGGTCTACAGTGCAAAGAGGGGTGTAGATGTGGAAAAAGCAAGAGAAACTGCAATCTTTTCAGGTGAGGAGTGTACTTCTAGCAACAAATCATCTGAGGCAATCTAGCTCTTCAATCCTTTGTGTCCTTTTGTGTGATCTACAAGGAAAAGTGATCACGGGATGGAGAAGTGTGGATTTGACCTATAACAGATGCCCCCTAATGTGTGAGGTCAGAGGGAAACGATGGCCGAAATACATTATAAGTCCAAGTCAAAGGAGGAGCAAGAAACTATAGAATAGAGTCACAAAAAAAACCTAAAACAACGATCAAGGTTAGCGAGCAATTACAATCTTGACACCATATAGATGTGTAACATGATCTCCAATACATAACTAGGATATGTATATATAGAGCATGGCCACTGAAATACAAGTGTGGATCCATGTCAAAAAAGAGATCATAGCCATAACAACAAGTTGGATTTATGTCTCATAAAGAGCCAAAATGGGTAAGGCTCAGTCTTGCGCAGCTTGGGGAATAACATAAATATGGTGATGCTATCATAGTCCCAAGGTCTTCATCCAAAACAACCCAAGGTACAAACCCTAACCATGCGAATAAATGAGCAAAAGTTGAACATGGGGGTATCGTTTGATTACCAGTCATTGATGTATACCATTAACAAACACGAGGAATTCCATCAATAATGATGACGGGGTCGAAGGTACCTAGTACGATCCAACAAGTGTGAAGAAGAGGACTTGAAGTCGAACACTTGAGTAACCTATCGAATAAGAGACATTGATGTATTCCCATTTATTCAGCAGCAAGGGAAATTGCCATTGATGACTACAATCCCCAAGGTACTAACCGAAACTCTAAACTTCATTCCCATAGCATAATGAGCTGAGGTTGATGGGAAGAAGTCCACTAGAAGGGAGGCTTTAATGCATCCTCCATCATCCAACACGAGGAACACTCATAGGTATGAGCTGATGTGGAGTAGGACGAGTAACAAGATGAAACAAACTGACACTAGGATGGTCGACACATGAAGTCAAGGTAAACTGCAGAATGGCTGACACAGGCTGTATCCTTGAATAGTGAGCATGACACAAAGTGACTTAGGCAATTTTCAACATGACGGGTAAATGATATAAGTCTGCAATGTAGGAGACATAACAAACCCTCCATATGGTTGGAAGAATAACCAACCGGGGGAGTAAAAACTCGGAGATTAGGTTCACCCTAAGGCCAAAAACTAAAACCCAACTGACATGAAAGACTCAAGTAGGTGCTGTGTTTAAGGACATGACTAACATAACTACCTTTGAAACTGAAAAAGATACGATATACCCTTCTTATCCCTTATTCTTTTTGTTAAAAGAATGTTCTTCTTGTTGTTTTAATGAGTCCAAGAAAAATAGAAAATTCAATAGATCCAACCATGTAATAAGTTTAATGAGCCCATGGGAGGAAGACTCGGGACCTTCTTCATTGTTTACAGAGTTCGAAGAAGAGATAGAAGAATACTTTGTAATACTGATCTCTGGATTTTAATCTCGAGCCAAGATCTGTTCTTACTCGCCGGTATTTTCAATTTTAAGGAGTCTGAAAAACTTAAACAATAACTCCATACACCTACTCGTGGATTGTAATGTTGAGCCCAAGTAGGTTAATGCTTGCTGGTGTTTTCTTGTTTATAGAGTTTGAAAAACTTAAACAATCCTCTATTTACCGTCTCGTGGATTTCACATCGAGCCTGAGTAGGTGAATGCTTGCTTGGTGTTTTCATGTTTAGAGAGCCTAAAAACCCTAAAGAGAGGCTCCAAAAGTCCTTTTTCGTATAGTTAGTCCCCTCCCTGAAAAAGTATAAAACAATGAGATGAGAACTCTTCTAGCCACGGATGACTAGAGTATTCCTTTTTCGTAAGTAATCTGCAAAGGTCTGGAAAATGGTTAAACTTATACCTAAGCGGATGGACCTTTAATTCCTTTAACGAGCTTGAAGAGGCCAAGCTTGCTCGGCAATCTTGTTTAGTTTTTCATAGTCAAAACAAGAGTTTAAAACGACTTAAAAGACAACTACTAGGATCATATGTTCATGACCTACCAAAAATATGATCTCAATAATTGCATTAGTAACTATCAATAGAGTTTCTCAATGACAAAATAATGACAATATGATACTAGATGCGTCAATCATAAGAAAAACTAACTATACAAAAATATACAGCTATAATACAGGAAAAAGCACAGATACCTAAGCATAGTACTTCTTCAGGTAGATCCCATTTCTAGAATCCGACAACTTATTACCTTCATAGTCGGTTAGTTCATATGCACCTTTCTTCAGCACTTTAGAAATTATGTACGGGCCGAGCCACATGGAATTGAACTTGCCAGCTCATAAAGGCTCCTTGTCTTGATCCCAAAGAAGAAAAAGGTCTCCTTCGAGAAACACCCTAGGTCTGACAAACTTATCATACTGCCCTTTAACTCGATTCTTATGTACTTCATTTGCTGTAAGCGCGTTGTGGCGCTATTCATCTAGATGTTCTAAATGAAACAAGCGTTCTTCTAAAGCTGAAGTATCTGGTAATAGTTGTACAGCTAACTTTAATGAAGGAATCTCACATTCAATCAGAATGACTGCCTCTAATAAATGTACCAATTGGAAAGGAGAGAACCTGGTAGCAGTCTTTACATCGGCTCGGTAGGCCCAAAGAGCAGGATACAGCATGATGTTCTAGTTAGTTCTACTGGCATTAACATTCCTTTGTAAGAGAGTCTTCAAAGTTTTGTTAACTGCTTCAACCTGACCGTTCTCCTGCAGATAAAATGAAGACGAATTCTCCTGTCGAAAACCTAACATAGTGTATAGATCGGTCATCGTGTTGTTCTGAAAATGATGACCGTGATCAATCACGATCTCTTTAGGTATACCAAATCTTGCAATGATCTAGTTAAACACGAAATAAGTGGTCGTTTCTCCATCTGCCTTAACAGTAGGAATTGCCTCAGCCCACTTAGTAAAGTAGTCGACGACAATGATTATATGATGATGGCCTCCAGCTAAAACTGGATTTCAATTCATAAAATCGACCCCCCATTTGGTGAAGGGGCCTGCTGTTATTATAGGATGAAGAGGAGCTGGGTGTGCTATTATCTTCCTGGTGAAAAATTGACATCTCTCACAGTGTTTCACAGCTTCCACTCAATCTTTGAAGATCCTGGGCCAAAAATACCTAGCATGCAGTATTTTCTAGGTTGTTGCCAACCCAGAAAGATGACCCCCACAAGCTCCACTGTGGGCATCATTCAATACTGATTCTGCTTCCTCCAAAGTTAAACAACGACATAAGATGGAATCTACCCCACGTCTGTACAAAGTGTCAGAAATAATGAGGTAATTCTTCCCATGATTCTTAAGCTTGCATCGTTCATCTTTAGAGAAAGTGGTAGGACACCTCAAAGTCTGAAGATATACTAGGATATCTCCATGCCATGGGTCAGAGGATATGATGAGTAAGATATGTTAATCCGAGAATGATGATTCTTCCTCAACATGCACTATGTCACTAGGAAATTTTGAAATCAGTTGGCAAATACCAGTGATTTCTTTGATTTGGTGGACTGAAAAACCAAATCAAATACTTGCAAAATGACAATCCATTTGTTAAATTTCCCACCGATTATTCGTCGAGTGAGAACATATTGGAAAGGATTGACTTCCGCAATAATATGTAGTGACATAGCCTCTGGACCGCATAGACAGTAGCCAATTCCAACTTATCAACGTGAGAATACTTGATCTCACGAGCTATCAAAGTGCATGACAAATAATAAATGACATGCTCTTGGAGCATGCCATCCTCCTGAACTAGTACTGTGTCAATTGTGCTCACAGATGCAACCATATATAAGAGAAAATCTTTTGTATAGTCTGGTGGGCTTAATAAAGGGCCTAACTATAGTGCCTTTTTCAATGCCTCAAATGATGCCTGAGCAGCCTCATCCCACAAAAAGTACGAGTCTTGTTTAAGAAATCTCATGAAACCTTTTGTAATCTTAGCATAGTTAGTAATAAAGCATCTCAAGAAGTTGGACATGCCCTGCAGACTTTGAAGTTGTCTCACGGTGCAAGGAGGAGGCAGATTTACAATCACCTCAAATTTCAATGGGTCCACCATTATACCACGACTAGATACTATATAACCCAGTAGTCATCCAGATTCAACGCAGAATACACACTTGTTAGGATTCAATCGAATCTTATAGTATCTTCACCTTTCAAACACAAGTCTTAAATGGTCGGGATGATCCCATCTCTTGCGAGATCGCGTTGGAAGATCATCTAGATATGGTTCGACTATTTGTTTGATATCGTGAAAAGAAAAATTCATTGCTCGCTGGAAAGTAGCTCCAACATTCTTTAAGCCAAATGGCATCTTCGGATAGGCAAAGGTGCCCCAGGGACAAATGAAGGCTATCTTATGTTGATCTTCAGGTTTAATTTGTATCTGATTATATCCTGAAAACCCGTCCATGAAGGAAAACATTTCATGGCCTACACACGCATCAACAATTTGATCTATAAATGGTGTGGGATAATTATCTTTCGGACAAGCCTTATTTAGGTCTCGGAAGTCAGTACAGACTCTAATGGTACCTTGCTTCTTATCTACGAGAACAGGATTTGAAACCCATTCCGTCATAGCTATCAGATAGATAAATTTGGCTTTGAACAATTTTTCTACCTCTGTCTTAATGGCAGCAGCTTTTCGAGGGTTTACTAGACGGAGCTTTTGTCTCACAGGTTTAGCGTTAGGGTACGTTGTGATGACATGGTCAACAATGGCAGGGTCAATTCCTGGCATCTTCTTGTATGACCAAGCAAAGACGTCGCAGAATTCTTTAAAAGGATTGGTATACAAACTGATCTCATCAAGAGAACAATCTGCTCCAATAAAAATATTTTCCACGACCCCATGTTTGATGGAAATGTTGATCGGAATGGTTCGTGATATATTTGCCATGTTCCCTTCGGCATAAATAACTTTCGAAGTAGAAGGAATAGTGGACAAATCAACATTTCCACCAGGTCTCATAAAGAACTCTCCTCTCTCTATCTTGTCTAGCTCAGGAAGAAAATAGGACTTGTGGTGCATGTGTTCCCAAGGGTGGTCCATGCCTATCATAGCTTCCAAGATTGCCTTGTCAGAGGGTAAGACAATGTCTAGATAATCAAAAGGGTGGATAGAGTCCCTTGACCATGCAGGAGCATAGTCCATATCTGACTCAGTAGAGACCAACGGAGTCAAGATATGTTCTATTGCAGTAAGACGTGAAACCAAGTAGGTTACCTCTACAACAAATATAGGCACAGCTAGTTCTCATTCAATGGGGATATTTCGTGGATCTATCGTTAAATGGACCGTAGAAGTCTCAGGAGATTAACATTCTTCAGAACCAATAAACAACGTGGGAGCAGGTAGGTCAAAAGTGCCTATTAATGACCCGTAAAGACCTGCTCCTAAACTCTCAATGACTGGGCTAGATTGATCAATCAACGAAATGGATGAGTCCGATGAAGCCTGGTTGTTCTTCTGGGTAAATGAAAGTTGATCAACTGTGACAATATTTCCTTCGTGTGGGAACATTATGACCCAAAAAATAGCTGATGGCACTGCCTGCATGGCATATGTCCAACTCCTACCCAACAACAAGTTGTAATCGAGTGGGGCATCTAGAACTTCGACTTCTACTGATACTAGCTTGCCTGCAAGTTTGACATCGAAAGATGGCAAGACTTCGTGTGGATGGAAAGATATTTCGTCAAAGGCAATGAGTATCGTGTTTGAGGGAGCTAACTCAAGTTCACCCAAGGCTCTCTAGCAAGAAATAGACATTACACACGTAGATGTGCCCTCATCCACAACAGCTCATCCGATGGTCTTAGGACCATGGATGACCTCAATCTGGAGAGCGATATGATACGACAACCGGTACTTGATATCTTTCATATCAAAGCGTGCAAGCATGCTGGACAAATCAGCACTCCCAATCGCTGCCAGAAGTGCACTGCGTTGCAATGGGAAACTTTGCAGTACGTCCAAAGTAGACATGGCACAAGGGGTTTGGGCTAAGTCCTCCACAACATTATAGTTGGGAGCATCCCACGCGTTAGGGTTGTGCACAGCTCGTTTGTAGACACCTTTTGGTATCTGAGGCAACGTCTCCATAGGTATGTGAAGAGGAGTGGAAGATTCAGGAATGTCCTTATGCTGTGTGTCCGGGGTATAATTCTTGGCTCGAGTTTGCAACAGAGCATCTGAATTAACCATATTAATAAATGAGTGATCAGCTGGGGTGCCCCCATCACTAGAGTTTCCAAAAGTTGAACTCTGTCCATGAGGAAAAGGATCTTTCAAGACAGCCGTTTTCTTCTCACGGATCAGTTTCTGGGCTTCTTCCATTAGAGGGAACTGGTGAGTAAGGTGGTCCCCTTGACACTGTTTGCAAGGGAACTTAGCCATCCTTTTCTCTTTTTTTCCCTCCTCGGCATTTTGCTTATTATTGGGCTTTTGTTGGTTTCCCTCCCCTTTCTTGACCTTTCTTTTGGGCTGCCGAGATCCCTTTTGGTTTGTTTGCACTTGCTGTACAGATTCAGTTGTAGAAGGGGAGGACACAACATAAGTTGCTTCTGCAGCAGTCTGTTTGATTGACAAGGCAACAGTCTGTTTGATTGACAAGGCGTGAACCTGCTTTGTTAAGGCGTCAAACGCTGCAAAATCAACTGAACCCACAATGGCATCGGCATGTGGTCCAGGTTTAGGGTTACCTAGGTCTAAATTAGACGTCGGCGCATCAGGAATAATCTCATACAACAATCCAAACTGAGCATAAACTAAGTCGAGCTACTGAGTTCTCAAAATGGCCTCCTCCTCAGAAGACACCCCTACAATGGCAACTTCCTTAGAAACATAAGGAAGCAGATACTTAAGGTACCATTCTAATAAGAATGTTGGGGGGATGTCGGCCTTGATGAGCCTCTTTCGCCTCCAACACTCCTGAATATGATCAGACAGATGAGTGGCCTTGTTTTGCCGAAATTTCGACAAAAGGTCTGTGCAGGCATCATACCGAACAAGAAGCTGAAAGTGGTTCAACACAATGGCAAGATCCTGAAAGGTGCTAAAGGCGACCACGGGTAGTTCGATATATGACTTGGCCGCAACACTTTTCAAGGTTCTTTGGAAGAGCCTCAATCTTATGGAATCGTTGTTCAATGAGTTGGAGGAACACCAGAGATGAAAGGTTGTGACATGGTGACCAGGATCCTCAGCAGCTTTACCTTCAAACTTTGGTATTTCTAAGAGCATTTTGGTGGGAACAGGTGGCCATGCAGCATCGTGATGCACAGGGTCATTCGTAATCTTTGAAAGATCTAGCAAGTTTAATGTTGCCAGAAATGGTAAACGTGGTTGACCCGATGGCATCTGGTAAATAGGAACCTTGTATTGGGGACCACCCATGGCCTAGTTCATGTACTATTGGTTGGGGTTGCCCCCAGCGACCGGTTGTGAAATGAAAGGATTGAAATTGTTCCATCTGAAAGTAAGTGGATTAAATCCTTGGGAAGCAAGCCATTGTGTCTTGGGGTTAACCCCACCGAACTGTGGGTTAATGGTATTACCCCCTCCTCCAGCAAACAAAGAGAAGCGAAAAATCGCTACAGGTAGATTTGATCGATTAACGTTATAACCTTGATAGGGGTTGAAAACCAGCGTGGTAGTAGTGGATGGTGCTGTCATCATACCCATGGCGGGCATGGATGTAGAAGTGATGGATCTGACCATGGATGAAGAAGCAATGTTCTGAGTCACACCTTGCAGTGATTGTGTAGTAGAATACTGAGTAAAACTCACTGTGGGTACCGTCGATAGAGGTACATTGTTGGGTCCAAGAGTGGGTGTGGAGGCTAAGGTAGATGTCGAAGCTAATGAAATCGGCATGCCTAAAGTGCCAACATTGAAACTGAAGGATGGAGTTGAGGCTGAAGCATTCTGTGACGAACTCGATTGTGCAGTGTTTGAGAAAGAAGGATTAAGAATCCTTGCATCCATAGAAGTTGTGGGAGTTTTTGGAACTCCCTGCTCATCTCCTGTGTTAACCATGGTATAACCCGGTGTAAAAAGATAATCACTAAACTCGGGCTGCTGGAAACCAACAAGTACCAGAAATGGATCGTTGGGTCCTATAAGGGGAGGGTTGAAAGGAGTACTAAACTCTGCAGCAGTTAGGTCCTCAACCTCGACAGTTTCCAATACTTTTTGATCTCGTGTTCTAGGGTGTGGTTCTCCAAGAACCTCTGTCTCGCTCATAAGTTCAAAAGAACCATGAGAATCAGTTCTCCTAGGTCGCGGTGGCGGTGGAGGCTCCACTATACGTGGGGGAAGGTTTTGCAACCTCCGAGACTGACGAAGATCTAAGTCCTCCACAACTAGGACAAAATAAAACTAAGTTAGAATCTAGTGGCCACTACAACTAAGGAGCAAACAACAAACCACTAAAAAATTTCCTAGGTAATCAAACCAATCAAACGGATAGCAAATACTCTCGGAAGCAAGTCTAAGATGATCAGGGCCTAGAACAGACTAACAAAGCATCGACGGTCAGTTATGTGGCATCCTCTGTAGGTCCACTGGGTCCAAGCGCTTGAATCACCAAACCGCTTTCCCAGGATTATTGCCAGAGGGTTACCTTCCACATCTATCCGAGGTGAGGTGGGAATAACTGCCCACTCTACCTGTGTAGAATCCTAAAGGTCTGATACTAAGGCTACCATCAATACGAAATAACCTGGGGGATAGTTGTCAGCCTAGTCGAAACACATGGGCAGGGTAACAAAGCCCGAAGTCCGAAATGACCCCCGTACACGAGTCAACTTTGGTTTATTGTCAAAAGGAAAGTGAGGGGATATCCTCAACAAATCCAATCTCCCATGGCCTTGTGCTTAACTCTGGTTTAAGTAGAGTTTTCCAAGACTATTTGATATAGATGTATTGACCTAATACAAATTCGTACTACGATTGTTGAGTAATGAAGCCAGTTCTGAGTAGTTTAAGGTGATTTAAGCTCGAAACTCTAGCCTAAGCTAGTTAATGTCGTGTATACCTAAAAAAAAAAATGTTGCTAGTAAATTTTATTAATGATTTCTTTTAAGGGCTACTTGTTACTCAAGGGTTGTAGTGCGATGTGTGGAATGATTTGTTATGAAAGTAAAGTACTTGAAAAAATAATGCTTTCAAATTCACAAAACTTTCTCTTTTTGTTTATAATTCTTTCAAAAACTTGAAACCTAAGCAATCCTAAAACAAAATCTTTTTTGTATTTTTTTGTTGTTGTATTTTAAAGCAAACTAAGCTACCTAGAAATAAAGCAAGATCTTACTACTGAGCTATTTGAACAATTTTTTGCTTTTTCTGATAAATGTAAAAGAAAGAGAACTTTGTACAAAAGCAAGCAAGATCTAAATGTAAAGCGTGTGTAAGACAAACTTGTAAATGGTTAAAAGCAAACGAATCAAGACTCGATGAAGACTTGACTTACCAAGTTTTTGCAAAAGAAAAACTTGAGACTTGGAAATGAAGTGAAAAAGAAACAGGAAAAAGAGACACTTATGACAGAAAGGAAGACCTAAACAGGTTGCTCCTAAGCATCAAAACCCTAAGAAAACACTAATCCAAGAAAAAGTAAGCAAGCGAACCAAGAATGACTTAAACAACACACGGACTCAACAACAAGAAGACTAGGAGGTTTTGACTCACTTGAAATGAACTGATAAAACAATCATCAAGTATCTGAACCAAGCAAGCTTTCAGAAGCAACCCTAAGGACTTCACCTTGAATTCAAACCCTAATGGACAGGATAAGACAAAGAGAAAGTGTGCTCTATGTTGCAACAGACAACAAACATTAATGATGCAGGTCTGTATGACTACAACAACAACTAGGGTGGAAGAATGCAGCTATGTCCAACAAGAATAGTGCACTAACTTCAAAAAGGGGCTCGTAAGTGGAAAAGACACTTAAACAAAGATTCAAGCAAGCAAAAACAAGTTAAAAGAGATTGGAGAGGCTTACAAGACTCAACAGAGACATATGAGGTCTCAGGGGTTAGTGAAGACAACAAAGCAACAGGCTGGAACAGCAACCAAAGCTTGGAAAACAAACCCTAACAACAAAACTAGACACTACAGGAACATACACCACTATGCAGTGTTGCAACCAGGGTACACCAGGACAGGTATGCTACTGTGTAGTGCAAGGAGGGGCGTTCATCAGGTGAAAAATGCAACTGTAAGTAGGGGAGACCAGAGTACATGCCTCAAAAGGGCACAAACAGGCTTTGCAAACCAAAAACTGAGTTGAATCAAGTAGATAGGAAAAATAACACAGACCTATAGGGCCTCTCAGATAATCAAAAACTAAAAAATGGGCTGGAAGAAAACCAAAATTAAGTCTCCTAGAGCAGAACAACTAAGCAGTTACTCCCCAGTGGAGTCGCCAGTCTGTTGTTCGGGATTTCTACTCTATAGTGAGGATATGGACACTACCAATTGGGCGGGGTTGACAGGTAAACACATTGATTATATTGCATTTAGTTACTACAAAAGAAATAGATTGGGATTGAAAGACATACCTCTTTTCAACGATTGATCCTAGCTTTCACTTGGTCTTTTAATTGATCTCCTGCTTGATCTTCTGCTTGACAAACCTGCAATACAAAAGATACCTTCCTTAGTGTATCTTGACCATATAACATATGATGAAATTATAAAACAATTTAACATCAACTGTAATCAAGAATTAAGCCAAATAGACATACAATCCAATAGATATCTGATTTGGGACAAGAAGGGTGTTTCGACCTTTTTATTGTCAAAGAAACATGAAATTAGTACAATATACCTAACATGTAGAGATGTTTCTGCAACCGGATCCCGGGCTCCTGCTCTTCACTCTAACTTGGGACTTTCCTCCAGAGTAACAGTACTTCAATCCTTCTCTCAAGATTCTTTCTTGTGTATTGTAAGTATAATGAGTGTGCGAGTAACCCCTCTCATGGATCCTCCTTGTATTTATGGGACAATGTAGGCTGTTAAGATCGAGAGGTGGTTGGATTGGGAGGTTGGGGAAGTTGCAGAACCAACTTCAACTAATCCCAATTCGTCAAATTAATATATTTTTGATTTCATCTTAAGATGTACGTAGGTTTCATACAACAAGAGTAGCATACAAGAATCAAATTTTTTGGCTTTACAACATGCGTTTCCAAATTTTTGGGAGATGTACACTGGTTTTCCTTAAGGAGTGTAGTATATTTCTCAAGGTGTATGCATGTCTACAGTGCAGAGAGGGGCGTACATGTGGCAAAAGCAGGAGAAGCTGCAATCTTTTTAGGTGAGGAGTGTACTTCTAGAAGTAAATCATCTAAGGAAATCTATCTCTTCAATCCTTTGTCCTTTTGTGTGATCTACAAGGCAAGGTGATCACGGGAAGGAGAAGTGCATATTTGACCTATAACAGTGTCATTTCCCCAAGGGTCGAATTAGAGATTTTTGTTGTTGTTTGGGATAAGGTTAGAATAGATTTAAATACTGATTAATGGTGCATATGAGACCTTATTAATGTCCCTCATACATACCCTACCTCTGTTCTGAATTTTGAATGGGTTTGGAGGCATTTGGAGAGCCATTTTCAGTACTTACCCTAGGGGGATTTGATCCCCAAATTGCTAGTTAAATTCCATACTTTGTCCTGAATCTTAAACAAGTTTTCAGAAGTATTTGGAGGGTCATAAATCATCCCTGAACCTCATATTAAAGTCTTAATATCAGTGATACACCCTCACAGAATATTTGGGAGCATTAGGATCAATTTGGAGACCTAGACATCAAAACTAGTCAAAGGTCGAAATTGGGAAAAAAGAGAAAATTTGGGCATTTTAATAAAAATTTAAAAAGGGACATTACAAGTGGTATCAGAGCATGGTATTGGCACCTTATGGTCTTAAAAAGAAGTCAAAAAATAAACCACCACCCTTAGAACCAGAAGTTGAAGGTGTTGTTGTTGAAGATGAAACAATAGGAGAAGAAGAGTCTTTTGTAAAAACCATGGGTAGAGAGGAGGATGAAACAACATAACATAAGGGAGAAATTATTTCAACCCTAAGACCTTTCTTTGAAGACATGAGCAAAAATATGATGAAGGGATTCGAATTAATCGCTAGTCAAATGACTAGTCAAATAGCAAGCCTTAAGGGAGTAATAGGAGGCAGCAACAGTTTTCATGGTGAGGAAAAGAAGCCTATGGGAGAGCATATTTTCTCAAGCATAGGACCCCATAATAGAGAAAATGAATTTTAGAGAACAACAAGGTCTACTGCACCTAAATTTATTATTCCCAAAGAAGACCCTGACATTCGAGTGGATCTTACTACAATAGCAAACGAATGGAATGATTTGAGTCAATATTATAAGAGAAGTCTACCCTTTGATCAGTACTTTACTGCTGCAAATAAATTGAAAAGGAAGGAGCACAATAAGGATCTAACCCAAAACAAAGAATTAAATTGTGCTATTGGTAAAATGTCACTTCCTACTTTTGATGGTTCCTCTCAAAATTCTGCTAACACTTGGGTGCAAAAACTAGATGTATATTTTCAGCTGAATCCTATGGTGGAGGAGGATGCATTAAAAATGGCCATTTTGAACTTGGAATGTCACGACCCCAAAATTTCATAAAAATTTAAAATTTTTCCATACAGTAATAAATGCTAATATTAAATATTGCAGAAGTATATTACCGACAAACTAACCCCTTATTAATAGATCAGTTATAAAATAATATGGTGCTACAATAGTCGTGAGTTATTCTAAAAAATGTTATAACAACATGGTGTTGTAATTACTTTAATTTGACGCATTCAACTTAAATTCATGCATCTGTATGGATGATTATGCTGATTGTTTTATCACTCTTTGTTTAATGAGCTATTACACTTACATGTTCATACCCCTTTACCTAAAGCCACATGTTTAGAGAAACAACTTTGACGATTCTTATTATTCCTAAAGATGGTAAACAATCATTTCAACATAGAAAGAGCTAAACATCATTATCACATTAACCTTCCAGATACTTCGGAGCTTAATAAAATATGCATACATAGCTTGTTATGATAAGTTGATCCTAATCATAAATACTAAAAGTCTCCAATATTTTTCCATACATAAATTTACGCAAACTTTATTTTCTAACTTCTTCATATGCGAAGCATCCATCGATTTCTTAACCTAATGAGTATGCAATAATAAATTCTACGGAAGTGATCAATTCAACTTAATAAGCATATATATCTTTTATGAGTTAATCATACCAAGAAACAAATGCAAGGATAATAAACATTTAACAAAATCTTAATGTACACATATTAGCAACATGCATCATTTAAACAACCAAACAAATTATATTAATCATAAATGTGAACACGTCATAGTAATCATAATCATTCTAAGAAAGAGACAAGTACACATACACAATAGACACAAAGAGAAGCACATACCAAGTGCACCATTTTACCGTGGTTCACCCGCAACTTGGACTACGTCCACAGAGGGTTGTTTTTATAATATTTATTAAAAGGTGGTTTACATCTTGCAATGCTTGTTGCCTCTCACTTTCTCAAAGGCTCTTTCATAGAGTTCTTTATCAAAATATTCAACTGCTTTCGCTCTGAGGCGTTACTGAAACAATATTATACCCATACTACTAAGCCTTGTGAAGTCTAAAGCTATAAGAACATGGTTTATACTAAATCATACCCAAAATCCCCTCTCTTCCATGGCAAGCATAACCATAATAATCCAACAAGGTATTTTCTTGATACTTTACCTTAACAAGATCGGCGATTAGTTAAAGAATCCTATACCAAAAAATATACCTAAGGTTTTTCCCAAATCAACTCTATCTAAATAAGTTTTGATCTCCATTCTCAAGAGGGAGCATAATGGATTAAAGGCTTATTATGGTGGCAATTATATGTATATAAAAACATATTCTTACATACAATGAACTCTGAAGTAAGACTATAAAGATTATAATATCTTCATGAACCCTAAAGTAAGACTATGAGATTATAATATTTTCATGTAAAACAGATTCTTACATATAATGAACCCTAAAGTAAGACTATAAAGACTTGTAATACCTTATGATATAAATGTACCATCGGTCTTTCATAATAAGGCATAACCCTTTTTAAATAACAAAAATGTCTTCTTAAACCTATAAAATATCTTGCTTGTATTAAAATGACACCATATAAATGTACCATCAATCTTTTCATAAGGTATATCCCTTTTTAATTAATGAAAAGGTCTTCTTAAACCTATAAAATATAAAAATCCATTTGACCTACCAATAAAGAATGATAGAACCAATTTCTTTTCCTTCTTGTCAATTTGACCTACCCTTATTTTGACTGGCCAATATGATTTTCTGATTAAACAAATAAATAAACCATTGCCAAAAACCTTCTAAGATGCATATCAAGTCATTCCATATCTTTATGAAAGTGGTAAGTCGCGACTTGGTAATTTCTGTCGGCAATTATGAATGCTCAAATCAAAGTCCTTTTTGTTGCATGGAAAGTGCAATCAAATTTTATTATAAATTTACACACATATATCCTTTAAGAATATAAATTTCACCCTATTGACTCAGATTTTTAAATGGATAAGTTTAACGTTGTAGCAGAAAATCAAGTACCAAAACACGCATCAATTAAAGGAATATCTACACGCCAAGCAGACTTTTAAATGGTGTTAACAAACAGAGATTTTGTCTTAACTTAGATTACCGAATCCTACGGAGGTCGAGGCGATACACTACTATGGTGAAAATTCAATTACAGGATAAGGAAATCAAGGCGCTTAACGCTGATACTAGAGAGTTCTAATGAAGTAGTTATTAGTATTACTCCTAATAATTCCTTCTTTTCAAAGAGTATTTTTCTTTTCCTAATAACAAAGTCTATATATAAATAGATACATTAGTATTACTCCTAATAATTCCTTCTTTTCATCATATATATATATGAAATAATTTACTTCATAAGTATTATTCTCAATAATCCTTTCTTATATCTATATTCGACACAAAAATATATATAAGATTCACCTAATTGTTTTAGTTTATATTTGACTTTCCTTAGGTGGGCATTCTTAGAAATTTATGTTTTATGAAGGGTCATTACTAGTTCCTTTTACCCCAAGTACTTATGGGTACCGAGGTGTCATAGGTTGTCGTAGACATCTCACCCCTAGTGCATTTCATTGGCCAGTTGTGTAGTTGTATTACAACTTCCAATGCCCTAAGTCTACAACATTAAGAAATAGATACCATTTCATACAACGGTTACTGGTGGGGCCTTGGCCTTGAGTTCCTCACCAGAAATGTTTACAATTATGTTTACAAAAATAATAACAAAAGGGATTAAAATATGGGGGTGTTACATGGAAGGAGATGCCAATGAATGGTGGTTTCATGGCCTGAAAACCATGGGTCATGATCAGGTTAAAACATATGGGGAATTTGTTGACAGGGTACTAGAGAGATTTGAACAAAAATATCCATAATTGCCTTTCAAGGAACTAGCTCAATTGAAGCAAACTGGGACTCCTATTTATTATATGATGGACTTTAAAAAATTATCAATGAAGGTGGCTGATGTTTCTATGGGAAGGTTGGTATTGCTGTTCACTGAAGGTTTGGATGAACCCTTAAAAGGTTTGGTCAAAGCACACAAGCCAACTACATTAAAATATGTAATGAGCTTGACTAGGGATCTCCAAAATGTGCTTCCTAGAACAAGATTTCCTCCCAATCCTAACATCAAATTTGAAAAGAAACCTTGGCAAAGAGATGCATATGATAAGAAACCTTGGCAAAGAGATTCATTTGAAAAGAATAAAAAAGAAGAACTAAACAGGGATAAACTTCGAAAAAAGAAATTGTGCTTCACATGCTTTCAACCATGGACACCGGGGCACAAATGTACTAAAGGAAAGGCTCAATACATCGAAGTATTTTCTGATAATGATGAATATGATGGGGGCATGGATGAAGATGGACATATTTCAGATCAAGAGGACGCATATGAGATAGCAGTAGAAGAGGAAAGACAAGAAGAAAATCAGCCTTCACCGGACAAAGCAAGAATGGCAGTACTTTTAGCAATACCTCGCTATCACACTATCCGATGCAAGGGTGTGGTACTAGGACAAAGAGCTTCAATTTTGGTAGATGGAGGATCCACACACAACTTCATTGATGCAGAGATGGTAGAGAAAAGGAAGATACCTATTGAGCCATTCGATGGCTTCACATTTATCATTCCCCGTCACAACACAATGCAGTGCAAAACATGGGTGGCAAAGCTGCAAGTCGCCGTAGGTAACTATACTTTTGTTGATAGTTTTTATGTGGTTGAAGTTGCTGATAATAATGTGGTTTTGGGAGTCCAATGGCTGTATTCTATAGGAGAGCATATAGTAAATTATCAAATTCCTGAAATGAAATTCCAAGATTCAAAAGGAGTACTAAGGGTTGTGAGAGGGCAGCACACTTATGCAAATCAAGTTGTGACTTGCAATAGTATGAGATCTATATTGAGGCATGGGGACATAGAATGGGTTGATGAATGTCATATTACATATCCCAAGCCAAACATAAAGGTTGTTGAACACTCAAAGTATATAGAGAGACTCTTACAAAAATATGAAATTTTTTTTAGAGATCTTCCACATGGTAGACCACCAAATAGGGGGGTTGAGCACAAGATTGTCTTGGAGGAGGGTACTTCATCCATTCAGATACCACCTTATAGGCATCCTAAAAATTTCAGAGATGAGATTGAAAAAGACATCCAATAACTTAGACCAATCTCTAGCCCTTATGCGTCTTCAGTAGTGCTAGTGAAGAAAAAAGATGGAACATTGAGAATGTGTATAGAATTTAGAGCCTTGAACAAAAGGAATATAAAAAATAGGTATCCTATTCCTAGGATTGATGAGCTACATGGTTCCAAATACTTCTCCAAAATTGACCTTAGATCATGATATCATCAAATTCAAATGAAAGATGAAGATGTGCAAAAGATTGCTTTTCGATGTCATTATGGCCACTTTGAATTTCTTGTCATGCCTTTTGGGTTAGCTAATGCTCCAACCACATTTCAAGTATGCCTGAATAGGATCTTTTGCAAGAAACTTTAAAGAAGGTTTGTTTTGGTTTTCTTTGATGACATTCTCTTTTACAATAAAACATGGGAAGAGCATTTGCAACAATTAGAGATTGTGTTAAAAATTTTGCAAGAAGAGTCCTTATTTGCTAAGTTATCAAAATGTGAATTTGGGATGAAAGAACTACTGTATCTTGGGCACATTATTGGGCAAGAAGGATTTAAGGTACACATGGGAAAAATCAGGGATATCTTAGAATGGCTATCACAAAAAATATTACCGAATTGAGAGGCTTCATTGAGATATGCACCTATTAAAGAAAATTTGTGAAAGGGTTCTCCAAGTTGAATTCTCCACTCACTGATTTGACTAAGAAGGATTCTTTCAAGTGGGATGAAGAAGATTAAAATGCCTTCCAAAAAATGAAAGAGGTAATGAGTAGTTGTCCCATACTTTCACTTCCTGATTTTACTAAACATTTTGTTATGGAATGTGATGCTTCGGGTGGAGGAATAGAGGCTGTCCTAAAGCAAGGCCAACACCCCATGGCCTTTAAGAGGAGAAAGCTGCAGCCTCATGAAAAAATTTACTCCATCTATGACAAAGAAATTCTGGCCATTATGCATGCATTGGCCAAATTCAGACAATACTTGGTGGGCAGCAAGTTTGTGGTGAAAACTAACCACAATAGTCTAAGACACTTTCTCACCCAAAAAGATATAAATGAAAGGAAACAAAAGTGGGTAATAAAGATTCAAGATTATGGTTTTGATACGGAATATGTCCAAGGAAAGAATAATATAGTATCAAATGCTTTATCTAGAAGACCTTCTTTTTCTCTCATGGACATTGCCAAGGATTGGAAAAACATGCTACTAGTTGAATATGCCAAAGACAAATTTGCTTGTGATGTGTTCGATGGAATCAAAGGGGATGATAAATACAAGATTTTGAATGGGCTGATATATTATAAGGGCAGAATTTATTTGGTTCAAGACTCAAAACTCAAGTACAAAATTTTGCAAGAAGAACATGATTCCCCACTAGCTGGCCATCCGGGGATCTTCAAAACTTATAGGCAATTGAGGCAAAGATTTTTTTGGAAGGGGATGGAGGAAGATGTTCAGAAATATGTGAATGAATGTAAAGTATGTCAGCAAAAAAAATCAAAACTTAAATGCTCAGCTGGCCTATTGCAACCATTGCCCATTCTAGAGCAAAAATGGGACAGTATCTCAATGGACTTCATCACCGGTTTGCCCAAGTATTTGGGTAATGATTGAATATATGTGGTAGTGGATAGGTTGACAAAATTTGCTCATTTCTTTATTGTTACATCATCTTTTAGTGCTGCACAAGTGGTTGATATTTCTTTCAAAGAAATCTTCAGATTGCATGGGCTCCCCAAGAGCATTGTTAGTGATAGAGATAGTAGATTCATGGGTGCTTTTTGGCAAGAAATTTTTAGATTGGTGGTCGCTCAATTGACTCCACAAACTGATTAGGCATCCATATAAACAAACATCTCTCAAAAATAATGAAACAGAAAAGCTAAAACCAAGGTACTATGGGTCAGACAAGGTAGTTTAGAAGGTTGGAGAAGTAGCATATGAATTAGAACTTCCGGAAGGGAGTAAAATCCATAATGTATTTCATGTTTCTTGTCTCAAGAAGGATCTTGATTATCAAATTATCAATTCAGAAATACTAACTCCTTTCGATGATGAAGGTCAACTCACACTTGTTCCGGAAAATATTTTGAAGACACGGGAAAGGAGGTTGAGGAGTACAATTATCAAAGAATATTTAGTGCAATGGAAGGAGTTACCAAATGAACATGCCACATGGGAAGAGGAGAATATTTTGCAGCATACAAATCTGAAATTGCTTGAGGACAAGCAATCTTGGGTGGGGAGGATTGTAATGTCCCCATTCAAATAATTGCATAGTAGGACAATCCCATCAATCCTACCAGTTCCCTAGGTTGAATGGATTCATTTGGAATTATAATAAGGGAGCAAATGAATAATGTTTATACATTATAATAGTTCAAGTATTTATAAATAGGTTGAATAAATAAATTCAAGGGAAACTCTAGGTGGAAAATGTTTTTGAAGACATATGGGGGATGTGGGAACCACACTAGCTTGATTTCTCCCTGCCACATGGCATATCTCTCTTTCCATTTCGAATCCATGAGAAGGAAAACATTATTGGATGAGTTGGTAAGTCATACACATGGAATTGAGCATCTTAGGTCGAATTGGGATGGAATGGTAACCTCCATGGAAGAGGAAGAGTCAAATTGGAAGCTTGTGGACACTTGGGCTAGATTCCCTAGCTCCTATGACAACAATGATGAAGCATCTATGACATCTATGACAAATTTCAGATCTGACTTTTGACATTTGACCATTATGACATGTCAGCCCCAAAAATAGGCTCCAAGAAGGCGCTCATGGGAGTTGGAGAAGCCAAAGAGGTCCCTACTCGAATTGGGAGAAGATGGAAGGTTGGGAACTAGGGAGACAAGTGGCAAATGTGGAATATGTCCTAAGTGAAAATATCTAGAAGCTAATGGGAGGAATTCAAACCATAGGAGACTAATTTTAGTTATAAAATGCATAAATCAAGCATGAGAATGGCTTTTGATGATTTGAGAAAAATTGCATTTGTGAAGAGAGAGCTAGTGGATGACTAGTTTCTTGCCTTAGCCAATTTCGGGGGTGAAATATTCCCATCCAAGTTGGTGTTTGGAGAATCCACTCAGGTATTTCATGGAGCTTTAATGTATTTTTTATTTGTAGTTGTAATAAACAGGGAAGCTCGTGGTTTTTTACTAGTGCAATACCTTCCCTCGACCATTTCCAGTTTTGATGGCATATTCTTGCTCCTTGAGGGAGGGCATTTTTGGTGAGATATTGTACTCCTTGGGAGAGATTCTCATGATCCATTTATGATTTTAATAAGCTTAATATAATTTTTTCTTCATCTTCATAAATTATTCGGTCGAAATACCAAGTCGTTGTATGTAAAAAGGATGATTAATGAGCAAACTATGACCATTTCCCCACTACATTGATGTATGCCATTGTAATGTTGTCGATTTCAAATTAAAGAATGTTTCTCTGATATATTTATGATGAATGTACAGCCATTGATGAATGTTACAAGTTTTATGTTCAGCCCTTAAGTATTTGAAGTCATTTTGCTTAGTTTATTTGCATTTGGAAGAGATTTGGTGCCATTTCCCCAGGGGTCGAATTAGGTATTTTTGTTATTGTTTGGGAGAAGGTTAGAATAGATTTAAATAATAATTAATGGTGCATATGAGACCTTATTAATGCACCTCAGACATCCCCTACCTTTTTTCTGAATTTCGAATGGGTTTGGAGGCATTTGGAGAGCCATTTCCAGTACTTACCCTAGGGGGATTTGATCCCCAAATTGCTAGTTAAATTCCATACTTTTTCCATAATCAAAAACAAGTTTGCAGAAGTATTTGGAGGGTCATAAATCATCCCTGAACCTCATATTCAAGTCTTAATATCAGTCATACACCCTCATCGAATATTTGGGAGCATTTGGATCAATTTGGAGACCTAGACATCAAAACTAGTCAAAGGTTGAAATTCGAGAAAAAGTTAAAATTTGGGCATTTTAATAAAAATTTAAAAAGGGACATTACACAAATCCTTGGGTAAAACTATTCCAGCTTGCAATTATTTTATCAAACATTATGATGTCAAACTACATAAGCACTTAGTTGTTGGTGCATGCTATTGGTATTGAATGGAATTCATATAGCTTCTAAGAAGAAATATCACTTGTGTGTTGACCTCCTTTGTATGTGGTTGATGTTAACAATCAAACTGCTTGTTATTTATGTATTATTTAGTGTTAAATATAATTTTCACTATTTTAAAGTTACAAGTCAAAGTGCTAGGCTTAATAACATAAATTGTCATTGTTATGCTAGATTCTATAAGTAGAATTTATCATGTAATGCTAGGTTCTTTAAGTATAATTCAAACTATATTGTCATGTTCTTGAGTTGGAATTATTAGATAATCATTTATTTTTATATTATTATAGTAATTACAAAATATTGATGTAGATATATAATTATTGGTTTTTTACATATTTTATTTAATAGAATAGTGATAAACGAGAGAGAAAACATGGTATATTTGGGTTGAATTGTGACACTTATCAGCATTTTCCATTAGCTACTAATGTGAATGTGCTAGTCTATATATAAATTTTAACTCATTAGAACTCAATATATCGTTCGAATTCATATATGTATTTAACTAATAATGTAATGGAAATAAACATGTATAAACTACTTTAAATTACGTATTCTATTTCCATTTCATTCATCATAAAATTTAAATTTAAATTACAAATTTATAAATTAAGAATGAAAAGTAGAAACTAAACATTTATCTTTTAACAAAGATGGCTCAAGAAATTGGATGCGTGAGTAATTTTCCACCCAATAGTAAGCAACCACTATATATGCCACCCCTAAGCTAAGCTATGAGGTCACTGGGGAAAAGGAAGCTAGCTATAGACTTGTAGGTCAGTCACCCAACCCAATTTCTTTTAGTCTCGACCAATCTCTTCACAACTAAGAATCCAAGTAATCATCCAAGATCAAGAGTCATCGCATGTCTCCCACACAACACAAGGAAGATATGCCCCTTCTCTACTCAACTTTCCCTTGAGAGTATTCTACTCTCTAGTGCTCTTAGTGTAAGCATGAAGAACCCATCTTGTCATTTATCTTCTAGATAACTTGGCAAAAAATACCGTGGCTCTAAGGCACCCAATGAATATTGATTAACAAGGCAAGGGAGGTTTCTTAAACATCATAACCTCTATGTTCCTCCACAACCATCCATCTCTCTTCCCATGTACATAAAATTACTTTCCCATAGTTGGTTTGGTCATTTTTAGGTTTTTATATTAGTTTTTTTTTTCACATGTAACTTCTCATCCCACCCTCCAACCCATAAGCGATAGCAACATATTTCTCATGGCTCAAGAAGAACCTCAATCACCAATTGGCACATGTAGAGAGAATTTGTCACAAGTGAGATTTGAAATAGAGTGGGAACGATAACATTTTTTCCTTTATACCATCCAAGCTAAACCCAATTGGTAGGTTTGTGTATTAGTCTAAAACATGAGGTTGCAGTTTCCAAAACTTGGGTGGTGCTTGGACATGAGAATGGTGAGTGCATGAATGAGTGAATAAGAACTAAAAGAGTGTGCATGAGTATGGTGGATGCCGATAGATACCCAAGGGTGGAGGAACAACTTTCCATGAGGATGGGTCACCTTTACAGTTCCTCGTGATGTTTGGGCTTTCAATATGCACTCTGCATTAGATGAATTAATGTTGTATATAATGGGATATATATCGTTTGGTTTGAAGGTACTTTAGATTGAACAATTTATATCCTAGCATATACAACATTGATTTTTTTTCCATGATGGGATAAATCATGGGAAACCCTCCAAGTCAGGGAAATTTTTAGGGGCGAAATTTCACCAATTTTTTGGGCCTTTTTTCAAAAAATAAATTCCCTATTTGGTCATTTTTAGACTCTAATATCGCCTATATTTACATAAAAATATGTTTTTTTATCATAATATTTGCCAAAATCTACATGTTTTAGCAGTAAGTTGTATGTTTCGTATTTAATATTCGCCTAACAATCTATATATATGTTTTTTTCAATCCAAAATAATCGCCTAGAATACTATACTTAAGTATACTTTTATAATCCTTAAAAAATACCCCGCTCCAAGTACTTCCCCATGATTCATGGATGGTAAACAGGGTAAACTGTCCGGCCTAATTACAGAGCCTAACCCCGAGGGGATCAAGATAGTTGAACATGTGACCTCCCCTATTATGGGGGGAGAGACCTCACATCTAGCTCAATACCACTTGAGATAACCCTTGGGGATTACAACATTAATTACTTTAATGCATGGTTATAATGTTTTCTTGATGATTATAGCTAACCCCCCGTGCCTCTATAACTATGTGAGGTTGACTCCCTCACTAACAACCACATGCATTCAATGATTGGATTCTAGGTCAATGATAGTGGATGAGATTTAAATAACATGATAAAAATATAGGAGTGAGGAAATATAGGATTAATTCTCCCACCAACTTGGGCCCCCTTTCCTCTTCACTTCTAGTGGACTCATAGACCCTCTCATGCTCTCCATAACCATATTGGATCTTTATATTAATTTTCAACATAATATTTACATATATCAAGCATACCATGGAAGTTCTACCACATGGTACATAGAAAACACAATTACCGTATTTACATGCTTAGCCATTCAAACTTGCGCTTGAGATTTGTGCTAGGGATCTATACAACATATCTATATCTCTCACACAAGGAGTCATTTATTTAAGCTCATAAAGCATGACTCCCATCATTACAAACACTTATTTTCAAGTTATACATAATCTGATCTAATGCATCCAAAGGGTCAAATCAAGGTATTACAATACTACAATGACAAAACATTTGCTCATGAAAATACTAGCAACATTTAATTCTTCCTAATAGCCAATCATCATTTTCATGTCATTGAAATTAGGTTTTAAAATTGGACTGTTGCTAGAACAGAATAAATGTTGCATCCAAATCAATTTTGGATCCACCAACTGGTGTACTGGTTTCTTGGTATCTAAGTTTTGCAACTTGATGATCAAATTTTCCTTTCACAACCTAAGGAAGTTCCATATAGAATATTGAAATATTTCTTGATGCTTTTGAATCTACAGTAAAATAACTTCTCATTACACCCCTTTGATGGTTAATGCTAGTTTGTATCAATAGCTTGTGGGTGATCTCATTTATTTTACTCCAGTATGAATATCACCTTTGATGTCGGTCTTGTTTTCATATACATTTTGGAAGGTAAAACACGTGGGTTATTAGATAAATAAAAGCACGTATCATCTTGGGTATTAGTACTCATATGGAGGCAAGGCTACTTTGGTTGGATACACTACCTCAAATTGGGATGGAGACCATGATGATCAATGATCTAGTTCAAGGTTTGTCTATCTTGTTGTGTTAGGTTCGATTTCCTAGTCAAGTTAATCTACAATTGCTCTCCCTAATTTTGAGGTCAAGTATAGAGGTTCTATCACTATGGCTATACTTAGGAGGTAGTATGGATTCAAACATTATTGGATGAGCTTGGACTTTGAAAGGAGTACTCGAATTTATTGTAGTGTGATAATAAAAGTGTTATTCAAATTCCTTGCAGTTTGGTGGACCATGTCAAGACCAAGCATATTAAGGTATACCAACATCATATAAGAAAATTGTTTGAGAATTGAGTTAGAATTTTACCTTGAATATTGTCATACCGAGGACTAGATTACTAATATTTTCATCAAGATTCTGAAAGAGGTCAAATTTGTCAAATTTTATACTATGCTTTGGTTGTAGGAAGTGATCATTAAGGAAGGATAATCTGTAATGCCTCCCTTCCTTCGTATGTCCATAAATACATTTAATGACAGAAGTTAGTGTAATGTAATATTGAATTATGACCATATAGTGTCCAACTTGTGGTCCCATTAAGTTATGTTGGTGGCCCTCTAGTGTTTAACATGTGGTCATTAAATTGTTAGTGGGTGACACTAGCGATATCACATATAGGTTTAGGAATAGGTTTATTTCGATTTTAACATGCTATCTCAACCCCATTGTATCATCGTGTAACAAGTGCAACCATTTATTCATAGGTTATGCATTAAGTATTTGAGAAACTTGTGGGTAGTAATGTTCCTCATCTAAATAATTTATCTTCAGTATTTTTGGGTTTGTTTTATGGAATCTTATATTGTTGCTCATGTCATTCTTCTAAATATTAATAAAAATGGAAACTATTAGTTTGCAAAGGTATTCTTACTAGTTGAGTATGGTATAAACAATATAAAAGTTGTATGCATAGTTGTCCCCTTTGTGGCATATTTAAGCCAATGCCGAAAGGTGAGAAATTGCATTCCACTTCTAGTCCCAAGGATACAATGGGAGTCAATTTAAATGAACCTATTCTCAGGTTACCAACAATAATTAGGAGCACTGACTACATCATGGTAGTAGTGCACCTCTTTAATGAAATGGTCATAGCATGTCGCAAGAATAATGTTTTTGCACAATTGACAAATTAGTTGTTTTTGATAGATTATGGGTGCACTTTTGATGTATATCTGACCTTTGCAAACATATAGGCCCTATGTTAGAGAGGAAGTGCACCATCCAAAGGTAATAATCACTAGATAATATTCAATAGAAAGAATTAAAACAAATAGAAAAAGAGAAATGACAATAGTTCTCTTTGGAAAAAATGGATTAGCTTTATTATGAGACCAACTAGTGTTTATATAGAATTACAAAAGTGTCCACACAACAGAGGAAAATAATTATAAACTCTTTCACTCAACCCAAGAGCTAGAAAGATGCATCTACATGAATGCACATAAACACAAATCATAACAGAAAGTAAGAAATAAGGGGAATTGCCTCAATGACTACTTGTTAAGTTGGAAAATACTAGCCAGATGGGTGCTTCCTCCTTAACAATATATCCTAGGTTGTTTCTTGGGTTAATGGAGCAGTATGTGGCTCGTATGAAAGGTAGAATATCCTTGGGGGGGAACCCAAGGCTCTACCTACATTAGGTCCTCTCGATTTAGTTTGAAAGTGTCCCTACTTTTGAACATGGATAGGGATGACAAAATAGCATAATGGATTGATGAATTCAACTACCCCAATTTAATACTCTTGAATGGTGGGATCCTAAAGTGTTGATGTCCTTTGAAAAATTATGAGAGTGGTTGTTTCTGAGGTGAGTGGTGATATCTGGGGTTGTGACATAAATTATATGATGTGTACCTCCAATGCCTCCTAGTTTAAGAATTACAACATACAAAATGTTGTTGACAAGTAGTGGAACTAGCTCTAGTGAGGTGTAGTACTAGGGCTATGAAGTGCCTAATGTCCAAAAACTAAGAATGATATGTGTGTTAGATCTAGGATAAATTTGGACAATTATCCTCACTATATTTGTGTAGATATGTGAATTTGGAAGCTAAATGAGGTGCATTTCATGACTTGTTTGAAGAAATAGACCATCTCTCTCGAGAGGAAGAGTGAGGGAACATAAATGCACTAAATTTGTAGTTAGAATAGATAAGGGAAACTAGGGATTTGCTTCATCCATGTAGTCCTAACGACACTATCTATACATATTATGAACCTAATGATCTATATATATTACTTTCATGTAGGTCTAGCTACATTGGGGGGAGATGGAAAATGTTGAAACTATTGCATGAAGCTACTAGTTGTGAAAATTATGTGAGTCACTCTATAGACCTTGTTGATGCAAAATTATTGGGAATGATCAAGAGTTGAGTATTGTCACAGAAAATTTTGAACCCAAAATCCAACGACATATATGTATGAATTTCGACATCATTCTGTCGACAATCCAACAAACCCTTCTTTTTTTAAACATCAAAGAAACTTCGATGGATAACCGACAACAAAACGCTCTCGTTGGATATCCGACACGAAAAGGTCGGATATCCGACCACAGTTATTTTAATATACACATCATATATCTGACCACAATTACTTTCTCTAAGGTCGGATATCCAACCACATGGCTGTCGGATATCCGACCACAATGACTTTCTCGAAGGTCGGATATCCGACCACACATCTGTCAGATATCCGACCACAATTACTTTATCCAAGGTCGGATATCCGACCCCAATTACTTTCTCCAAGGTTGGATATCCAACCACATGGTCGTGGGCTATCCGACCAAAATTACTTTAATGTCCGTCAGATATCCGATAAATACACCCACAAAAATAAACAAATTCCGACGACATTTTCCGTCAGAGGTATGGAAACATCATCAGATTTATTGGAGTGTCCGTTGGATTTGCAACGACAATGGGGAATTTATAAAAAAAAAAATACTAGTTCCAAACGGGGTTCACCTAGGACGAAGCAATATTATCTTTTGTGCAATATTATCTGGTAGACCTCCATTTGTTGTAACCACTAGTTTATTTTAATGGCATCAAATTCTCTTGCATATGGTTTGATGTCCACCTTCACCTCTACATTGAAAAGTACATGCATTCTCCCATCGCTGTCTTGATATTGAACTCAGCCTCTAGCTCCTTCTGCGTTTTCTTGGAATCTTTTAGGTTAGCCTTGTGTTATTAGTATGCTTCCATACCCTTAGTTACCAACAACTATGTTATTGTCTTTGTCAGTATAGAAATGCTCTACTCCAACCAACTAAACCTAACTTTATGATTTTATCCATCATGTTTTTCATGGGGATTCCTCACCATTATTGGTCTTCACTTGTCTGACGGTAATGCTTGTTTAGTTCTTTAATATTAACTATGGTTTTTACCATACAAGTCTCTCCAAGTATGTTCAAACTTCTGCTTTAATGCCATGTGATTGGTAAATGGTAGTATTATATCCTATTCATTTCACCAACACAATTTTTTGATACATTTAGAGTCTCGCTTAGTTCCCTAGAGTGATTAAGACTGAGATGGAGACTATAATGTTAACTCTACTAGTCATTGTACTCAGATTGCTCCATTAAGTAATGTTTGGATAAATAATTCATCTCAATGACCATTCACTTGCTATGAGATGATATCACCCAAAAGTTTGATGTGTATAATCTCAAGCCTAAACATAAACAATTATATACAAGTATAATGCCATTCATTTGGTTTAGGATGGACTCACTTCTAGGTTTTAATGCTTATAGACAAAATCTAATTTGAATTAAACACACGTAATGAATACATATATGAGGTGACTTTATAAGAACATGGGGAAAGAGGCAATTCCACTAAAATCCAAATGCATTGAACCATGATATGCACACAACGACTTGAACCAAAAAATGCCAAAACAATGGGGGGGATAATATGCCTCATTATTTGTGGTACTACCATAGACATCTCGCTTTCTTTGGAGAACTTGATTCAAGGCATTGTTGTAAATAACATATTTAATCATTGCTTGATCAGGATTCAAACAACAAGACACTTCTATGCATAACGTCCACTTGTGCACCATTTTTTTATTTTTTGACTATTTCTGCTTCCAAAGACTTGGCAAAATAAAAAACAACAAATTTTGATCAGAAAAACTAACATTAAAGAATAATCTATTAACATTGATAAAATTTATATGGGGAATGTTTATGCAATGCAAGTCATGTCACCATGACCACCAATAGTACTATAGTGTTTGAAATGTCAATGGGAATGTACATTATGAAATTGTTAGTTTTTGAATATATAATGTAAAATAATGCATTACTTGTGGACAACATGATAGTGATGTTAGCAATTTTACAAAGAAGCAAGATGCAAACATAATCTTATAAATATAGGGTCTTGTTGTATACATATTGAGCTAATGGAACGATAACACATGAAATGCAGTCAAATTTACTAATGACACTGTGCATACAGATATCAGTGGCTTTGAATAGAAAATTGTATATTTGGAGACTGGAGTTACACTGCGGGCATGAGAGTGAGATGGATAGGCAGAGACATTTATTCAGAATAGACATGTGAGAGTCTCATGTACGATAAACAACCTAGGATCTTGAATGAATTATTGCAGCTTTTGCGGGTGCTATAATTCAGCGATGAGGATTTAGTTGCAAGAACATGCCTACGTTTTCATTTACTAGATCATGTCAAAGTAGTAGTTATTGATAATAACAGGGTAGTAGTTAGAAGCAAACGGTGGGTCACTGTGTATATTGATAGGATATGATGAGATATCATCAAAATGGATGAAATGGTGGTAAGATTTGACGTGGTATGTCTTTACACGAAAATCCCATTAAAGGAGGCCATAGACATCATAAAAAGTAAGGTGGATGATGACATAACTAGGCTAGCTGAAGTATACCTCAGATTTACATATTTTAGCTTCGGAGGGGAATATTATGAACAAATTGAAGGTGTGGCTATGGGCTCTCCTCTGTCCCCAAAAGTTGCAAATTTGTACACCACTCAGAATCACCAAGAATCTTAAAATGTGCAGTGACTGCCAAAATGCTACCAAATTCATTTCCAAGATTGTTTGACGAGAAATAACAGTGAAAGACACAAGCTGCTGGCACCCTTTTCAAGGATGGATTGTGTTCTTGTGGATGTTATGAGTGATAAGTTCAAATAAGCAATGAATATAAAACTTGGATAACACGAATATAGTTCATGGCAATTAAGATAAAGCTTGAATAATCTAAGAGGTGCATGTTGGTTGGATGAGAGTTGTTCTGTGTATGGTGTATTAAATGGATTGAACCTCTATAGACCACCAGACTGTTAACTTCTGATGTGAAGTAAATTAATCAAACAATATAAATACAGAAGTTATTTTGACACCTTCATAAAACTGCCTAAATGGCAGGTAGAAATGCCAAAATTGGCCAATCGCCCAATTGAGGCCAACAATGTGGGGCAGTGCCAGTGCACAGGTGTGTGTTCTAGTGGAAAGCAGCCAAGTGATTGGGTTTGTATAAATTCAAAGAGGGCATAGAAACACCCCTCATAGCATGGCAGTTTAGCCTAAGGACAACTGCAAGTTACTATAAGCAGTATTTCCAAAAAAATAAAATGTGGGAAAGTGTCCAATCAAAGAAAAACAGACAGCAAGCCAAACAAGGTATGAATTTGGCTTTGGGTGTGCGGACAGGTCTTGAAACGCTGTCGAAACTCAATGCTAGCAAATAACTCGGCATCTCTAGGATCGTAGCAGAATTGATGTAGAAACTCATCCTTTCTTCTCCCCGGTCAATTCTTATAACCTCAGAGAGGATAAGATATTAATTTCCTTTCTGGCACAGTACGGTGCTTGGAGATGAAGAGTGTAATAATTGGTTGTCAAAGCCCTGAGCCTTGCAGTTTATGCTGAAGCCGATTCCAGTCATATCTGGCCACATAAAATCAGCTTTCACTTAATGAACTTCCAGAGATAATATATCTTTGACGTATATTGGCTTATTCTAGCCATATCGTGATATATTTTAAGCTAAAGTTGCAAAGCAGATGTAAGGCTTTGCTCAACATCTATTTGTTTTGGGCCAAATATATGTGAATAAGGTATTGATAAGACACCCTGCTGGTTTTGGCACATGTGGACCTATCTAAGTCTCATAATGAGTGATAGAGGTTGTGGGCAATGCATTCTGTTTGGCTATGCTCTATGGTTGGATGATTTCCATCATCACGCATGTCATGACTATTACTCATGCATCCGTGCATGTTTACATTTCAATCTCTTGTTGGAATCAATTCCAGAAGCTTTATCATTTGAGAAATCTCCAATTCCCAAGGTTGAAGGTTGGAAAAATTGGTTTTGATAAGGTGGATGAAGGTTCGACTTTTATGGAGTACATATTAATCCAATGATTTGCTTGGCCTACTTGAAAATCCATTTGGAGTGGGCTAATCTACTTGAGAGAATGGCCTGATGGGGATGCAAGCTTGAAATAATTCTTTGATCATCTCAACAAGCAGCATGAAAGCATAAAGTTCACAATTGAAGAAGAGAAAAATGGGTGCATACCTTTCTTGGATGTCCTGCCAACAATTGATTGCTAGCACTTAATGAAATCTCCGGGGAAGCTCATCCAATGGGACGAACTCGTGGAGCTCCCTCACTCGGGAAAGTGAATGCCTTTTTCTCAGAGTTAGTAGATTATACCCAGCGGCAACCTTATTTCCTTTATAACTCCCCAACCTGTAATCTCTACTATGTCCATTACGAAACTCATTTTGGGTTGATGATTCAGGGGAGTCTTTTTATTTGTAAAACTGCTTCAGTTGGTTGCTTATCCAAAGGCCTATTTTCAAAACTTGTTTGAGCTTCACAAGCATTTGCAGCATCTCTGGAAGCAATAAAAAGAAGTTCGCATAGGCCTTACAGACTTAGGGGGATAGCACTATTATATTTTGGGACTGGGCTTCACCTGGCCAAATACGATTTTTAATTAAGACAGCTAGTATTGCCAGGACAGAGTAGAGTTGACTATTGACAAAAGCGAGTTCGCTACGCCCCTCACCTTGAAAATTCGATGGTTTACCAATGAATTCTTTGTCAACGCTAGAATTCTTGTCATGGAGATGACTCTGCCTTCAGAAAATTGTCTAGTTAAGCTAGAATTGGATTCTCATATTCTGTAGAAGTAGAAGGTGGAGATGTAGATATTAACCATTTTGACAGAATATGATAATCGACTGTGTCAACCCCAATTGTCAATTTACCTTGGGCAATGCATTTGAAAGGCCTAAAATGTTATCAGAGGCTTGCAATTATATTTGTAGTTATGTGCTTGTATGAAGTAATTGCAGGATTCATGCACCTGTTCTCAGAAAAGGGCACTCGCTCACCGGAGGAAGGTTTCCGGAGAGCTGGTTGTCTGCGATATCCAGTGCTTGAAGTTCCGAATTTGTGCCCAGGCTCTCCGGTAAAGTACCGGTTAATTTATTCGAGAAGAGATTTAACTCCGTGAGGCTCGTAGAAGAACCCAAGCCTGGAGGTATTTCGCCAACGAGATAGTTTTGATAAAGATTCAAGGATTCCAGATTCAGGCTCCCCAGCCCAGCAGGAATCGAACCGTTGAGCATATTCATGTAAGCATCGAACCTCTTTAAAGCATTTACTTCGCCCATGGCCACTGGAATGGGACCCGACAAAAGGTTCTGGTAAAGCTCGATCCGCACAACTTTTTCCAGCTTCGTGATGCCCTCGGGAATCAAACCTGAGAACCTGTTCATCGACAAATCCAAGTTTGTTAGCTCGGCAAGATTGCCTAATGTCTCTGGAATTTCTCCGACGAGGTTGCAGTCCGCCAGCCATAGATTTTGCAGCTTCTTCAGATTTCCAAGCTCGAGAGTGAGACGAAAATTGTAGGCTAGATTAAGCTGTACACGAGATTTAACATTTGCAATGGCCTTTATCTTAGGGGTTACCTACCTTTCTAGGTTTGTAAAAAAATCCAATGAGCAATCCTACCCGGTTGGTTTTGAACCTATAACCTCTCAGGAAATAACACATTTTTTAACCATTAAACCTTGAAGTACTCAGAGATTCGCCCAATTCCTCACTAATATGTAAATTAAGATTAAGGTACACAAAGCCTCCAAACCATGACCCGTCGAATCACACAAATCACGATACAAAGGACCTGTAAATACTGACGTGAGGTCACTGAGGTGTAGCATATAATGTGGCAAATGTGATTGATTGAAATTGAAACTACTAGGAATGAGCAAATCAATGAGAATAGGACACAATACTTCCCTCTTTCATAGCGTAATGCTAATTAAGGCTTATCTAGCAAAGTGAGGATAAATATTGGCAAGGTGCTGATGATGACAAATCATAGGGTGAATAGAACCGGTAATAGTATGATAATTCAAGTATTGGTTATTTCCATTTATTGGATTTGAAGCAGTGACCAAATAAATAAAAGTTGAAAAAAAATAAATATGGTAAGCAAATAAATACGAGTTTGAAAAGAATAAAAGTTTTAGATTACGTAGCATTAGAAATTATAAAGGGTCCAAATATTTGAAATTAGCGTTATGTTATAAAAGGTCATTTTTAAATCAAGCTAAATTGTAAACTAAAAACAATTGTCTGTAAAAATTCTCATCATTGCAAAGACGCTGCGGGTTTCGAACTCAAAGCCTTAAAAAATTAAAATTAAGAACCAGTGACAGGTGAGAAATGTTTAAATAAAACGAACTTCCTGCGCTTTACAAGGTGTGTATTGTGAACCCTGGTGCAAGATTACAGACTAGAAGTCAGACAGTAAAAGTTGGAAGGTTCAAGAGTTCTAACTAGGAAGGCCAGAAATTGTAAATTAGAAGAGTTGTATCTTGGAAGGTTAGACTTGGGAGAACTAATCTTTATCACAACGTTTCCGTCGATCGCGGCTAGATATGTTTATATGAATCATATTGTAGAAATGCAATGTTCTATGTCCTGCGCTAGCTTACTATAAGGATTTGAATCATTAGTAGCTGAGTAAACATTTTGGGCCTAAAATCTTTTGGTGTAAGGATTAATTCGGATTCGTGGAATATGTGGCCATGATGCTCGATTGAATTATGCCACATCCATATCAAATTCTGGCCATGATTCCATATAATCAAAACAAAACAGAGCCTTATTGAATAAGATATGATCGAAATAATCCGAGAAGAAGAAAAACATAACAAAGCATAGCCTTAGTTATTAAATAAGATAATATCAATCAAGATCTTTTAAATTATTTTCCTTTTTGCTAAACTCGTCGCCACCAATGGAGGAATTTATTTTGGATTCCATATTATGCTTGAGCAAGTGTTTGCAAAATTTTATTAACATAGTACTGCATAAATGGAGATATCATATCGGCACGATCTCCACATTATACCTAGCTTGTCTAACATTCTACCAACAATTTGTACATATAATCACAAAGCGTTTTGCTACCTGATGTGCTTGCACGCAATCCCTTCCCCATCAGCTGGTCAATGTAATATTGCAAGACTTTATCAAACCTAATTTTTCATGTCTACGGCGCTAGTAATTGCAGGCTTGGCCATAAAAGTGGGATTTTCATCTCCGGCCATAATGACCAACACTTTGGGCTCTGTATCTTGCCCTCCAGTATTGCTCTCTTCCATCTGAGGAGATGGTTTCTTGAAAGAGCAAGCCAGAATGAGCAACGCAATTACTATCAGACCTAGCATGGCAGTCACTCCGCCGACCAGATATGGTACCGGCGACTGTCTCTCTTGATGTGTAACATTATGGCCATTACCGGCCATCGAATAATATGCTCTCATCATTTCAGAGCTTACGATTCTGCAGAAAATGAATTCTCGATCAAAGTAACGAAAATTAAGCCAATACTACAGGAACGGATTATTAAATTCGTTGAAAGTTGTTGGCGTGGATGATTTCGGCGAATCTCACAAGAAGATGGCATGTCATTCCAATACATTACTCGAAAGAAGAAGTAGGGATTACATGAATTAGAAACTTATCTCTCTTTTCACAGGCTTTGAACAACCTCTGTGCGCCATTCTGGCGTGAGGGGACCATGGAAGCAATTTCCTTTCATTGCTCTGGACTATGTAAGTTAAGATATATTAAATATCTATCTTAATAGACCTACCAACCAAACGCAATATAGATTATCAACTACTCTTCTGTTTTTCATATACAATTGATTCATATACAATTGATGGGTGAGTAGCATGATCGACTGAGCCACTCATAAAGCTTTCTTATATACAAATGAAGGGTGAAGGACGAACGCTAGATTATCAACTACTGTCGTTATGTGGTAAAGTTGTAACAAAGGATAGTAAAATGTGGAACTGGCACGAAATTACAATCATTACAATATAGGCTCAACAAGAGCAATATATCACTTACAAGAATTGAACCTGAGTGGGGAGGGTAACAAACATTCCTCCCAACCACCCACCCAAGCTACAACCAATAGACAAGACACAATCCATAAATGTAAAAAATCATTGCTTTTAATTTAAATAAATTTAAATGAAATATTCTCCTATAGAGATACAACGATATACAACTTCTTGGCATTCGTGAATCTTGACCATCACCATCCATAAATATTAAAAATCATTATTTTTAATTAAAGTAAATATAAATTATTATTTTTCTAATTAGATACATCGTTATGCAACCTGATCTTAACGTTCATGAATGTAGAAAATGACATTTTACAACATCCGAAATGGCAAATATATCTAAGGTGGTGATATTCTATTTTGTTACAACCTCTTAATTTCGTAGAAAGCATAATTTTAAAGAAAAGTATTGACAAATTGCATGATTGGAGAATAATTTATTGAGTTGGTCAATGGAAGGATGGTAGGGTGGTTTCGTCGTTAGTCGAGAGGAAGAATCGCCTTGACCAAAAAATCCAGATTTATGCGCATCACATTTTACGTGATACCAAATGATACGAGAAAGTGGCGACATACCCAGGGAATACAGACTTGGATAGCACGCCACCAGGTTACGCTGACGGCCGTTTAATATCGGTCATCAATGACGGCTAACTTAGTTTGCCAGCCATAATTTTGACTTTGATACAAGTTGACGTTAGGATGGAAGTAATTTTTTAATTTTATTTTTATTTAGAAGAAACTAAATGGTTGTTATGCATGATAACGTTGACGAGGAAACGATAGTTGGGGAGTTCTTGCATTGATTTTTATAACCCAACAGCAGAAGGGAGATGTGTAACTCTATGTTGAAAGTGAACGTGAAAGTGAACGTGGAGAAGTGTAACTCACTGTTGACCATGGAGTTGGCACTAGTGCTTTAATAAAATATTAAGTAAATAAAATTTTACAATGAAGTGAACGTGGAGAAGTGTAACTCTATGTTGAAAGTGAATGTAGAAAAGTGTAACTCACTATTGAACATGGAGTTGGCACTAATACTTTAATAAAATATTAAGTAAATAAAATTTTACAATGTCCACGCTAAGCTAAAATTAGAACGTAATATGATACTTTAATAAAAAAGAGCCAAAGTGGCATGTCCATTACCACAACAAATTGGAAATGCAAGAGAAATGATACAACATGGTTGAAAAATGGTCTATGAAAATAGATTTATGACTATATGCCATATTGAAAATGATTTTATGTCATATTTATAACAAGAGACAAGGGCAATATGCCAAGTATTTGTGCAATGAAAATTAGGACAAGTATCAATGTAATTGATAAAATATGAGCAAATCTTATGGACATAAGTATATATGTTTTTCTTCACTTTGTGTAATCAATAAATTTCATGAGATACATCAATAGCATAATTTAATGCTAACAATTAGATATAAGATACTTATAACAAGAGATAAGGATAGCATGCCACACATAAGCTAAAAACAATGACGAAATAGTCTGTGTGCAATGGAAATGATTCTGATTCGTCCTTAGTCAATTGGAGTAGCGATGGCTAGCAGAATAGTGCCATACCTGTAGCAAAAGAATGGTCTATGTAAATACATTTATGACTATATCTCATACTTAGATAGGAGTACAATAAATATATAAATGAAATACATTCCGAAGTTACATATACATCATCACTCCCTTTTAACTAGAAAGGTATTTCTTGACACAGATCTGCTAGCACAAGTCTTCTTCTCTGGATCGTCATCATCGTCACTGCTGCTGCTATCTCAACCAATCTCTGAATCTACTCGTCTTAGGAAGTTCTACAGAGCTAGCCCTCTTTCATGCTGGATGCAAGCCCACCACCTACAGGTCTTCATCATCAATGGCCATACTGTGGATCCCAGGACTGATTACGTGTGTCAACAAAACCTAGCGCAAACGATAGGTTCTTTTACATGTTGACCTTCACAAAACCTACTCAGAGAAGCCCAGGATGTTAAGAGCAAACCGCTCTACCTGTCTGGATCTCGATAGAGCATCCCAAGTTGTTATGAGCACACTGCTCTACCTGTCCGGATTTTAAAGGATCTTTTCTATGTGAACTTTCGCAAAACCTACTCAGAGCATCCCACGATGTTACGAGCACACTGCTCTACCTATCTGGATCTCGATAGAGCATCCCAGGATGTTACGAGCACACCGCTCTACCTATCCGGATTTTAAAGGATCTTTTCTATGCGAAACTGTAGCAAAACCTACTCAGAGCATCCCAGGATGTTATGAGCATACCGCTCTACCTGTCTGGATCCCAATAGAGCATCCTAGGATGTTACAAGCACACCACTCTACCTGTCTAGATTTTAAAGGGTCTTTTCTATTTTACCTATAGCAAAGCCTACTTAGAGAATCCCAGGATGTTACGAGCACACCGCTCTACCTGTCTGGATCTCGATAGAGCAACCCAGGATGTTACGAGCACACCGCTCTACCTGTTCGGTTTTTAAAGGGTCTTTTCTATGCTACCTGCACAACCTATCCACGACCATAGAGTATCAAACCGATACTCACCATACATCATCCTGATGTACATCATCACATGATCAACCTGATCATCATCATACCATCAACCTATGCATCTCATCTGGAGCAACATCCTGAAGCTCGTCATCTGTGATCATTCTGATCAAACTGTATATCCATCTGATGCATAAAAAGTATCTACCTAATACTTATCATAATACATGATCTACCTGATCATACAAGTATCCACCTGATACATATACAAATACATGATCTACCTGATCATATCCAGCATCCAACATGATGCGTACATACATACATAAAAATGATCCAACTGGTCATATCCAACATCCAACATGATGCGTACATACATACATATAAATGATCCAACTGATCATATAGAGAACACACTAGAACATCATCCTAATGCTCATCATCTAGCACTTACATCCATAGCCATGTGAAGGATCCTCCTTCCACCATGCTTGGAATGGCTTCAGCAAATGTGTCCATCACTTCTTCCTCGAAGTGTCATCAATTTGAAGAACGGCAATCCTCTCTCTGAAGTACTCGAACTTCACTCTGGCTAGTGGCTTTGTTAGCACATCTGCAATCTCCTCATTCGTCGCAATATACAAGAGCTTCACTGCTCCTCTTTGCACCATATCCCTGATATAGTGATATTTGATCTCAATGTGCTTCGACCTATCATGGAACACCAGGTTCTCATACAACTTCACACAACTCTGGTTGTCACAAAAGATACCAGTAGTCTCCAGCGGGAGATCAAATAACTCTGACAATAGCTTCCGAAGCCATACTACCTCACAACTAGCCGAACAGGCTACAACATACTCTGCCTCGACTGTACTTAGTGCTACGTAGGACTGCTTCCTGCTAAACCAAGAGATCACACTTGATCCCATACTGAAGCAACACCCAGATGTGCTCTTCCTATCTGCAGCACTGCCTGCCCAATCTGAATCGACATAACCCTGTAGGTTAAACTTTTGATTCGCTTAATACTTGAGCCCACAATTAACTATACCATTCAGTACCTCAGAATATGCTTTACAGAAATCGGGTGAACACTCCTCGGATCCATCAGGAACTGGCTCAATGTGTTCACCGCAAAGCAGATATCTGGTCTTGTGTTCGTCAAGTACATCAAGGTCTTGTGTTTGTCAAGTACATCAAGGACCCAATCATCTGACGATACATAGAGACATCAACCGGCTCAGATGAAGCATCACATAGAAGCTTCAAGTTTGATGACATCGGTGTGGCCATGGCCTTGCAATCCATCATCCCGAACCTCTTCCCTTGTCCAAGGAAGATCCCATCTGCACTCTGCCACACCTCCATACCTAGAAAATAGTGCATCATCCGCAAGTCCTTCATATCGAACTCGGCAGAAAGATTCCTCTCTGTATTGGCAATCAATCTGTCATCTCCTGTTACAAACAGGTCATCCACATATAGGAGTAGAATCACAGGATTTCCTTCCTCAACCTTGTAGTAAAGGTTGGAATCCGCTTTGCTCTTGGTAAAGCCCAAACTAGATAGGAAACTGTCCATCCTACGATACCAAGTTCTGGGATCTTGCTTTAAGCCATACAAGGATTTCTTCAATCTGCACACATATGACTCCCTGTCATGTGTTTCAAAACCGAGTGGCCGCTCCACATACACTTCCTCTTCAACTACACCATTCAAGAAAGCTGTCTTGACATCCATATGGTGTATCTTCCATTTCATCGTTGTAGCCAGGGAAAGTACTGATCTGATGGAAGTGTACCTGTCTAAAGGAGAAAAAGTTTCTTCATAATCTATTCCCTCTTTTTGAGAGAAGCCACAAGCTATGAATCTTGCCTTGTATTTCTCTATGCTGCCATTTGTAGCATGCTTGATCTTGTAGATCCACTTGGAAGTCACAACAGACTTCCCTTCAGGTCTTGGAACAACATCCCAAACATCATTCTTCATTATCGATTGGTATTCTTCGACCATGGCATCCTTCCATTCTTTCTTTTCCGCTGCTTCTTCATAACTGGAAGTTTCTTTGTTCATGATATCACAGAGTAAAGCAACATAGCTGGTATGTGATCTAGTTCTCTTCTTTGCTCTGTGTTCTTCTTCTGGAATGCCATATCTTTCTGCATCTTGGATGAGCTCTCTAGCGCATGCAGGTTTTCTCTTGTGAGAGTTATTCTCATGGGGTGGATCTACAGGTTGTTGTGGATCTTCAATTTCATGATCAACATATGTAATTGCTTTAGTGTCTTGAAATCTAGTTTCCTTCAGTTCTTCATAAACTTCAATAGGTGTCTTCCTTGATTTGATGAATGCCGAATTTTCATCAAATGTTACATCCCTACTGACATCAATTTTCTTAAACCCTGGAAAGTATATTCTATCAGCCTTCGAGCTTTCACTGTAACCCACAAAGATACCCTTCTTTCCTGAAGGATATAGCTTAGTCCTCTTTTCCTTTGGCACGTGAGTATATACTGGACAACCAAATATTCCGAGATGGTTGACTTCAGGTTTCTTACGAGAGAAGACCTCTTCTAGAGTCTTGTTGTCCAATATCTTGTGGGGTGTTCTGTTCTGCACATATACAGTTGTCCTAGCTGCTTCTGCCCATAGATGCATAGGTAGATCCTGGTCATGCAGCATTGCCATTGGTGCTTCCATGATTGTTCTGTTCTTTCTTTCTGCAACTCCATTCTGTTGTGGATTATAAGGAGCAGTCAACTCCCTCTTAATCCCTGAATCATTGCATATCTTCTTGAAGTCACCTGAGGTGAATTCTTCACCATTGTTGGATCTGAATGTTTTGATCTTCTTATCGGTTTGGTTCTCCGTCAAGGTTTTGAATTCCTTGAACTTATCAAATACTTCATCTTTGTTCTTCAAGAAGTAAACCCATGTCTTCCTGGAGAAGTCATCAATGAAAGAGACATAGTAAATATACCCACTCAGAGAACTGGATGACATCGGACCGCATACATTAGAGTGGATGATTTCCAAGATTCCTTTAGCCTTGCTTTCACTGCTTGGAAATGCTTTCTTTATGTTCTTTCCTTTTTCACATCCTTTGCAAACACATTCATGCTTGGTCTTGATTTCAGGAAGACCTTCTACAGCTTTACTTGCAATTGGTAATGCTCTGTAGTGCATATGTGCAAGTCTTCTATGCCAAAGTTCACTTGGCTCCATGGAATCATGCACCATGGCATGTTCAGGTTGTCCCTTCAATTTATACAATCCTCCGTCTTGCTCTCCAATCACCACTGCATCATCAATAGTTTTACCTTTTTGGCCACATTAGAACTTGGCCATCTACAAATGCAACCCTCATACCTTTTGCATCCAATGCAGATATGAAGAGTAGGTTCTTCTTGAGCCCAGGTACATAGAGAACATTTTTCATCTTCAAGGGCTTTCCAGAATCTAGGTTGTAGGAGGCTTCACCACTTCCTTTGATGGGGTATTGATAGTCATCCCCAAGTTTCACTTTATGGGGTGATTCATGTTCAGATAGATTTACAAAAGATTCTTTAAACCCCATCATGTGTTTGGAAGCACCACTATCAATAAGCCAATCATTACAACCATGAGAAATAGTACATGTGAGAGCAGAGATTAGAACACACTCTTCGCTTGATGAATCATCATCATCACTTTTTGCTCTAGCCTTCTTCTTTAGAGGTTCGTCATCTTCAGCAGCATGAGCATGATACCTTCTTTTGCTACCCTTCTTCTTCTTCTTGAAGTTGTTGTTTTTGTTGTTGTCCCTTTTGTTCTTGGGACATTCTGAAGCAAAGTGTCCCTTCTCATTACATTCGAAACATCGAACATGAGATAGATATTTCTTCTTGTGATAAGGGTGAGAATGTTTCTTGTTATGAGACTTCTCCCTCTTAACCTTGCTTCCCTTGGTGTGAGCTGTGAGAGCTTGATATTCATTCCCCATCTTTTCTTCTCGTGCCACAAGCCTAGCTTCTTCTTGAGAGCATTCCTCCCACAGTCTACTGAAAGAGATCAATTTCTTTCTTGCACATATTTCTTGAATAAAAGAAGTCCCATGACCTAGGTAGGCCATTCAGAGTGGTCATAACAACTTCACCATTGTTCACTACTTCATCCACAGCTTCAAGTTGTTCCTTGATCTGAGAGACCTTGGAGAAGTAAGATTGAATGGTCTCTCCATTCAACATCTTGACCCCTTTCAATTGATTCCATAGAGTCATCTTCCAATTTATGTTCTTCCCTTCAAATAACTTGGTCAGGGAGTCAAACATCTCCTTGGGTGTCTTTAGAGATGACACATGTGGAATGAGATGGTCTTTGATAGAATCAGCAATGATTCTCTTTGCCTTGAGCAAGTTCTTCTTATGCAATACCTTAGCCTCTTCATCCTCTGGGATAGGGACCTCAGAGTTGATGTAAGAGTCTAATTCATTTTCTTCCAAGATTAACCCAATCCCATACTTCCAGGCTCATAAGTTATCAGACCCTTCAAGCTTATCCTCAAGCTTGGTGTGGTGAGACATCTTAAAGAGTACTTCAAATAGAAATAGAAAAGATTTAGGTCTTACCACTTGCTTTGCTGAAAACTGGATCTCCACTCAGATTAGGGTTTGTCGGAAAAACCCTAAAAATTCAAAATGTGAATTTCAACTTTCTAAAAGGATAGAAAGATACACCTTGATGATCTGACCAGCCTGGTGTATTCAAAATTTGAGATCTGCAAAGCTTCACCCGTTAGAAATGTCTTTTAGTCTTCCCGGGTTCACTAGGGAGGACCCTGAATTAGGGTTTGAGTTTCCCAGAGATTTACCTAGCCAAAAATCTCGATCCAAAGCTCTAAACTTCGATTTTTCCAAGGAGCTTCCAGCTATGTCTTCAGATTTGAGAAATTACTATTTTTGTGGAAACCCTAATTTTTAGGGCCAAATCTGAAAATGCTCAGAATTGAATTCTGATTGGACAAATAGATTCTCCTTGATGAGTAGAGTCAATGTACTATACTGCTTTTCCAAAATCTCTGGAGAGAAACCAAATAAAAAAGAAGCCCTAGTTTCCGTCACTACACAATGTCTTCTTCTCAGGTTAGCTCTAATACCATGTTAAATTTTAAGCATTAATTCGCAATACTCTAGGATCTTCACTGAGAGAATAACATGTACAGTATATCAATGCATATCAATCATAACAAGCATGTCAATCATCACAAGAAGCAAAAACATGAGAGACAATAGACATAGAGTTTACGTGGGGAAAACCCTAAGGTGAAAAACCCCACAACTTCCTCAGAGATAGATAGAGCAATAACTCAACCAAAGTACAAGAGATAGACTCCTCTTAGAAACTGATCCTCCTCCTCACATGTGCGCCACTTTTCGAGTGAAGGATGTGTGAGTTCTAAAGTGATCCAAATAGAGATCTCCCGATCTCTATTTATACTTGTCCTGTTTGCCCAATAACATTATGGGGCCGAATTGTCTAGCTAGTTACAATAACTTCATATTACATTATATCGGGCCGACCCCTTACAAGTTGGTCTAATAACCCATCGGCAAGGTAACTCACTTGCGACACTTGTCAATACAAATGACGACACTTCCATATAGAGGAATAAGACATCTCTATAGGAGTACAATAAATATATAGATGAAATACATTCCGAAGTTACATATACATCAACAGTTATGTGTTTGAGTCCTGAATCTAGAGAAAACAACGAGCTCAATTATGAGTGGGAGATGGTGGTCAAGAACTAAAAGACTTTTTGAGATCGGTATTTCCAACTCCAACCAAAAGAATAAGATCAATTTTCTTATTAAGATCCAAAAACAGTTTGCAAACTCTAAGTCTTTTCAAACTTTGACCTTCAAACTTAGATTTTCAAAATAACAGTGCATGGGCAAGAGGATGAGAATCATTGTAGACTCAAATACAAAACTATGAACTCATTTTGGGTTGGATGACCACGTTAACCATGCATAGGAGAGAGACCAAACAACCATTGTAATCAATATCTTGTACCAGTTTCCAATCACCCACATCATTTAAAATATTGAATTCATCACCAACTTCTGAAATAAATTTTTGTTCATACATTTTTTATTCACGGGAAAAGGGATAGGGATTAAATTAGTAGTATTTAAAGGAGATTTGTAATAAGTTTGCAATGAAACAAGATGTGAAAAGCCAAGATTTTTGAAATTTCAATTCATAATGATTTTGTTTCTTCTACTGATCTGCAGGACTATACGTGCACTAAGGATGAAGACGAGGATACATTTCAGAAATTTAAAGCAAGAGAGTGTAAGAAACCTCCATTGCAAAGTCATATGTTGGACTGTATTGATACTCAGCTGACCGACGTGCAGTACACATCCTCATATCATCTTCATTGAGAAACACTTATTAAGCACGAATTCACTGGACAGATTCTTGTCTAAAGGGACTTTTACAAATGATACTCATATACATATCCTGGGTATCACTTGCATGACACTTGCAATCAGAATTGAAGAGGATCAACCTACGAATTTGTATAAATTTCAAAAGATTATTTCTTTCAAGTTCTATTTGTGGTATTAAAATTCTTTTTAAATTTGTAATTGCGCCAGACTTCTTTGAAAATGAAACATATATTAATTCGAGAGAGTCACAAATAACCTATTTAAGTGACCAGAAGTTGTTGCAATGGAATGGATTGTCCTTAAAGTTTTGGATTACTGATGCTCCTCACCTACTACCTCTACCTTTCTCTGGTAATGCTTGCACAGTATATTAACATTTCAAAATTTTTTAACCGAACATTAGTCTTTAACAACTCACACAATGGTCTATTTCCAAGTATTACTTGAAGGCTATAGGAGGAGAAGCAGAGGTTGAGAAGACGACCAAATATTTGGTGTGCTTGTCATTGGTATATCGCCAGTTGCCTATAGGTCCTTGTCTTTACTGCAATTTTTAATGATCTTCTCTAGCTATTTGGTGAAATGATCAACAGATACTCCATGGCACTTTATCTGTTTTGGCATTTTGACAATACGTGGCATATTTTAAGGCAGGCACTACTTCTTTATCGATTTGGAGACATGGTTGTTGATTTGGAAGACCAATGTAATCTTATGCATATGTATCTTCATTTGCTGAGACTATCAAACCTCAAGAACGTGGCAGTCTTTTATCAAAATCTGATTTGACTTTATATAAATGTTCCTTCTTTAACAAGTTGGCATATCTCCTTTTCTCTTGGCGATATTGTGATCTTTGCAACCTACTTTCTTTAAACCCTCTTCATCGCTATCCTGATATATTTTGAAGGATAATGTGGACACTCTGTTTTTCATTCATTGGGAACATACAAAATCCCAAGTCACCTCGTGTTATTCTTTGTAAAATCTGTGATTGATTTCCTCTGAAAATAATGGAATCAAATTTAAATTCAATGGTCAAGGCGATAGCCATTACAATAAACTAGTTGGTTGATCTCTTTCCTTCACTATCAAGCTATGTTAAGGTCTTCTTCTCTCATGAAAACATAGACCATATCAACAAGGAAAACAAAATCAGGATCATATGAGAAGGAAAATAGAATCAAGATCGTGCTCGCTACCACTGCTGCCATAGTTGGTAGTCTCATGATAATTATCAGCTTAAAGCACGATTTCATTTAGAGGATTTGTTAAACGTAGAGGATCTGGCTCTCTCCATTTCATTTTGCTCTTTTGAACACAGCTTTTTGGGTTTGTTTTCACTATTTTCATCCATCTTTAACAAATCATTTTCATGGTTTCTATGCATTTGGATATATTTTTTTGGTTTCTTTTGTTATTTCTATGCACTACACATGCATCCATTGACAAAACAGGGAAAAGAAAGAGGTAACAACAAAATTATGAAGTCTCGACAGATATCCGTGGGTTAAAATCTATGATTGATAGCTGCAGGTTAGTTTTCATCATGAGGTTGATCTCTTGGGTTAAAATCTATGATTGATAGCTGCAGGTTAGTTTTCATCATGAGGTTGATCTCTTGCCTTACTGAGGTTTATAAATTAAGAGTGCAATCGCTCTTACTTGCAATCTGCCGAGGTTAAGGAATAAGTGTTCATTCCAATGGAGGCTAAAATTTATGTGAACAATCTCATTTCAAAGGTTTAATATTTAAGTAGCCTATACCATTTCAGAGGCTTAAAATTTATAATTGGAACTTCTATTGGATTTTTATTAGCTTTGTTCTTTCTATTTTGATTCACATTTTTTTGCAGGGAATATGCTGCAAAGCAACTTTCCCTTGTTATTATTAAATAGTGATGCAACAACATTGTTCATAAATAAAATTTTATGAATGTTGTTTGAAATTTTTATTATTGAATAATGATGCAAGGTAATTGACAAAATTTTCATTCAAGCTCATTACATTAGTCAATCAAATGATATTATCTAGTGCATGATGCTATGCTGGCCACTTAGTAAAGCAACCACTGTGATTGAAGTTTAACTTATACTTTTTATAAAAGTATTTATACTTTTTAATAAAACTTATTATTAAGTGTAAAAAAAAATACCAAACTTAAAGTTAATTGAATTCAAACTTTAACAAAGTTTCAAACTTTGACAAGGTTTCAAACTTTAACAAAGTGTATAAGGTTTCAAATAATTAATTCTAGTAATTGCCAATTCCCTATACCTCATATTGGAAATCAATCAAATTCAATATCGAAAATAAATTATCAAAATTTATCAAAGGAAGGTTAACATACATAGAGTAAACAAAGACCTAACTCTCATCATAAAACAACAAGTCCCTAAGGTAGGGACTTGCTGCTTTGTAGCTCCCCTTGTTGTTTCTAGGTTAACCTTGGTCATAGCTTTTTAGTTCTTGTAGATAAGAGGTTCTTATACACAGTAAGTATTATTTATTTGTGTTGCTTTGCAGCTTCCCTTCTTGTTTCTAGGTTAACCTTTGTCATAGTTTTTTAGTTCTTGAAGATAAGAGGTGCTTATACACAGTGAGTATTAATTATTCATGCTTTGAATTCAATAGGATTGGGGCATTACTTGAAGAGCCACACCTCCTCAGGTTGACTATCATCCATTTTACTTATTTCTTGACTTAGTATTAGACCAATGTAATGGCTAGTTATTCTTAATGTAGTGAATTCTTCTAGGGATTCTCCTCTGAAAAATTTTCAAAGGATCTTATGATGTGCCCATAACTTGGTCCTTTCTCTCGCTCAAATAAGTTAACTATCATCCTTCTTACTTGACACAGATTCAAATTCCTCTAGGGTTAATATGGTATACACGAATGGACAATATTTTTAATGGTTTCAACCCTCAACCTATATTAGGTCATGAATGTAAATGTTATGGTTGTAAGAGACATTATTTTGTTCTTTTAAGTTTTGAACATGGGTTTAAAACCCTACCTTAATAAACTTGTTATTTTGCAGGTTAATACAATAACGATTAAACCAAGTCATTTGTTGATGGGCTGTTCATTTTTATCTTGTCATTCGCCGATAGGTGACTATAATGCGAATTGTAGTTGGAGGCTACCGTGTCCTTTTAATCCCTGATTAAGGATGGATAGAGGGGATTCAATACTTTGGCATATACCTCAAAAGGATTCATCGAGCACACACATCCAATGGCTTAGATTTACGGTGGGCTCACAGGTTACCCAAACTTCAATTGCTAATCAAACTCGCATTCCATTTTTTTTGCTAATCTTAAATCTGTTGCCACGTGGGGAATGAAAGGGAAATCGTTTCAATATGGAAGCGAAATGGAAATCAGAGCAAATGAAATGGAAATACGGAAATCTGTTGTCTGATTTAAACAAAATGCTTGTATAAACCTTCTATCGACTATCGATTCCCATTTCGTTATTCAAATGACTTCATTTCAATTCCTGCTATAAACCTGCTTATAACTACCATCGATGTGAAGGAGCGTATAATTCCTGCTATAAACCTATTCATTAATTTCTTTCATTTCACAGGAAATATACAATGTGAAGGCGTGTAGAATTCCTTCTTACGTTCCTCCTTTTGGATGTTTTCCTACCGCAAAAAAATTTCCCAGTTACTCTCAAATTAAAGGAGAATGTGTGAAGGAAATCAACTAGGGTGTCTCTGGGTTCAATGTTGGGCTGAGTGCAATAGTAGATGAACTGAAGTCTGTGCTTCCTGAACTTAAGATTTTATTTCTTGTTTACTACCGTCTCTTATTGAATTTAATATCAAATCTTGGCAAATGGGGTACTCAATCTCCAATTACCTCTCACGATATAGATTTTGTTGTGCTTAAATGTAATTTGTGATTTATATACTGTTTTTTATTTCAGATGTGTTTAATTGTTTTCTTGATTAAGACTTAAAAGAATTTTATTACATAAGTGTTTCAATAAAAAAACAATAAAAATATAAACTATATCTACTTCCTTATTGATGACTCTAATTCAGGTTTTATGATTTGGCTTCAAACATTGATCTCAGAAGTTTTATGATTTAGCTTCGAAAGTTGATGCTCGGAACTTTAGGATCTGACAACCTTATTTTTCAATGTTGAACAATGATGCAAAATTATTAAATCAAATCAAAATTAACCTCAACCCTGAATGGATTCAATATTAACCCCTAAAACAAGATCCACATTCAAGTCCACTCTGGAATTGGGAAAAATCCAAAGTACGGTTCTGTAATGCCCGTCTCGGTAATTTAACTTATTAAACTAATGAGGACACTAATTTTGAATAGAACCGGATGAATAAAACACAAACCATGGAATTTACACTGAATATTATTTAATGAAAGTGATTGAATGACATACGCTATAATGAAGAATTACGAAATATAAATGATTGAATGGAAATATTTTATAAATGAAATAGATGCTCGACTGACTCCGATACTATGACAATGAATGATGACATGATTTGATAGTGCAACGCTATTTAATGTGTGTGCCTGAGTGTGTGTGTGTGAAGTGGCAGGTAAGACAATTTACCGACCGACCCACAATGGAATTTTAGGAGTCGTAAGAACGGAACGAACACATAGGGGTACAACGATAGACTGTTGACCCTGAATTAGCAATCGACTCACAGGTTGGAAGCTTGTGAGCTGGCCCGGGGAAGCGTGTGCCGTACGGGCGAGGCCATACCGACTTGGTCGCATACGAGAGTTGATGGGAGCGCGATAAGGAGGGCCTTATCCCTCAACAGCCCTTAGTCTCCAAGAAGTGTAGTCGAGAGATCATGGTAAAGATTCCCCGATTGCTACACAAGTCTCCTCACAACAAGAAAGAAAAGAAATTGTCGGAAGGGCCCATCAAAGAGGTACCTAGACAAGAACAAGAAGAGGTTATTTAACCAAGTTTACAAATTGGAATTACACTAAATAAATCAATTAAGCATTTTTAATTAAAGGGTAATTTTAAAAGAAATATTTTTATTCTTTTTATTTTAACTATTTCTATTTTATTTGGAAAAAAAGAAAAATTGAAATAACGGAGAATGTATTGACAACAATATTTTTATTCATTTATTTTATTTTTCAATTTTTGTTACTTTTTGGGGAAAGAAGAAAATTTCAATTGGATTGGAGTTAGATTAGAGTATGAATAAAAGAATGATTTTATTGGAAGTTTTATTTTAATTGATTTACTATTTTGAAAAAGGATTTGAAATGAATTGTTAATAAAAGAATTATTTTATTCAAGATATTATTTTTAATTGATTTTATTATTTTGGAATATTTTATTTTAATTAATTTAAGTAACTTTATCTTGATTGATTTTACTATTTTGAAAAGTTTTGAAAAAGATTAAAATCTAGTTAATTGATTTTATCATTATTAAAAGAAAATGTTTAATTTAGTTTAAAATTTTTAGAAGACAGATATTTTGATTCTTACTTTTATTCTTTTAAATTTTATAAAGAAGAGATTTAAAATAGATTAGAATTTTAGTAAAATTTTCTAATTCTATTTTAGTAATTAGAAAACAAAGGAATATAGAAAGCTTTAAGTTTAACGAAAAGATATTAAGTAAACTAAATAAGAACCAAAACATAAGAAGTACTCTACTACACCTAGCTTTCATTGATTTAGGGAATTAGGTGCACACTTGAGATGAAGAGACACTTGTAATTTGAGAGTAATTGTTAATCAAATATTAAATTAATTTAGTTATGTGCATGGAAAGACACATGACACACAGACTTTGAATATAAAATAAGAGAGAAGGAGAAAAGCATCTCTTGCTCCCTAGTGCTCGATGGGCACCGGAATTGTGAATTGATCTTGTGAATTATTGAGAGTTGGGTTTAGCTTTATGGGGATTGGAGAATCCCACCAGAAAGCTTGCGTTGTGTGTTCTTACGACCCCATTTTCTCGGGGGTTCGAGGTGAAGAAAAATAACCCCGATACGGTAGGGAGGTCAACCGAGGGGTCACTCAGTACTTCGTCAGGAAATTGGATTGGATCGTGCAGAAACCACTTCGAGGACTCCATCGATTCGCTGGACCAACCGTCGAAAACAGGTTTGAAGTATTTAGTTTATTTATTTTGCTAACCCTTGTGGTGGAATGAATCAATCCAGGTATATATTTTTATTTATTGACATTCATGTACTACAATAGATAGAACTAAACCTATAGCCTCTCTAATTTCTTCTAAAAAAAAATCGTACTTGGAAGTTCTGAAATTAATTATTTATATTTACAAATTCCGTGGAAGTGTTGAGATCTTCAATCTGAATTTCTATGAAATATTAACTCTGCTTTCATTTTGTTTATATTTTCAAATTCAGTGGAAGTGTTGAGATCTGCGATCTAAATATCTATGAAATATTAACTCTGCTTTCATTATATTTATATTTTTGAATTCCTGCAAATGTGTTGAGATCTTGGGAGAAACAACAGCTGTATCTCAATCGAGTTTTCGATGAATCTATCAACTCTGTGTTGGAGAGGATCGAATTTTCTTACTGTAAACTACTAAGAGTGATCTGAAGTTGGTGTTTCTCAAATTTCGTAATTATGGATTATGACTCCGCCATTTTCAATCTCTTCGTATCCATTTATTTAGTATTCCAGGACTATTTTCAATTGAGATTAAATTTATTTTAAATTTGGTTCACATTCTATTTGGGCGTTTCCAGATTCGTTAAATAGAAATCGATTCGTGAATGAAAGTTATTCAAACCTCTGTCATTGATGAGATCCAATCGGATCCAATTATGTCTCACCTTTTTGTAGAACAAATCGTTTAACCTGGGTCTTATTCATCCTCTGTCCATTCGGTTTCCCCTTTCAATTCGGAACGCCCATGAAAACTCTGTTCCAAGCGGATCGGTACCCTGGCCTTATTACACATCTGCGATCTTGATGTGTGACTCTCTGCAAAGCCTCCTCTATTAGAGTTGAATGTGCATCTCATGTCTTATACAGTGATCCCAACATTGTTGGGCGTTTTCAGACCTAATTTTAAAACGACTTGCTTTTGTTTCTTAAAATATGTATTGATCGACATTTCCAGACTGAGGAATCGAATCCCTCTCTGTGTATCTATTGAATTCTTAATTGACATTTCCAGAACTTTGGAGCAAACTTCTACTAGGTATGAGCAAAGCTCTGTGCGTGTAACCTTTCCAAAAAAAAAAAAACTATTTACTGACATCCCCAGAATTCAGGATGTGAATTGTAATTGGATCTCTAAATCTCTGTCTGCTCACACCGGCGTATACACGATCTCTGTTGCGATTTTAACATAGATCTTGTTTGTTGAACCTGAAGTTATATTTCTCTATGTATTCATTGATTACTTAAATGGACATTTAAGATTTATGAAATGAATTATAATTTAATAAATTATAATCTACTTTAAAAAATTCTTCTTCTGAGAATCCGATTGCATGATTACAGGCATCTCTCGAATTTGTGCTGCAGATTGCAAAAAAAATCTTAAATTTTCCCGAGTATCTATTGGAATTTCATTAGCGTCCCTGATTGCTTGATACAAATTATAACATTAACCTTTAAAATCTCCATATACTGATTTCGGGGTTTATTGGCGTTCCAGAACTTTAAATTATGAATGTTAAACATGTATCAATCGACTGTAAATTGTTCTATCATAGGAGTATATTTATGATCTATCGGCCATTTATATTAACATCATAGATTTAATATATCCATTTTAGAATGGAAATTGGTCGCCAAATGTAGGGTCTCTCATCCTGAGCATGTGAATTTTTTTTATTTTTTGTACTAATAATCTTCATAGCAAGTGTACGTCATAAACTTAGCTTTAAGAGACAATAATCACCATTCGTATCCAATCTTATTATAGGATAGTAATTACAAAATCAATCATGACTCATGATTTATTTACCCTAGCCATAACCTCAACAATTCACTGAATGCACATACCATCATTTCTCTTTTAACTTACAAGCTCTTAAGATTATTAGTACAAAAAAAAAAAATTTCACATGCTCAGGATGAGAGACCCTACAAAAAAACAAATTCACTTGCTCAGGTGAAGAGACCCTACATTTGGTATTAGAACCGGTCGAGCCTTGAAGGCACCTGAATCATATTATTCGGGGGTTCGTCGGTGATCCATAAAGATCGACGTAGAAAAGTCAGAGCTGCAATTTTTACTTCTACATCTTTGGCAATGATACTTCTAGCTTCTCGAACAGGCTAGAATTATTCTTCACTAAATTTGCTAGTATAAAAGTTTGAATGATATTAAAGGTTCTTATGTTTTGATGAGGGGTTTTGCGTCAAGAATTTTATCGATTGGTTGTAAATGCTTATCTTCTGAAATCAAGGTGATGGTTTCGCAGGTATGCACTACTAGTTTGTAATCATGCTTTCGATTGTAAAAAGAGAGAAGTTAAACTTACTTGAATTATAGAATCTTAATTGTGCTTCAGTTAGGAAGAGAAGAAAACCTTACATGACTATGTTTATAAAAATCTAAGATCATACTTTTAGCTATACTAAATAAATGGCACTCCAGTATTTAATTATACTTTGGATTATGAGAAGAGAGAGGTTGCATGTAAGATTAGTTTAGTAACGGTTAAGGTATGTATTGAAGAACAAAATTGGAAAGGGTAAATTCTTATTTTGAAATTCGGGCATTGTTTTAAACATATGATAGTTATATGTAATTATAGAAAATGAAGAAGTTGGAATTAAAGGTTTTATCCCTTATGCTGAAATATGTTGGTGCTTTAAGGATTTTAGTGAATGATATACTTATAGTTTTGTTGAATGGAAAGAATTTGTTGTAGACGATTTCAATCCCGGTTACAATTAGTGAGTCAAGAGAGAACTGCTATGGGGATTGCTACACTATGAAAGGTACAATTTAGTTATATTACCAATTATGCAATTTATACTTATATGAGGGTAGAAAAGAAGAAATGAAATTGTATTATCAATTGCGGTTATATTGAAGAAATGAATGTGAAAATAAAGTGAAAACTCACCATGGAAGCACATGAGACTTAACTTCGAGATGGAGTTTTAATAAGAGGGGGTGTCTGTAATGACCACCTCGGTACTTTAACTGATTAAACTAATGAGGAAACTAATTTTGAAGAGAACCAACTGAATAAAACATCAACCATGGAATTTACACTGAATATTATTTTATGAAAGTGATTGAATGACATACGCTAGAATGAAGAATTATGAAATAGAAATGATTGAATGGAAATAATTTATAAATGAAAGAGATGCTCGACTGACTAAGATACTATGACAATGAATGATGACATGATTTGATAGTGCAGTGCTATTTAATGTGTGTGCATGAGTGTGTGTGTGTGTAGTGGCAGGTAAGACAATTTACCGACTGAACCACAATGGAATTTTAGGGGTCATAAGAATGGACAGAACACATAGGGGTAAGACGATAGACTGTCGACCCTGAATTAGCAGTCAACGCATAAGTCCGAAGCTTGTGATCTAGCCTAGGGAAGCGTGTGCCATATAGGCGAGGCTATACTGACTTGGTCGCGTACAAGAGTGGAGGGGCACGCGATAAGAAGGGCCTGATCCCTCAACATCCCTTAGTCTCCAGGAAGTGTAGTCGAGAGATCATGGTAAAGATTCCCCGATCGCTACAAAAGTCTTCTCATAAGAAGAAAGAAAAGAAATTGTCGGAAGGGCCCGTCGAAGAGGTACCTAGACAAGAACAAGAAGAAGCTATTTAACCAAGTTTACAAATTGGAATTACACTAAAGAAATCAATTAAGTATTTTTAATTAAAGAGTAATTTTAAAAGAAATATTTTTATTCTTTTTATTTTAACTATTTCTATTTTATTTGGAAAAAGAAGAAAAATTGAAATAACAGAAAATGTATTAAAAACAATATTTTTATTCATTTATTTTATTTTTCAATTTTTGTTACTTTTTGGGGAAAGAAGAGAATTTCAATTGGATTGGAGTTAGATTAGAATATGAATAAAAGAATTACTTTATTGGAAGTTTTATTTTAATTGATTTACTATTTTGAAAAAGGATTTGAAATGAATTGTTAATAAAAGAACTATTTTATTGAAGATATTATTTTTAATTGATTTTATTATTTTGGAATATTTTATTTTAATTAATTTCAATAACTTTATCTTGATTGATTTTACTATTTTGAAAAGTTTTGAAAAATATTAAAATCTAGTTAATTGATTTTATCATTATTAAAAGAAAAAGTTTAATTTAGATTAAAATTTTTAGAAAACAGATATTTTTCTTCTTTTAAATTTTATAAAGAAGAGATTTAAAATAGATTAGAATTTTAGTAAAATCTTTTAATTCTATTTTAGTAATTAGAAAAGAAAGAAATATAGAAAGCTTTAAGTTTACCTAAAAGATATTAAGTAAACTAAATAAGAACCAAAACATAAGAAGGACTCTACTACACCTAACTTCCACTGATTTAGGGAATTAGGTGCACACTTGAAATAAAGAGACACTTGTAATTTGAGAGTAATTGTTAATAAAATATTAAATTAAATTAATTATGTGCATGGAAAGACACATGGCACATAGACTTTGACTATAAAATAAGGGAGGAGAAGGAGAAAAACATCTCTTGCTCCCTAGTGCTCGATGGGCACCGGAATTGTGGATTGATCTTGTGAATTATTGGGAGTTGAGTTTATTAGCTTTCCGGGGATTGGGGAATCCCACCAGAAAGCTTGCGTTGTGTGTTCTTACAACCCCATTTTCTCGAGGGTTCGGGGTGAAGAAGAATAACCTCGATACTGTAGGGAAGTCAACCGAGGGGTCACTCAGTACTTCGTCAGGAAATTGGATTGGATTGTGTGGAAACCACTTCGAGGACTCCATCGATTCGCTAGGCCAACCGTCGAAAATAGGTTTGAAGTATTTAGTTTATTTATTTTGCTAACCCTTGTGGTGGAATGAATAAATCTGGGTGTATAGTTTTATTTATTGACATTCATGTACTACAATAGATAGAACTAGACTTGTAGCCTCTATAATTTCTTCTAAAAAAAATCGTACTGGAAGTTCTGAAATTAATTATTTATATTTTCAAATTCCGTGGAAGTGTTGAGATCTTCGATCTGAATCTCTATGAAATATTAACTCTGCTTTCATTATATTTATATTTTCGAATTCTTGCAAATGTGTTGAGATCTTGGGAGAAACAATAGTTGTATCTTAATCGGGTTTCCTATGAATCTATCAACTATGTGTTGGAGAGGATCGAATTTTCTTACTGTAAACTACTAAGAGTGATTTGAAGTCAGTGTTTCTCAAATTTCGTAATTATGGATTATGACTCTACCCTTTTCAATCTCTTCGTATCCATTTATTTAGTATTCTAGGACTATTTTCAATTGAGTTTAAATTTATTTTAAATTTGGTTCACATTCTATTTGGGCATTTCCAGATTTCCTTAAATAGAAATCGATTCGGGCATGAAAGTTATTCAAACCTCTATCGTTGATGAGATACAATCGCATCCAATTATGTCTCACCTTTTTGTAGAATGGATCGTTTAACCTAGGTCTTATTCATCCTCTATCCATTTGGTTTCCCCTTTCAATTCGTAATGCCTATGAAAACTTTGTTCCAAGCGGATCAGTACCCTAGCCTTATTACCCATATGCGATCTTGATGTGTGACTCTCTGCATAGCCTCCTCTATTAGAGCTGAATGTGCATCTCATGTCTTATACAATGATCCCAACTTTGTTGGGCGTTTTCAAACCTAATTTTAAAACAACTTGCTTTTGTTTCTTAAAATCTGTAATGATCGACATTTCCAGACTGAGGAATCGAATCCCTCTCTGTGTATCTATTGAATTCTTAATTGACATTTCCAGAACTTTGGAGCAAACTTCCATTGGGTAAGAGCAAAGCTCTGTGTGTGTAACCTTTCCAAAAAAAAAAATTCACTTGCTCAGGTGAAGAGACCCTACAAGTTTAAACAAACGTGGGCACCCAAAGCCCACCAGTCATGTTGTTGACAAAGTGGTAGGAAGTCTTTGATTAGATTGAGGTCATAGCTGTTGAAGGATCATTTGAAAAACCACATTAAAAATTCTACAATGGTGAACCAAAATGGATGAGCCAATGTATGTTTACTGCTTTGAATATTTAAATACAAATCAATGCATATCCTTTTGTGTATTTGTGTGATTACAGAATTATTTATTCTTATCAATGTGATTACAAAGTGAAAGAGTATGTTTTGCTGGATGTTTTGTAATTTGTAAAAAATGTATTTCAATTTGAGAAATGTATTTAATATTTATATTTTCATCTTGGCCCGAAGGCGACCTTTGGTTCTAGTCCCCCGTAACCCTAAAAATCCCCTACTACTGTATTCCAATCCAGGGCGCGGCTGGCCCCATGGCCACCCCACTGGGAGAGCCGAGTGTCCCTCCTCTGACATCCTCAAACGTAGCTCTAAATCCTTCTCAGACCACCCATGGTGATACTCTCAAGATATGATTGGAGAATATTCCCCTCTTTGGGCCCGAAGCTCCCTCTAATTCGTCCACCGAAACCGTTGCGACTGGGTCCATCCTAGATCCACTCGACACCTGTACCTGCATTTCCAAGACAACAGAACGCCCTTACATCAATCTCACAGTAGAAAGGATTAATGCAAGAGCTTAAAAGATGAAAGACCATGCCCTCATCAAAAAAATTATTGGAGTCTGGCCTACTGAGCAGGTCCTAAAAGGTTGGATCTTAACGAAATGGAAACTGAAATCCTACTTCGATCTCCAAATGGGATCTAAAGGGTTCTTTACCATCATTTTTCACTGATTGGGGGACAAAGCTCGAGTAGAGGAAAAAGGAACGTACTTCTTCAACTCTGCAGGTCTGTATCTTCGAAACTGGACGAAAAGATTCAACCCGGACAAGGAGGACTTCACCTGGGCTCCGGTGTGGATACGCCTGTATTCTCTGCCACAAGAGTACTAGGGTGAAGATACCCTCAGCAACATAGGAAACTCTCTTGGAAACTATGTCAGATCGGCTGAGCAGACAAGAATCAGTAAGTACACCTGCTATGCTTGTATTTTCATTTATATGCTTATTGCTAAGGATCTCCTGGACTCTATCAGCCTCATGCACGGAGATTACGAATGGATCCAAGCTCTTGACTATGAGCATCTCCCCTTCCGCTTCCATAAATGTCATGAGCATGGACATATTTTTGGGGATTTTCCTCGAAATCATCCCAAACCCATTGATACCTCTAGAAAAGGTCTTGATGAATAAGGATTTCAAAGAATTAGCAAGAAAAAATGCCACAGCCATAATCCCACTAACCAGCCAAAGGAAATAGTCGCAGATAGACCCACCACCAGCAATAGCTTCACGGTCCTAGAAGAAAAACTGGAGAATCTCCCAGAAAATGAAAAACCTAGCGACTCCATCCCTAGCCACTTGCCCTCGGAACCCAAAAAAGGTCTTTGCGCGACGTCCATGGAGGAATCTTCATCTCCTCCTAGGGTGGATCTCCCGGGTTCTTCAGAGATAACTGGAAAACAGGTGATGGATCTACCTGCCCAAAATATTTCCATAGGCCCGAAAATTCTTATGGATGAAGAAATGGATCTGATTGAGCTAGGAGACCTTGATCTCTTAGGTCTAGAGGATGCCTGCACCAAGAAATCCTTTAGTTCCATCCCTCCACGATAGATCCAACTCCTAAAAGAGGCTCTAGATTTTGTAAGGGGAAAAACAAACTAGGGGTCCTCAACACTCCACAGAAAGACAAGTACAAATCTCTCAAGGATAGCAAGAAGCGTAGACACAAAACTGATCTCCAATGAATCAACATACTTGGAACTAGCCTTGTTGAATTCAACCAATATGCATAGCTAATGGAATTCTTCCCCTCCCTCTCCCCTGTTTCTCAATGAAGCTCATCTTTTGGAATGTGAGAGGCCTGAACAGTACCTCCAAGCACAAAATGTTGAAAAGAAAAATCTTACAAGACCTGCCCTCGGACCTCTTTTCGCAAGAAACCAAATTCTCTACCCTTACCCTTCAAACCTTCATGGCCAAACTTTGGAAAGGAAGCTGTTGTATAGCCACGGATGTTGCTGGAACTTCGGGAAGCCTAACCATTGTTTGGAATCCCTCCCTCATCACCCTTGGAGACTTTTACTCCTCTGTTCACTCCCTCTCTACTTCCTTCCACCTCTTAGGAATTAGCTTCCATGGAACTCTACTTAACGTCTATGGTCCCTAAGCCATGTCCCACAAACTCTTACTCCTTGAATTTCTGCACTGGTTCAACTCTCAGCACCATCATTCTCCTCTCATTATTGGCGGTGTCTTTAACATGATTACCTCCCTCAAAGAGAAGAAAGGCGGCAGAAACATTCTCACCAACGAAGACACCAGCCTCAAAAACTTCATCAACAGATGCAATCTGGTGTATCTCCACACTTCTCAGGGTTTATTTACCTGGAGAAACCGTCAAAGAGGGGAGAAATGAATAACAAAGAGGTTGTATCGCTTCTTTCCGGCCGTTGGCTCGGACCACTGCCCTATCTCTCTTTCTTGGCAATTTCCGGGCATAAAAATCCTAAGACCCTTCAGATTTGAAAAATTACGGCTGACCCATCCAGAATTTTGAGAGACCATCAGCGCCTGGTGGATGCAGATTCAGGTAGAGGGCTCTCTAAAATATAAATCATGCAACAGAAACTAAAAATTCTCAAATCCAAGCTCAGAAGTTGGAACCACCACACCTTTGGCAACATCTTCCAATCCAAGAGAAACCTAGAGAAATAACTGGAAGAGGTCCAATGGTACACCATGACTCAGGGCCTTTCTGAAGCCCATAAAACCAAGGAAAAGGACCTCATGAGTAAGTTGGATAAGAGATGTGAGAAGGAAGAGATCCTGTGGAAACAAAAGTCTCGAGTGCAATGGCTAAAAGAGGGTGAATGCAACACTTCTTTCTTTCATCGTTCCAAAATCTAGCACCATATGACAAACTGCATCTCTTCCCTCAAAGCTGAGAACGACACTCACCTCAAGGCACATGAGGACATTGATCAGGAGTTGGCCCACTTCTACAAATATCTGCTCACTAAGACTGCCCCTTCCAGGGCTCAGGCCATTGAGCATATCACCGCAAAAATTCTGAAAATCCTCAATGATGACTACAATAATTCCCTGATGAAGCCTATCTCCCTCCAATAAGTGGAATCAATAGTCAACCAGATGATGGATGACACTTCTCAGGGCCCTGATTGATTCACCATCAATTTCTTCCACTTCTGTTGGGATCTTATAAAGCATGAACTACTCGAGCTGGTGGAGAAGTCTAGAGAAAAGAGATGGGTACTCCCTGACCTCAACGAAACTTTCCTTATCTTATCCCCAAGGAACAAGGCACTTCCCAACCTGGTAAGTTCATTCCAATTTCTCTCTACAACGTAATTTACAAAATCATCATGAAAGTTATTGCCAATAGGATCAAGCCCCTCCTTCCTCTTCTTATCTCACCTGAGCAGACTGGATATGTTGAAGGATGTCAGATCCTGGATGGAATCACCAAAACCCTAGTATGCTCATTAAGGTGGATCTTTGTAAGGCCTTTGACAAACTCAGCTGGGAGTTCTTTGAAAAACTGCTTCTAGTGTTTGGTTTCAGTCAGGACTAGACCTGCTAGATCTTAGCCCTCACTTCCTCAACTTTTTTCTCTATTCTTGTCAACGAATCTCCCTCCACCACTTTTTCCCCCTATAGAGGAATCCATCAAGGAGATCCGATGTGACCTTTTCTCTTCATCCTCATAGCTGAAGGTCTGGGCCGCCTAATCCATGTCGAGGTAAATGCAGGACATATCAAAGGCATATCCCTTCATGGCAGCTCCCCATTTCATACAAACAATTTGTGGATGACAACCTTCTCTTTGGCCACCCCTCCGTTCAAGAGGCCCGAAAATTAAAAAAGATACTCCATGCTTTCTCGAAACCCTCATGCACCACTGTCAATCTTGACAAATCCCAAATATTCTTCTTCAACATGGATGCCATCTCTCAGCGTAATATATCCTGTATCCTTGGCTTCATGGCCTCATCCCTCCCTTCCAAATACCTTTGAGAACCTCTCACTATCTCTGCCATTAAACATGCCTCTTGGAGAGACCTTCTGGACAAACTGGAAAACAAAATCACTTCTTGGATCTTCCACTCTATTAATTTGGCCAACCGGCTTAGTCTTCTTAAGTCTATCCTCCAATCAATGCCTCTCTATCTCTTTTCAGTTCTTGCTTCGCCCAAGTGGTTCCTCAAGTGCATAAGAAATATGCAACGTATGTTTCTCTGGGGAGAAAACAACAACCACCAAAAGTGGGCCCTCATCAACTGGCGAATATTTTGCATGCCTAAGTGGGAAGGAGGCGTTGGAATTCGGGATCCGGAAACAAACAATGAGATCCTTTTAGCTAAAATTTGGTGAAACTGGATCTCCAAAAATGCTCCTTCGTGGGATAAAATTTGGAACCTCAAATATTCCCCTGGCTAGAAAAAATCCCTTCTTATTCACTTCAACCTAGACCCGCCCAGTTCTCTTATGTGGAGAGAATACAACTGCCAAAGAGCGCTAATAAAGCAGCACAGTTTCTAGGAACTCACGGGGCGCACCCAAGCAAACTTTTGGTTTTACTTTTGGCAACAAATGCCCAGTCTATGCACTCAAAACAACTCCTAAGATCTTCAAATATTCATGCAAAATCAAGCTAATATGGCAGTGCAGAACTTCTGGATGACCATAACAAATTATCCCCTCAAATGCTGGATGGCTCCCATCACCCGGGGCTTCACTAGAAAGGCAAAGAATCTCTGGCAGGAACTTAAAAAAATGAAAATACATGCTACTCCTGGACTTGACATCATCAGATGGGGGTACAAACCAAAATGAACCTTCACCTCCAAGGAAGATTATCACCTTCACTCTTTCCACCTGCATGCGAACCAGGATCCCATTTGGGGTAGAATCTGGGGTTCATACCTTTGGAACAAAATCTCCACCTTCTTATGGTTGCTTACCCATCGTAGGATCCTTTTGTGGGATAATATGCTCAAAAGGGGCTTCCATCTGCGTCATGTGTGGAGCCAATGAGGAAACTATTCACCATCTCCTTGATGCCTGCATTATAGCCAATAATATTTGGAGCATGGTCACTTCTAGGTATAGATGATCCAACAGAGATGAAGGGAACATTGTCCTCACGTTGCAGTAGTGGGAAGAAAATCCCTACACTTGCGGCCTCCTAAACAGACTCTGGACCCTCATTTCAGGGTTCATCATTTGGACTATTTGGCTGGAAAGAAATCACAGAATCTTTGAATAAAAAAGAAAGCATAAACTTGTGCCAAAGCTCAGGGACTCCATTGTTGTGCTCATTCAAGAGACTCTTTTCCTCAAGACATGGTACGTTGCAGACTCTCCTTCTTCTCAATAGGAAATCGACATTATGAAAAGTTGGAACTTTTGTAAATTGATAATTAGTCCTCTTCCTAAGCCTCTCCCCCCTGCCATCTCTAACCCAGTCTCCTGGAGTCCCCCCTTTCCCAGATTCCTCAAGCTCAAATTCAATGGAGCTTCTAAATGCAATCCAGGCGAAGCAAGTTTTGGAGGTGTTTTCTGAGGACCGTCAGGCTCCATTCTGAAAGTCTTTTATGGAGCTATTGGTTACACCAGTAACAATGCTACAGAGTTAGATAGACTTTCACAAGGCCTCTCACTAACCATCTTGAATTCCCTTCTACCTCTCATTATTGAAGGGGATTCTCAAATTATCCTCAACATGACCATTCACCTCCTTAATGGTTCTCGAGCTTCAAAGCTCTCCCCAAGCTAGAGACTTGAGCAAGGGCTACATCACCTTGCCAACATGCTCACTCTAGCTCGCTTTGTCACCTTCCAACATGTCAAAAGGAAAGCTAATTCCCTTACTAACTACCTTGCTAATTTTGGAGTGACCAACAATACTCCTCTCTGGGAGGGTCAGCTGGACAACATAATGTAATATCCCGATTTTGACCCCATTGCATTAAAATGTAAATGATGTAATGTTGTTATAAAATCGTGGTGAGGAGCTCAAGGCCAAGGCCCCACCATTGATTTAGTGATGCATATTGTTTATGTGCTAGCCAGTCACATTGGAATTGCAAATATTATGTAAATATGCATTTTAATAAAATACCCACAACTAGCTATGCAATGCAACAAGAGATAGGTCATGATTTTACAAGGAATTGGGAGGGAAAACATTCAAATCCTTGAGTCAATCAAGTCAAGCCAAGTGTCAATGAGAGAACCCATCAAACCCTCAACTACCCATGTTGACTTTTGTACCCAATCATTCATTTCTCCCAAGAGTTGGTTGAGGTAGTTAATGCCTTAGGAATGGAGAGGTATGGCTGTCCAAATTCGAGTATGGGCAAGCCACCCTTCATGGAAAAACGTGTTTTGCTTCTTAGGAAAGAAAAAAACCATGAATTTCTCCCCAAGCCATTACCCATCAACCAATTTTGCTTTCCCATGAGTTTGGAGCTTCCTGGGCATTTTCTAGCCATTTTTTTCTGGTTTTTCCTTGTTTTCTCAGCTGGGAGAAGGGTGTTTTTGCTTTGGTTACCAGTGGGGAAGAGAATGGATCAATTTGGGGGTTTCCTGGAGGTCGTTTTGGCCATTGGAATGCCCACAATCTGTGGGATAAATCATTTTTCTCCATGTGGTCGAATTGCCCTTTCTCATAGTCTGTTTTGGTGTGCCCACGATTTGGAAAATCCATGGCCATCGTGTTTGTAAATCCCATTGCTGACAATGTGTATCCATGCCCAGTTTGAGTTGTTGTGTGTGAAAAAATGATGGGGTGAGATGGGTTTCTATTGCTTTGGCTATGCATGAGCTTGAATGCCCCCTTTTCCTTGTAAGAACCATGCCCAACTCGGGGGTGGCAGTTGTGTTGAGAGAATTATGAACACAGCTAGCCTATGGTTGGGTGGAATGTTGTAGCAACATAGCTAGTTGTTTGGGGACAATTACACAATGAAGATAAGTGTTTTTCTGTCTATGCATTTACTTCTGAAATGTTTAAATTGTGGACTGTTTTTTATATGTTGTAGGCATACGATATGTGTGTGGATGAGTTTTAATTCCGTTGTGCATATTGGCTTAATTTGCATCTGCACACTCTTTATTTTAATGATGTGAATCTAATGAATTGGGTTGAGAATATGTGAAAGCCCAGAATTTGGCATCATGTTCCCTTCCAGGAATTGGTTAGATGAGAGGGTTTGTGACACATAATCTCTAACGATCTTCACCAAAATTTCCAGAATATCGCCCAGAAGGAGCTCCCCACCCTGGATGCTAGTGTCTCAGGGCCCACGACATGTGGCAACTCCATCTCCTGCTATCCCACCAGAATCCTCAGGGGCAGAGGAGGTGACGGTAATTTATGAGCCATGGGCTCTTCACTCCAGCTCATTTCAGATAGACGCTCCATGTCGCATCGACTAGTTTTCTTCGGATCTCCCAGTACCAGCGACTTAATGATCATTCGTGTGAATACCATGGCGTCCCTTAGGCTCGGGTCAAAGATGGATAGCACGGAGGTTCTTAACATTCTCTATGTGCTCCCCAGGTCACTCCTACTCATATAGTTGCAGTTATCTGCAACTCGTCTCTAATTTTGTATTTGACTCTTGGCCGTGCTCCCTAGCTGTTGGACTTTATGTCTCGTCAGAGAGGAAGGTCTTGTATAGGGAAATATGGCTACGCTAGAGGTCAACATGACTTCAATACCTTAGAGGGTTACGGGCAAAGCGTCTCCATCCCATTTTGCTTAATGATAGACAACTAGGAAGCTCATCTGTTGGCCGACCATCTCTCCTCGGAAAAGAATGATGGGTGCATCAATCACTATTGACTTGTTAAAAACATGTTAGGATCCCTTATGGAAGAAACGAAAGCCAATTGGGACAGAGCCAGAGAAATCACTCAATCTCTGAAAGCTCACTTGACCTCGCTAACGTCCTGGCTTGCTCTCTGGAATCCATCTTCAGCGGCCATAATTTTGCCGGTGGTGGCCATGTAGGAGTGCACCTCGCCGGTGGGAGCCATGGCGATGGGATTTAGGTTGGTAGTAGTCACGTTGGGGGAATTCAGGTTGGCGGCAGTCATGCTGGAGGAATTCGGGTTGGAGGTACTCTAGCAGGTGGCAACGATGCAGGTGGAGGAAGTAAAATCGGCCCAGTGGGAGGAATGGACAATTCGCTGGAAACTGGGGAAGGAGACATAATTCATTTGCTCTTTGAGCCATGTGGAAAGGGTATTGCCACTCACTCCTTTCACACCCCTTCCACGATCGTCCAACTTTCCTGCAAAATATTTTGGAACGACACATAGAAGACTTCTCTTCGCTAGCACAAATCGGCTCCCATACCTGTCAAAAGTTTGGACCAAGAAGATATTGAGGAGGATAACTTCAGCTACCCAATTCTGGAATATCCCCCCCAAATGTCGCAACAGCAAATAAATAAGGTTCCGGAGAACCTTTGCGTTTTTCAGCATTTTTGTCTCAACTTGATCACTTTTGTGGTTTTTTTCAGTAGTTTCTATTTGGGCTCTCACAACCATAGATTTTATCCTGATCATAATGATGTTTTTTGTACTTATTGGAAGGTTGGATACCTCCAATATACCCACTTTGATCCTTCTGCTCTCTTGAGCTGGTTGTTTGGCACTCTAAAGACACCGTTACCAGCTCTGTGTTATGTAATTTTGACTCTTATTTTTTAATAGAATTGTGCAGCTTTCAAAAAAACAAATATTGATATTTTCATTATTAATTGAGTAATTGCTAGATTGAAATATCCTCTTCTGAAAAGGATTAGATTGCATTCTTTGTATGCTCGTTGTATATTTAATTCTCACCGTTATAAATACCGTACCTTATGAAAACAATGGAAGTATGACCTACAATAATCACATCATTTTAGCATGACCACTTATAAAAAACAATTCACACATTTTTAATTAATTAACTGAATAAATGTTCATACCAAAAGATATTTCGACAAAATTTAAGTTCATGTAATATTAAAAAAATGATTCAAACTGAAAATATGTTTTTTTATTTAATTTCCAAACATTATTATTATTTCAAGAATTTGGGAAAAAAATCTTGAAATAATGAAATGTTTGATTAACCAGTATCATCTCCACATATATATGTTTTAGTATTTTTATAGGGGATCAATTAACTTTGACCTGAGTGGTGCCAAATAACCAATATTATAAATTATGAAATATTACAGCATTCAAATTGAATTCATAACATTTAAATCATTATTTTGAAGATGCAACTAGCCATAAAGAAGATATTCTTTGAATAATGATACGGTTACCCTTGATAAAACTAATATATATATTTCCATTTGGTAAAAAAAATTGAAGATGCAACTCCTCATAAAGGAGATATTCTTTGAATAATGACACGGCTATCTCCACCCCGCAACACTAATATATATGTTTATATCTAAGTAACATAATAATATATTAGGTATCTTATCATTAGGGTTATTAGTATTAGGAAGATTATACAATATAACTTATCTGCAAAACAAACAATCAATGAATATATGACAACGGATACGTTAAAATATTAGGCCTCTCAATGTATTGCATTTTCTTTTCACCGTTACCTTGAATGCATTCAATGTATTGCGTTTCCTTTTCAACACTATCTTGAATGCATGATCATGAAGAAACGATGGAGACAATATAAAACATAAAGCCACTGTTTAACTCCGTAATTCCTTTTCAGGATAATAAAATTAAAATAAAAACACAAACATGTATAAAATTAATAATAAATATTAATCATCTTTTGTAAAATATTAATAATATTTCATCGATAGGAGACTACAATGAGAATTGTTTTAGTCATCATAATGTTAGAGAAACATTGGCATTGCAATATCACCCTTCATGGACATGTTATTGCCACACACCCAAAATTGAACATAGTCAACCATGGTCAATCTTATTCAAACATAGTCAACCATGGTAAAACATAACCATTGTCAACCATAAAAACCATAATTATACATCATCAACCATATTCAACCATGGATTGAAGTCAATAATGGATTGAATTTAACCATGGATTGAAGTCAACCATGGATTGAAGTCAACCTTGGAATGCAGTCAAGCTTGGTTCAAATTCAACTATGGATTGAAGTCAACTATGGACACAATTCAATTATTGAATGAAGTCACCCTTCGATTGAATTCAACGTTGGATTGAAGTTAACCGCGGATTGAATTCAACCACGAATTGGAGTTAACAACGGATTGGAGTCAACCTTGGATGGAAGTCAACGATGGATTGAAGTCAACCATAGATTAATGTCAATCATGGATTGATTTCAACCTTTGATTGAATTTAACCTCTAATTGAACCTTACTTTGCATAAAATTCAACTATTGTTTGGAGTCACCTATGAATTGAAGTCAAGTGTGGTTCAAAGTCAACCTTGCTTAACACTTAACAATCGATTAAATTAAACTTTGGATTGAAGTCAACCATGTAATGAATTTAAAATTGGATTGAAATGAACCTTGCCCTAAAATTAACCATGGATTGAAGTCAACCTTGCTTAAAAGTCAACTGCGGATTGAATTCAATATTGATTAAAAGTCAACTATGGTTTGAAGTCAACATTTCTTAAAAGTCAACACTAGATTGAATTCAACCATGTATTGAAGTCATTAATGTTAACATGATTAATGGATTGAGGTCGACTATTGGATTGAAGTCAACCCTAGATTAAATTCAACCATGTTTTGAAATCAACCTTGGATTCAAGTCAATCTATGATTGAAGTCAACCTTGGATGCAATTCAACCTTTTTTACAACCTTGAATTAAAGTCAACCTTTTTTACAACCTTGGATTGAAATCAATATTGAAGTTAGCCTTGGACTGAAGTTACTCATGGATTGAAGCCACACTTGGAATGAACTAAACCTTTGACTAAAGTCAGCTATGAATTGAATTCAACCAGAGATTGACGTGAACCTTGGATTGAAGTCACCCTTAGATTGAAGTCAACCATGGATTGAATCCAGCCTTGCTTAACAGGAAACTATGGATTGAAGCCAACCTTTGCTTGAAGTCAACCTTGGATTGAATTCAACCACGGTTTAAAGTCAACAATGTATTGAAGTCATTAATATTAATATTATTAACGGGATGAATTCAACCATGGTACAAAGTCAACTTTGGATTGAATTCAACAATGGATTGAAGTCAACCTTGTATTTAAGTCAACCATGGATTGAAGTCTACCTTCACTCAAAGCCACTCTAGGATTGAAGTGAACGTTTTAGACAAACTTGGATTGAAGTCAAACTTGAAGTCAACCTTGTATTGAAGTTACCCATAGACTGAAGTCAACCATGGATTGAAATGTAACTTGGATTTAAGTAAACTATGGATTGAATTCAACCATTGATTGAGGTCAATTGTGAATTGAAGTCACCCTTAGATTGAAGTCAACCATGGATTGAATCCAACCTTGCTCTAAATGAATCTATGGATTTAAGTCAACCTTTGATTGAGGTCGACCTTGGATTGACATCAAAGATGGATTGAATTCAACCTTGGATTGAATTCGACCATGGATTAAATTCAACCACGGATTGGAGTCAACCTTGGATCGAAGTCAACCTTCGATCAATGTCACAAATGATCAACATAGTCAAGTTCAACAATAGTCAACTATTCTCCATAGTGATCAATCATAGTTCTATGGTTAATCATAGTACCAAATGAAAATATTCAATTAAATCACACCAATTATTAGCATTATTATTTTTATTATTTTAATAATAATAGTAAACTCATCAATTATTATTATTATTATTGTAATAACATTAATAATTTATGAATTATTTCATTAAATTCAAAGTTATAAGAAATGTAATACATTAGACATACAAAAATTTCATAATCAACAAACATTACAATATCAAAATCATAATGCATCATAACCATACCATTCGTAAACAATGCAAGGTGACAAAATAATTTATGTATGCTGCAATGTACCATAAGTATTTTTTAATATAACATCACGCCATACCCATGGATTACCATAATCACAGTCAACCATGGTAAAACATAACCATGGTCAACCATAAAAAACATAATTACACATCATCAACCATATTCATCCATCGATTGAAGTCAACCATGTATTGAAGTGAACCTTGGATTGCAGTCAAACTTGGTTCAAATTCAACTATGGATTGAAGTCAACTATGGACATAATTCAATTATTGAATGAAGTCACCCATTGATTGAATTCAATATTGGATTGGATTTAACCACAGATTGAATTCAATCCACCCATGTTCAACCATAGTCAACCATGGTCAACCATGTTCAACCATAATCAGCCATGGTCAACCAACTAGGGTCAACCATGGTTGAAAACATTCGACAATGAACATCCATGCTAATCCATCAATAACCATAATCAATCATAGTCATTCATCAACAACCATGGTTAACCATGGTTGTTAATGACTGACTATGATTGATTATGGTTACTCAACCATAATCAACCTTAATCAATCATAGACAGTCATGAACAACCACCTTCAACCATAGTAAACCATCACTGATGATATCCAATGATAGCCAACCAAATATGAACAACCATGTTCATCCATGAACAACCACAATCAACCATGGTCATCATGAATAAGCACTATAAACCAACGTTAATCATTAAAAACTATAGTAAACCATCATTGACAATAGCCAACTAAAGTAAACTATGAACAATCATAGTCAATCATAGTCAACCATAGTTGACAATGGTCAACCATTTTTTACTATAGTCAACCATGAGCAACCATGGTCAGCCATGAATAACCATTGTTCACTATAGTCAACTATGGTCACCCATGAAAAACCATGGCGAAGTATGAACAACCATAGTTTGACATGAACAACCGTGGTTAACCAACTTTGTTTAATGATAGTTAACTATATTCAACTATGGTCAACCATAGTTTTCTAACAATAGTCAACCAAACAATTAACCATAGTGAGCCATAGGGTCAACCTGTGTCAACCATGGTTATCCATTGTTCAACATAGTCAACCATGAATAACCTTGGTCAACCAACTAGGGACAACCATTTCCAACTGTGTTCCACCATAATAAGCCATATTCAACCATGGTCGACCAACTACGGTTAACGATAGTCAAACTATAGTTAACCATAGTCAACCATGGTCAACCATTATTGACTATAGCCAACCATGAGCAACCATTCTCAACCATGGTCAACCATGAATAACTCATGGATTGAAGTTACTCATGGATTGAAGCCACACTTGGAATGAACTTAACCTTGGACTGAAGTAAACTATGAATTGAAGTCAACCATAGATTGATGTGAACCTTTGATTGAAGTCACCCATAGATTGAAGTCAACCATGGATTGAATCCAACCTTGCTTAAAAGGAAACTATGGATTTAAGTCAACCTTGGATTGAAGTCAACCACGGCTTAAACTCAACAATGGATTGAAGTCATTAATGTTAATATTATTAACAGGATGAATTCAACCATGGTACAAAGTCAAATTTCGATTAAAGTCAACAATGGATTGAAGTCAACATTGTATTTAAGTCAACCATGGATTAAAGTCTACCTTATCTTGAAGCCACTCTAGGATTGAAGTCAACCTTGGATTGAAGTGAACCTTTTAGACAAACTTGGATTAAAGTCAAGCTTGAAGTCATCCTTGTGTTGAAGTTACCCATCCATAGTCAACCATTAGCAACCACGATCAACCATAGTAACCCATTAACAACCATGGTTAACCGTAGTCAACCATGGTCAACCATGATTGACTATAACAAACCATGAGCAACTATTGTCAACCATGGTCAACCATGAATAACCATAGTTGACTATAGTCAATTGTAGTCAACCACGAAAAACCATGGTGAACCATGAACAACTATAGCCTCGCATTAAAAACCATGGTTAACCAACTATGGTCAACCATAGTCAACCATATTCAACTAAGGTCAATCATAGTTGGCTAATAATAGTCAACAATATTCAACGAAAGGGTCTACCATAGTCATCCATAAGGTCAACCATAGTCAAGCATGGTCATTCATCATTCACCATAGTCAACCATGAATAACCATAGTCAACAATGGTCATCCATAATAAACCATGTTCAACCCTGAATAACCATGGTTAACCATAGTCAACCCTATTACACTAAGGTCAGTCATAGTTGGCTAATAATAATCAACAATATTCAACCAAAAGGTAAACCATAGTCAGGCATTGGGTCAACCATAGTCAAGCATGGTCATCCATCACTCACCATAGTCAACCATGAATAACCATAGTCAACAATAGTGAGCCATAATAAACCATGTTCAACCCTAAATAACCATGGTTAACCATAGCCAACCATGTACCATCATGGTCAACCGTGAAGAATGATGGGAAACCATGAACAACCATAGTAAACCACGAATAACCATGGTTAGCCAACTAGGGTTATCCATAGTCAACCATGGTGAAACATAGTCAACCAAAGTCAAACATAATCGAGCATGGTTAGTTATGGTCAACAATTGTCAATCACGGAGATCCATCATCAACGAACTAGGGTCAATCATAGTCAACCATGGTCAACCATAATCATCCATAGTCAACCAACTAGGGTCAATCATAGTCAACCATGAAGATCAATCGTCATTCAACTAAGGTCAACCATAATCAATCATGGTCAACCCATTAGGGTCAGCCATAGTCAATCATGGTTGACCACATTCAACAACGAATAACCATACTCATCCATGAATAACCATAATCAATCAAAATCATTCATCAACAACCATGATTATATTTTACTATTTTATTTTTTATTTTACTTTTATTTATTTAAGTTTTTTTCACTTATATTTATTTATTACTTTAATTTTATTTATTTATTTATATTTAATTAATTAATTAATTTAATAAACTTTACTTTACTTTTATTTAATTAATTTACATTACTTTAATTTTATTTCATTTATATTTATTCTATTTTAATTTATTTTTATTTTACTTTATTTACTTCTATTTATGTTACATTTAATTTACTTTTATTATATTTCTTCATTTTAATTTATTTTATTTAATTTTTAATTTGTTTTAATATTTTTATTTATTTTAATTTTTAATTTGTTTTAATATTTTTATTTATTTTAATTTTTAATATGTTTTAATATTTTTATTTAATTTAATTTTTAATATGTTTTAATTTAATTTAAATATTTTAATAGTAAATTTAATTTAATTTAATATGTTTTAATATTTAATTTAATTTATTTAATTTAATTTAATTTAATTTAAATTAAACTAAATTAAATTAAAATAACTTAAATTAAATTAACTAATTTAAATTAATTAATTAATTATTAATTAATTATTTCAATTAATTAGTTAGTTAAATTAATTAATTATTTAATTTAATTAATTAGTTAAATTAATTAATAATTAATTAATTAATTTAATGAATTTAATTTAATTTAATTTAAGTTAATTAGTTAATTAATTTGATTTAATTTACTTTAGTTAATTAATTTGATTTAATTTAATTTTTGAATATGTTTTAATATTGTTTTTTAATTTAATATGTTTTAATATTTTTTTTATTTAAATTAATTTAATTGACTTTAGTTTAATTTGATTTAATTTTTTTTTAATTTGATTTTTAATGTTTTTATTTAATTTAATATGTTTTAGTATTTAATTTAATATGTTTTAATATTTAATTTAATTTAAATTAAACTAAATTCATTTAAATTAAATTCATTTCATTTCATTTAAATTAATTAATTAGTTTAAATTAATTTAATTAAATAATTAACTAATTTAATTAATTTAATTTAATTTAATTTAATTAATTAATTGATTTAATTTAATTTAACTTAATTTAATTTAATTTAATTTAATTTAATTTAATTTAAATTTATTTTTTAATATGTTTAAATATTATTCTTTAATTTAATTTTTAATATGTTTTAATTTAATTTAATATGATTTAATATTTTTATTTAATTCAAATTAAATTTATTTTATTTTTTTAATTTTTTTTAACTCAATATGTATTTCTTTTCATTTTTATTAATATTTTAATTTAGTTATTTCTTCATTGGGTCGGTTGTCTATTAGCAACAACCACATTTTTAAATGTAGTTGATATTTGTTGATCGGTGAATATCAACCACTTTTAAATGTGTGGTCATGGTTGATATACGCCGATCGGCGAATATCAACCACATTTTAAAATGTGGTTGTTGCTAGTTTATATTTAGATAGAGCCATAAAAACTCTTTAGGGCCTGAGTGAAAATCATTATTTTGAATTAGAAAATATCAAGTTTGTTTTCCAATGGCTAACTTGATGCCTCTTGACTAGTTCATAATACGTCTGTATATATGTGATTTCTTACAAGGCGCTAAAGCCTTTTTTGTATATTGATTTCCTCGTTATTAAAACAATGTTTAATTTCTCAAGCGATTCCATCTTTGTTCTACTTGAGATAGTTATAACAATTACCTTTTTTATATAGACATATATGGATTCATAGACCCGTCAATATCATTGCACCAAGTGAAACGAGGTGCTCTACATCCCAGTATGGGGGAGATGTTGTAACGTGTGTCCATGTAACGTTACACACGAGTATGAGGGAGATGTTGTAACGTTTGTCCACTAATGTTACACGAGTGAAAAAAAGTGTAAAAAATAATAAATTATATTATGTCTGCCATTAATAAATTTATGTCAGCTCATAAAATAAAAAAATATGGAAAGTATTTAAAAAAAATCCACGTTGGCTCATAAAATAAAATATTATGAAAAGTAATTAAAAAATCAATGTTCGTTTATAAAATAAAAACTTAAAACTTAAACTCAAATCTATCAATCAAGAGATATCAAATTTCTTGAGTTTAAATTTAAAAAAGAAATACACCTCAAGAAATTGGATCCCTCTCGGTGCTTGATAAATACAAATTTAAAATGAATCTATGGTAGTTTGTATTGTAAAATCAATAATTATATAGTTAAATATTACTTATATTTGTTCTTTATTAATATTCTAAATACCCTATAACTATAGATTATAATTTATAGCCATGTACATTACTATCCGTATTTGTTCATTATGTTTTAACCCTGTCACTTAAATTGTTTCATACACCAAAGTATATGTATTATGTGCTTATAAATTTAAGACAAAAATATTTGTTTATTTTCATAACGCACGCTCATGGTGTAGGTTTATTTGTTTCTATGAACACAATGTTGTAATTTAAATAGGTACTTCATTTTTCATTCTTGGCATATATATATAGGGTTAATTTGTTTTATAAAAAATGATTTAAACATTAACATGACAGTCTATTTATTTTATTTATTCTATTAAATTATCATTTACATACTACTCGTTCATAAATATATCCTTTAATAATCACATCTAGTTAAATAAATCTCTATTTAATAAAAACCTATAAATTTACTTCTTTCAACTATTTATTCAACTATATCCTTATACTATATGTTAGGGTTTACTATACATGTTTATGCAAATATAAGCATAAGCAGAGTAATAGAAAATCAGTTATGCAATTAATCATAAATCAACCATATAATATGATAAAAGTTAACTTAGTTATAACATTTTATGTATCTAGTTTAACATGAATAACTTATAACTCTTATAAACAAAACTAAAAACCTTTCATTAAATAATAACAAGATAACTAATACAAATAGAGTTACTTAATTATGTTTCCTGGAATCTTTTCCAACCAAGTCAAGTGAATATATTGGACCTCTCAACCATATATTGATATAGTTCTTTTTTTCTAACTCTTTAATCAACCCCGAGCCAGATCCAGCCAAGTCTACTAGATGTTTAATAAATTTTAGAATTTAATTCAGAATATTCTACCATTTCCTTATAACACAAGCCAAACCAGTTGAGAAATAATGAAGAAAGTTATCCTGAGCTACTACCTGGCACAAACTTAGTGATCTAAATGATACTTATCTCTTATAAGGATTTACAGTCAAGATTCACTACCACATTCTAAGGTATGTTTGACCATCCCTAAATGTGTTCAAATTCAAGAAAACCTGCCAACGTCATAGGCTCCCAAGCCTTCAAAAAATTGCCACTCTATGGCCATAGAGAATTTTCAATAGAACGTGGATGAACTTAGAACTGTGTAACACACGCTTGCAACATGAAGATTTCATCAAAGTTCTCTTCTATACTTTTTTTTCTCTTTTCAAAAAATGTTCAATAAGATTTATTTCTTATGTTGTTCCCTCTTCGAGTGTAATACCCTAGTGTTTACCCTGTAATGTGATTTTGTAAATATTGAAGTACAAGGATAGAAGCCAAAAACAAATGGTTAAAGGTTACCAGGCTATTGTAAATATGTACACTTTCAATATTAATATAAAATTTGTGATGCTTGCAAAGGAAGAAGGATGAAGAAGAGATGGGGGGCTATGAATCCACATGCGGGGAAGTGATAGTGGGATACGGGGAAATGACTCTAGTTGGCCTCAACTTATCCCCATAGAATTATCAATTTAACCAAAGATCCCAAAACCACGATTAAGGGCCATATTTGATTAAGAAATATTATTTAATCATCTTAAGAGGGGATTAAGACATAAAAATCCATGCATATCAAAAGAGAGAATTTAGATTGTGAGGGGTTAGTTCCTTCACTCATTTTTGGAATCCAATCATTCAAATTCAATTCTTTCTTGTTTTAGGCTTCACTGGGGATTGCCTAATAACAATACATGTGATAGAGGACTAGAGCTTCCATAAGTGAATTCAAGCTTTCCATGTCATTGACCTTGGTAGACTGGTGTGAGATGAACATGGCCTGTAGCTCGTTCCATGGATTCCCAATTCAAAGAATTCTTGTTTGGTTTGTGATGGAGTGCTAGAAGGGAACTAGAGGCTACCTGAGGGAATCTTAACTCAGAGAAGGCGACTTGTTCCTTGTGTTGTGCAGGTCGATGGGGAAGGAGAATTGAGGATTGGGACAACTGTGGAGGGGTGGGGAGGGGGGGGGGGGGTTGCACCAGCTAGTTCCATGAGAGATTGAGTTGTGGGGTGGTTTTGGAAAGATATTTTACCTTGTGGATTGATATACTTAGCTCAAGGGCGGCCTTTCAAAGAAAGATGCACGGCTTGATAGAGCCTATGGAGGGGATAAATGTCCTTCACCTACAACTAGTTGGAGAAGAATTTATTAAGGTAAGTGTCTAATTGTGTATGAATGCCATGGTTATATATTTGTTTACCTTTTACTTAATTAATTGTTATGTGATTGTTTATGTGCATGGAATTGTTCGGAATTCATTACGTGTTTTTCTTGTTTGCAATTGCCTATAAGTTATTAATGTTTGCATAGTTTAATTTTGGGTGACCATATTGTTTATTATTCCGATGTCAATTGATAATGAGAACTATGTAGAATGAAATTGGGTGTCAGTGATGATTTGAATAAGCTACCTGAGTATCATGTGGCCTCTATGGTCAACTTAGGATGCCACATATGTGACATAGAGGGAATTTTTCATTAATTCTCTCCTTTTGTATAGAGAGTTTTCTATTTTTAATCTGAAGTTAACACCTTACAAGGATAACAAGGGTTTTGGATTAATTTAAGTCTGAATTAAATATATCATTAAGATACTTTTCTAATTTTTACTCTTCAAGTTATTTTCCCTCCTACCATACTTTAGCTTCATCTCTTTTCGCAGTCATATTAAGTGAACAAATTTGGAAAAAATGAAATACATAAAATTGTTAAAAAAATCGATTGGTTACACACCATCTATAATTTATGATGTCTGTTGTTTATTCCTCTTAATTATAATAATCAAAATAACTAATCATGTCCAAAGTTAAACGAAAAAATTAGAGGTAAATTTTTTTTATTACACCCTTCTACTCATTTTTCAAATCTATCCAATATGTCCCTTCACATCATAATTGAACCCCTCTTTATTTCACTTTATATCCTCACTAGCCATCCATAACTACCCTTCACCATTGTCATTCACTTTCATTCTCCCCTACCTCTAATCCTCCTCGACTCCATATCTCATGAATCTTATCACCTATCCACCTCTACTCCTTGTCGATCATGTCCAGCGCTAATCCCTCTTCTCACATTCCCTTTATTACATGACTCCCCTCCTATGGTATATGCATCCCTACAAACACTCTCTTTCATTGTTCCCCCTCTACCGCTACTCTTAATATCCTGATATTTTCATTTATGTCCCTACTCTCTCACTCCTTGAACCATCCAAAATTTTGGTTCCTCTTCTATCTCTTTCTACGTCCACCCCTACAGCTCCTCTCTCCTTTATTCCCCCTCGACCGCTACTCTTAATATTCTAATATTTCTCTGATGTGTTATTATGACTTTGTTACCCTAATACATCATTATTATATGCATCACTTCCACCATCGATACCTTCACTCTATAATGTTACCACTCAAAAAAATTTGACAGTCAAAAGGCCCCTTCTCAACAAAATTTAACCATCAAGAGGCCCCCTCTTAACAACATTTGACCCTCAAGAGGCCATCTTAGAGATTGGAAAACTTCTTGCACTAGCCATCATAAATATTGCATCATTAATTGTGAGGAAACCTGCTTTAAAAGAGTTTTTTTTTTAAAACCTCCTCCCAAAATGTCTCATTTCTCCATTTATAGTGGAGGCTTATAATAGAAGTGGGACGGTGGATTATTTAGAGGATGTTTCATTATTAGTACTTTTAAATGGACAATTTGAATCAATGCACTACCATATATGAAGCATCCATGAATACAAAAATTACACATGCTAAAATAAAAATATTCTATTTTTGAATTAAAAAATATGCCTATTTTTATATCATTTTGGACATTCTAGTGTTTCTACCTTGTCATAATTCATTGAGGCATTACAATATGAAAGGCATTGACTCCTATGAAACATTATTGAAAAAATATACCTTACAAGTGGTCTCGGAGCATCCATCAATGAAAAAATATATCTTTTTAATTAATATTATTTATATAAAAATGGTTTGATGGATATATAAAAGCACATCACTACCTAATAATTCCAATGGAGCACCATTGTGTGACAAAAACATGAAGCATCAAATTATCATGAAATATTTAAAAATAAAATATATGATTCAATATGTTCAACATTTTCTTAATACTATTTAAAAATAAACCAATATGTTTGAAAGTATGAAATGCATCGAAGTAGATATGAATTTGACATGCCACTAGGTTCAATAATGGACACAAATTTAGTTTGATATTTTTTTAAACTTCCACAAACTACCCAATACGCTATGGTATATAAACACTAAGTAATCTGCACCAGTTGTGAAAAACTATAACACTTTTTATAATAATATAATAGTGTTCTTGTTGGAAAAAAGAGCATGGTGCGACACATGGTTGGGCAAGATAGGCTTGGGTAGAAAAAAAAAACTAGTAATTTCATTTTTACAATTCATTTATGTGATTGAGAGCAAATAAGCACTAGTTCATAGTGGTATTGTACGACTATCTCATCATCAATGTTCCATAATTGCCAAATCCTTCATGTCCTTCCATTCATTGGTGTATTGGGAACACATTTGTGGAACAATTCAACATGTGAATTTTTTATATGTAAAAACCATGTCTCATTAGAAAAAAAGAGAGTAGGTGAAGTGTTTCTTCACTACTTATTTACAATTTTAGAAGATTAACATTTGATTTTTTTAAAATTTCCCATACTTTTATTTTTTTTAAATTATGCACAATGCAGTAAAGTCATTCAGCTAATGATACATTATTATCTAACAAATGCATCATTAACAACTGTGTGTCAAAAATATGAATGTTAAACAAAAATGATTTGTAATATATGAAAGCACCATCATTAATGCATCTTAGTATTACAAATGCACCTATATAATAAATATTTTATAAACAATGCCTTTCCTTATTGGTATACTTTATAATCTACATAAGCACTGGCCACAATGCTTCCAAATAGTAAATATGCATTGGACAAAAATAAAAATTAACATTAGGGGCATGTTCTCTTAGTGTGCTTTGATAATATTAGGAACCAATACTAATGGTGATTCTTAATATTGAAAATTCACTAACAAAGAATAAGAGCATTTACTTGCACAATCGATGCTATAATATAGCGCATCTATTTATTATCAACACACATGATTCATCATTTTCTGAAATAGATTAATTATGTTAATTATCTTTTTCATGTTTCATCATTTTCTGAAATAGATTAATTAAGTTAATTATCTTTTTGATGTAGGGATACATCATCTTAGTGCATTCATATGTTTATGGTTAACCCTATATATTTTGAAATTACATTTCTATTATTATGTTAATATTGTCTTTATTAGTTGGATAGGATCTTAATTTTAATTGTAATTGTATGGTTTCCTAGGACCTTTATTGTAATTGTAATTGTATGGTCTCCCTGGACCTTCGTTGTAATTGTACCTTTTCTCTCCTATCTATATACCAAGGAGACATATATTTAGGATCATATCATATTTTCATGTGCATTTGATATAGCTTAAAATGAGTTTTCCCCCTCAAAGAGGCCTTGTATTCCTCTCTTTATATCATTATCAAGGTGTTGTTACTCTCTTTCTCATTTTATGCAAATTTTCGAAATTCGGTGCATAACATTTGGTATAAGAGAAATGTTCCCTATATAGTTTTTGGGGATGTCTCAAACAAACTAAATATTATGATCCATTGAAGGAAAAGTGAAGTACATGTGATAAAAAGTTAAGGTCTTGGTTGATTATAAGTTAATAGTTATAGTCTACATAAGTTAGGGTTTTTTACTAGTTCAAAAACCAGTCTCAACTATTTATTATCAGTAAAATTGTTATATCTGAATATTTAGAGATCCAAATTGAGTGACCCATGTTGAATTAGAATAAGAAAGAACTATATATTTTTTTTTCAAATAAGAAACATAAAATAGTATGCATGTGAGTCTATAAAATTTCTCTCTTGAAAGAGACAAAAACAAGAAGTTTTCATAAAGTTACCATGTAACACTCTCTTGCCATGTCAAAATTGTGTCAAACCTAAGGAATTTAAGAGAATACATACTACGCTACTATGGGACAAAATTTTATACTAAAATGTACCAAAAATTCAAAGATAATTTTGGAGCAATGTTGGCTACCAAGACAACCTACAAACTAGGGTTTTCAAAGGTATCTTAGCTTGAAACTTGCATAAATTTAATTGTAATATCTATTTAGCATTATTCAAAAGGTGTGGTAAAAAATAAAAATGAGGATAATTAAAGGTAAATATTTTTTGTCATCTCATGGAAAGAGGTTCTGCAAAGTCTAATACGCCAATTGACCTTCTAGAGAGATCAACCATGTCTCATGAAGAAAATGAAGAAATGTGTACCTATTAGAACATGGAAAAAAATTGGAAACCCACTTCATTTCCAATATTCAAAGCATATGGGTGCTTACTCTTGTCATTGAAGCACTTAAGGTTTAATACAAATTCACTACATGATTAGCATCCCCGACCAAGGGAAAAAAAGGGGGATTGAATCGATGAAGAACACAATCTATTATAAGCGCAAAACATCAAATAATGTCATGTGTTTCTTCTCTTTGGGTTGCATGATGGTTTAAATAATGTGTTTGTGTTTAAAATTCAATACCACAAAAATTAGGTTTTAGGCGGTTTTGCATTCTTGATCCTGAAAGAAGTTTCAAGAAACCACCAATATCAAGTGTTGAAACAACCAGTAGATGGAGCTGGAATAAGGTGGGGTACTGGAACAACTAAGAAACAAGTGGGTCATAAATAAGTAGGATGTCATGTCATTATAAAGAGAAAATTAAGAGATGTCTCGTGGCTCGACCATAAAAGTGAAGATTTTCATAATTTCAAAATATTCACTAAAGTGTCAAACAAGACATTTTTCAAACGAATCTACAGATGACATATTGAAGCCATGGAGAATGATAAGCAAACGTTGAATTCCTAAAATATCCAATGGTAACTCCAAATCATTTTCCTTCTATTTTTCTAAATTCTTCCCTATTTTTAGAATTGGCTACTGTTGAGAATCCCTAATTAATGGATACTGGAAAAAAATGACGAGAAGCTCATGTACACATTAGGATACATGTTCGGCACTTTATTATCAATTTTTGACCTCCATAATTCCATTACCGATGCTCTAAATAGATTTAAAGTGTTGCGACTTCCTGCACCTCAGGGAGTCAAATTTGGACCTATCCAAAGTACCTGAAACATAGAATTTTGTTGAGTTGGTTTCCTTGTTCTTACGAAATTACTCTAAAAACTGAGAAATCATGAAATTTGATCAATCCACAGTCATATGCCATGTGACGAAAGAATCCTTTTTTCAAATGTTGGATATACCCTAATACTTCATACCTCTAGAAGTTGGATAAAAAATCCTTTGAAAGTACCATAGTCTTATTCAAGAAGAAAGGAATAAACTCTTTAACGACCTCTTACATGAAAATGCAAAAAACCATAAAGGGGTCACCTCCTTACAAAATTGATATTTTCCTTGACATCACTAAGAAATCAATTGCCATGGTATGTCAATTGCTAGGTTATGACCATGATAGGGTAGTGGACGATACCATTTTAGTGTTCATGGCTAGTATATGCCCCCAGCTGGACATCCTCGCTACCAAGTATGACTATACCCAATTAGCTGAGATGATTCATGATCAATTTTTAAATTTCCCCACTCTAAAGTATTTCAGATACCAATCCTACGTTTTATACCTAATATTATATCATCAAGATGCTTCCTTCCAAGATCTGGAACTTTTGATGATAGATGTAGGTGCATGGAAATGAGTGATTGACTGAACTCCTAATATCAGAAAAGAGGAAAATAATGAGGGTTTTAATCACTTTGCTAATAAATTAATGTATTTTATATATACTCTTATGCATGGCAATTCTTTTCCAAGTGCTTTTCATGAGTACAAAAAGATGATGGAATTTAGCTAGGACACAAGGGTTGGAGACTTGTTCCTATTTAAAGAATACATATAAATGAGGATATACGGTTCATAATTGGATACTTTTCATATTCCTTCCTTTTTGAATCCCAAAATACCTGCATTAGAATACATTACGAATATATTTGATTATGATGACATTCATTTTGTTAAGCACAAGAGCTCAATAACCATCAAGCTTCCTAAAAAAATAGGGCCTTTTATTGCTAAAACAAGGAAAACATAGTCCATAGTTGAGAGCATGCTAAAGGATATTAACCTTTGAATAGAAAAAAGTTCATATATGACCCTAACAACGTCATTTCAAAAAAAAGGAAGAAGGCTAAATTGGTAGAATATGCACATCAACCAAATGAATAGTTATAAAATGTTACCAATTTAGAAACATGGGAGTAGGTTAAGAAGATTTTAGAAGAATATGCCATACACTATTCATAGATGTCACATCAACAGGTTATTCAAACTCCCCAAAAATATGAAATAGGGGTGAAAAGAATGGGTATAGAGATGCACTCACACATGGATATAGAAAAAATAGGATAATTAATTTAGAAGGGGGCATTATTCAACATCAAGGTCAATAGGGCACATAAAGTGGGCCCATTGTCACTATTGAGCAATTTCCTCCAGTATATTTTCCTGTAGTAGAAACACCATCACAATATTCTAAATAGGGGACTTCTTCGTCTAAACCCATCCCATTCTCTCATTACATACTAAAAATAAGAAGTTCAAGTAAAGAGAGACTTGTATGCTCAAAGTTGGACTTCAGGTGGAGAAAATTCTAGATTGTTATTTGCTCTAAGCATGAAAGAGAGACATTTCAAGATGGTTGTCTTGCAAATTATAACATACAATCCAAAAACAACAATAGATTTCAATGCCACTCAACTCACAATAGATGTAGTTGTACTAAGCCCAACTAAAAAAATTTGTTTGCACAAACAAATTGGGGAGATGATTTTTACGGAGTTGCTAGAATCAACTGTTAGTTCAAATAAAATCCAAGCTTTAGTTAAAAAAAATGAAAAACATTTGAAGCAAGAAAAAGTGGTAAATACAGATAAGAATTTGAATATAATTGAGCTAGAGTAGAAGGTAGTGGAATAAAAGTGACCTAGAGTAGAAGGTATGGATCCAAACAATCCAACACTTATCCAATGATTGATCAAGGATAAGGATACAAAAACACAGATATGGAAGAAGAAGCTCAAGGTTCCTAGTACTAAGCATGTGCAGACACCTCAGATGATCGCAATACAAAAGGTGAAGGAGCAAATGTAGAGGCAAATGTAGGAATAAAAGGATAAATTGGAGCAGATTCATTAAGAAAATAACACTCTGAATATGGAAAACCTTAGATTGGAAACATCCATGACTACAACATTACCATCTGTCTAAATAGATCCTAGATATGATTTTTCTAAAGTCCTAACATATTTGAATGTTTAGGAAGTAGAGGCAAGCACATTAAATAGTAATATCTTGAATAAAGATGAAGAGATTCATGTTTTGGAGGGCATGGTCAGAAAGAACAAAGATATTGCTGCATAATTATAGGCTACTAAGGTAAATTTGGATAAAGAGGTATACCAATTAGCTAAAATGCTAGGGGGAATAGTTGCATTAAAGGGGAAACAACATTTTGTATGGGATCATATAGTAGTGTTGATAAATTATTGGATCTATTTTGTGATTGTTCAAGATGAGTATTTGTTAGCTAATACTTCTTCATAAGACACAAACAGGGCCCAAATTGAGTTAAAAAACAAACGAAAAAATTGCTAATTATGTGATAAATATCCTGAATACCAAATCTAGAGAAGATGTAATATCCTAGGAAAGAACTAACCCATATATTAACTCCATTTTTAAAACTGTTACAATTTTCACTAGTAAAATTTTATGTTCATTCCTTCGAACCGGGCAGGAGGTAAGTGAGGGGTACTGATGTGAGGATTTAGGATGGTGGGATGGATATTCAATTCTGGAAAATGTATGAGGTTAGGTGAAGCAGCAGACCAAGGTGGAAAAATCATATTTCCTTATGCACAAGGTACCAGCACTATTCACTTTTCAGCATAGAACAAGTCCATGCCTACTTCGAGGCTTCCTGGGTGTCTGGCATATGCATACAGGACAGGGAGGGGTCACTGGGAGTTAATAAAATATTTTACATCAGTCACATATATGTTGCATAAGTTCAGTAAGGTAAATTTGCATACTTATGAAGATATGGGAAGAATTTGGGTTTCTGGGCTCTCCCGGGATTGCTGAGCTAGTAATTTTCTTATCTTTACAAAACAAGGCTACAATATTCAAATTCTGGTTTTTTGGACTTATATGGTTAATATAACATGTTATTAACCTCCTGCAAAAGACGGGAGGTCAAATGGATGCACATATTTCATTTTACAGTAAATTCAGTAAAACTAGTCTAGAAAAAACACCCAAGTAGTTAGTCTTGCATTGTAATTCATCTAATTGCTCCAAAACTTAAAATAATATATTCTGCTATTAGATAATGCTCTGATAAAGTATATTCAACACATATAAGTCAAAATATGGGTTCATAACACTTTCTTTCTCATTATTGTATTGTCTTCCAAAGTACATGCCTCACAGGCTAGATTTTCATTACAATAGTGGGAGAAATGGAAAGAAGAATGAGAATATTATTGTGGATCTTCTCTCGAGCTATGATCAGGTCAATTAAAGGTCATGTGACTGTCATTGGATGCATACTGAACTTCTGGACTTGATTGGGGCGCATTCACTGAGCCAACCCTCTCCTTCAGGGAAAGCTCCTCTAGATTTAGCTGTGAATGGGAGAAGAATGTAAGAAGAGAGTGAGGATCATATATGAATCTGATATCTGGACATATAACTCTCTGATATGCTGAAAATCATGGCATACTAAACTTCTTGGATATTTTGAGCGCAATTCCTGGGAAATAGCTCCTCCTTCTAGTTATTTTCCTTCAAATCTAGTTGCTAATCCACTATAGAATTGTCCTCCTCTTCAAGCTGACTAGAGATATTCATGGCTGGACTGATATGTATGTTATTGGCTGCAATAACATATCCTGGACCTGCATAACACTCTTAGATAACTTACAGAGTCTTGGGGAACATCACCCAAGAGAAATGGTTGAGGCACATCACTCAACTAGAGAAGCATCAGAGCTCTCATGAGAAAACATAAATGATCAAAAGTTCTTCATTGGAGTTGGTTGGCTTCTTTTATAAACTTTATGATGACCTCCTGAGTAAGTTACTTGGCTTTGGTGACTTGTGAGAGTATGTTACCACTTGCCCATCCTACTCCAAGTCATGTGGGCGCCTTCTTGGAATAATTAGCAAGTTTTGTCTTAGAAAAACTTGCCAACTTTTGTCTCTCTTCACCCAGATTAGCAACTGTGCCTTAGTTAGCTTTCTGGATGTTGCTAAGTCTTTACTTACAGCTTTTCTTGTTCTTTCCACTTTATTTACTTTCCACTTTTCTGCTTTTGCCAGCTTTTCTGTTTGCTTTTGCTAGTTTCTAATTTGTTTGCCTTGTCTTCTTTCATCCTTTGGACTCCTTGCTTTTCCTGAGATTTTCCACTAAGGCAAGAGTGGTCCACATGACCAAATTCGACCTCCTAGCCATATTATCACCACTTGCCAATATTTATTAATAAAAATATTCCAAATCAGAATTAATTCCAAATTCAACATTTAAGCAATTAATTAATTCATGTGGTATAATTGCCTCAAAATTAACCCCTACTCCAATTTGGCATTATCTTCCACATGGGTGCCCTCTTGGCCCACTTGCTCATTATCCATTAATTTTATTTATCAAAATTACCTTTAATAAATAAATTTTCCAACTTGGGAGACTTAGGCCAAAATTAATTCTAAGCAAATAGAACTACTACCATTTAATTCCCTTAGGGGTTGATTTTGTCCCCTTTCACCCATGGTACTAGATGAACCAAAATTGGGGACATGACAGAAGAATTGGAATCTCTTAGTGAAATGGATAGAAAAAATACAATAATTGAAGAAAATAAGGTGATTACTGGTTGGGATAATAATGGTCTGTCAAAATCACCAAACTAGCACACATACACTAAATGTCGATCCAAGAATGTTTACTTTCAAGGCTACGTGCAATGTATATGCAGAATCAAATTCCTTCTAATTATGTAAGGAAAACCATATGCAATGAAACTAATGAAGTAAAGTAGAATCAAATCCATTCAATCTAAAAGCTCTCATTCATTAATTAAACAAAGATTCAACAACTAACACTCTGCAACACTCTATTATGGAAAAATTAATCTTCAGAATGCACACTACTGAAACCACTTTGAGATTTGAAAAGCACTCTATAGTAATCCACACAATTTTGAAAAACAAGAAAATCCTTAACTACAACACTCAATCGCTAATAATTCATTTTTTAGGAAATTTATGCTACAGGAAATAAATCATCATCTACATAAGACTAGTGTTGAATCACCAAACTCTTATAATAGCAAGGTTCATTGAAAAGTAATAGTTGAGTTCAATCATCTACCCAATATTAGAGAAACAATGCTTTTATAGAATTAAAAATACCATCTAACTTAAGAAAACCCATTTAATATTTTTCTGCAATTGAATCCAAATAAGTAACAGAGGATTGTTCGATAATAGAAATCACACATTCACTCATCAACCAATCGGCTAACTAAGAAATCCTAAAATAATAATTCTAGAATCAATCAATACAATAGTAAGGGAATTAATAAACACAGACACACAATAACAATTATTCTAGAAATCTAATAATAAATCAAGCAGCTCCTGGTCAAGGAAAAGGCCCTTCCTTCTCTTAGTGGGGATGCTGCACACACTTAAAGACTTAAAGAATCAAAGGAACATCAACATTATAAGATAAAAGGTCTAGCTACAAGGCACAACAATACTTTACTTGCGCTCTTCTTTTCCTCCAAGTCTCAATCCTCTGTTCTACATACCCCTGTGAGCCACAAGATACATCTTTTTATTTTGTCCCTCAAGGTTGTTCATACAATTTATAACCTACTTGTTGATTTTTGTTAAAACTATTTTATAAAAATATACATGATATCTCATAAATGTTGAGACTTCGATATCCTTGAATAACCACATGTTGTTATGTTGGCATTTGTATAACTCGCACTTGAGCATCAGTCAACTACCAAATTCCCAAGTGTCAAGAAGATGGCAATGTTATATGAGAAGAAGTAGCAGCATCATAGGTAACAACAGTCTAAAAATATCTTGTTCTTTGGTCCATGGGGAAGTAACAACATCCAATGTTCAATGCATGATCAACATGTTCTTTCCCTGTTCACACAAGATCCTAAATCACCCAATCAATAAGCCAACTCAAGCACAAAAACCACTTTAAATCATTATATTATAAATAAATAAAATGTAATACTTAGAGAGGTTATACCTTGAGTCTAGTACTTCACTCATAAGGAAGATGGTATCAAAAAGCGATAAGAATGAACTCAAAGAAGCTCAAAACAGGGTAAATAGGTGGTAAAAAAGGTGACAATTCATGGTCCCAACATCTACCCCCAAATTATCCTAATGCATGCCCTCATGCATCCCATTTAATATCCAAGTTAACCTCAGCAAAGGATTCATGCAAAGAGCTAAGTTGGTATGTGTCATGTGTCTCATCTATAGAGGCCTTGATCCCTACTGAAATCATCACCTCACTTCCCCACAACTGTTCTGGTGTAGAAAAATCATACAGAGGCCTATAGTTTTCAATTGGAAACCAAATCAGAGTGAAATGTAACGTTAGACAACTCCACCTTGGACCTCTTTGTTAAATGCACCATATATATTTGTTTAACCTACCCATAGCTCTATTGAAATTAGGGAACCCGAAAGGTTCCCTAGTTCTCACTACTACAGAGGATAGATGCCACTTACTTTTACTACTTCCCGAGGAATCATAAGAAATATCATTGATACACTACACACAATGGAGTAGAACAAGTGACTGAATAGAAACAACCCTCCTAGCTACCTCATGGGATCTATAAAATGGAGCCTGAGTCCATCTAAATTTTGTTATATTGGCAAGATCTACCCTTATAGTTATCTCACATGTAGCTTTATTAGACTCCAAAGTGTCTTGTTCCACCTTCCACATGATTTGGTTCAACATATAAGACACAAAATATGTTAATTGTAAGCCCCCAATGAAGGGTACCGATTTGAAGTCTCGCTCCAGGGGTAAAATGAAATTCTGAAAATAGAATTCGCACATGGAATGCCAGGTAAGTACATCCACCTGAAAGAAAAATATCCAGAAGACTTTAACATCATTAATTAGAGTACTTTCACCCTTAACTATGGTAGTTAACTGAAAAAAGAAGGAACCGTTCTTTTAAAAACAAGGCATACACAAGAGATGGTGCTCTGCAATCCAACAAATAATGAACCAATGTTTGTATTCCTCTCTTTTCCTCCTACTATTTCCTAACCATTTCTTGAGTTGTCCTCAAATTCCTTTTATCTGCTTCCCAAGATATTTATTTTTCCTTATCTAGAGGGAAATCTCTTCCCATATTCTTCTTTCTCAGACCTAAATGGTCTGTCTATGTTTTTCCAATGATGCCACACCTTTCTAAAATGATTATGCTACTACTTTCCATTTTTCCCTTTTAGCTTGTAGTAACAGGGGGAGCAAAATCAGTTCGGGTTGAAATTATGCATTTATCCGTTCTCCCTTTATTGTACCCTGCATCATTCAGGATGTCTTCTCATACTGAGGGTTTTTCTATATTTTCTCTATCATCCTTCCTTTCTTTCTTCTTTGGAACATGCCTTTTCTCAAAAATTCAAGTTGCATGAGTGAGGGCATCCAATCTTGGGAAATGAGTTAATTCCTTGATCTGTTTCCTCAACTCCTTGATTTGTTTCCTTAATTTATTATTCGTCCTAGTCAATATTGAAACCTTATTAACTAAATAAGGGGGATTCATTCTCTTAATTTTTATACTGGGCTCCCATTTTTCACTTTTCACTCTAGCTAGGTTGAATTCGACTGCATTATGCTTTTGTATGTCTCGTTCTTCTCTAGCTATTACTTAAATATTCGAACATGAAACCCAATATCCCATTGTATTGTTACCAAGCCCTTGTGCATCTATCCTTTTATCTTACATGAAAAATTACGTAAGGAAAGTAGGGGTTTCTCTCTCAGGATGAGCCACTTTTCTTTTAATTTTAATGCCAATGTCTAGTTCTTGTGGAGTAGACATGGATTTTCCTTTGGTTATTAATTTTTTTGTTTTCTATGTAGAAGACACCATGCCTTCTCCACTTGAATCCACACTTGGTTCTTGTGGGATAGGCATGGAATTTTCCTTGATAGGTTCTGGGGGAGTGACTGCAGGTCCCTTCTCCTTATCAACCCTCATTTCATTAGTTTTACTCTGATCAATTTCTTCCATTCCACCCTCTCCCTCAATTGATTCATGTATAGTATTTCTATGGATAATGACAGACGGTACTAAAATTGGTGGTTCTATGCCCATCGATCTGAATTTTCATTTAGGATAAAATGCCACGAATTTCGTTTCCCTCTTCTTTCTTCCCCGAGGTATGGGAGGCGTTAATGGTTGTTCTTCTTCAATAATGCATGACTACCAATTATCTTGAGTAGGGTCCTTATCAACTATATCCACATCGCTCTTGGAAAGGGATGTCATAGGATTATCCCCAGTCTATTCATTTACTTCTTCAGGATCATTGTCTTGCTCAACTTCATCCATTTCATTTATAGTAAATATTTGGCCGCCCCTAGTTGTTCTTCGTGTCTCATTTCCTCGTCATCCTGTACCTCATCTTGTTCTTCTTCGTCTTGCTACTACTCCTCAGCTTGTTCCTATAGGCCTAAAAATTGGTCCCAAGATGATTGGGCATCTTCATGGGCATCCAAAATAAGCTATTTTACTAGCGCATGATGCATCAGTGCCACTAAAGAGTGTTTTACACCCCTTGAGGCTCTTTCCATTAATTGTAATGAGAGAGAAAAGAAATAAGGCACATTTAAGCGTTCAACATGCCTCATACTAGTAAGCAATTTAAGATGGTAGGTGAAGATTACTTGATATCTTCCTTCGCAAGTGAGGTATCTTTTAATGAAAATGGCCACCACTTTCGAAATTCTAGGCAATGTACTGCGAGCGTAACCCCTCCCTTGTCTCTGCAACACCTCTTCATCCCTACATATTTCTTTCTCTTCCTGTGCCAGTGATTTCCTCCTACTAAACCACGATTCTCCCTCTAGGGGTAGGCCTATTTCTCTCACTATGCTTTCTTTTGTAACTAGAACTTCCATCCTCCTGAATATGGATTTATCCTCATCTAGGTTTTGGGAAAAATGCAATGTTATTTCTTCAGCAAACCCATGCAATTTCTCAAAATATGCATCCCAACCAACATTTTGGAATAGCTGGTACACATCCCTTTTTAACTGAATTTGTTATGGATCTTACGGTTCATGGTGTACTACAGAGCCCCTCATCTTCGACTGTTTATTGGATTATTTCTAGCTTAGGAGACTGTATCAAATATTCATTACAGATATAAGTTTAAGATTTCATGCAAGAATGAAAAAGTGGTGAAGCTCTTTAATCTAAATTAGGCAAGTTTCCTCTTTTGGGTTTAACATATATGTAGTGTGAAAGGTTAATTACCCATATTGAGTTGCCTACCTGGTCTGGCAGGATTATATTTTGGGAATAACACATCCCCCAACTTAATTACCTTGGTAGTCCTTGTCCAATCACCACTGAAGTGTCAGCCACTTTCGTACCACATTGAATTAATAAATAATGAAACGTTTAAGCGATCCGTACCTGAGTTAACTTACCCATTCTCATGACTAGTGGAGTGTGTGAAAGCATGATATCCTTTGATAATTTTGACAGGTGTGGATGAATGAACTGGAGGTAGTAGTGGAGCGTGAAAGATCATAATTACTGAATTGGCCAGTGCAGAATATTGGTGGCAATGAACTCAAATGCTGCTACTTGCATTTTCATTTTCCATGTAGCATTATTTTCCCACACGACATGTTGCTTGATTGTGCTATTACTTATATGAGTAACAATAGTTGATCAAGTAAATAAATAATAAGATGTATCAATGTTGTTAATTGAAGAAGTAACAACAACTGGAAAAATAATAGCATCAAAAGGAGTAACAACACCCAGACAAGTAACAACACCTGGAGAAGTAAAAATGCCTGGAAGAGTAACAACACCTAGAGAAGTAATACCACAAGGACAAGTAACAACATCTTCAATTGTAAGAATGCGTAGACAAGTAATAGCATCTGGAGAAGTAACAGTGCACGGTCAAGCAACAACATCTCCAGAAGTAATAGCACTTGACAGAGTCACAACATCTAGAGAACTAAAAACACCTGGCAAGTAATACCAAAATTTTATTGCCGAAAATAAAAAAAATCATGAAGTAATATCAGAGTGTTTTTTTTGAAAGATGACGACCGCTAAAGAACTAGTTTTTAGTTGACATCCTCTTAACTCTATTTCGACAGAATTTTCATAGTCAATATTATTCTATTTTTTTTAAACAAGTTGTTGTGGACATAAAGGAATGTTCCTCATTCAATAGCACCTACAAATGTGTATTAGAGGATATCTATTGAATGAAAGAAACTTTTTAATATGTCTTATGATACAACCATATATGGTGTCCATTTGTGAGCAGAGGAGTACGGTCTTCATCTATGGTGACAAGTTGTACAATACTGTTGTTAAATACTGTGTCCACCTCGTATGGGCCCAACCACCTAGTCTAGAGTTTATCTTTAAAATACTTGAATATGGAATCCTATAATAGATCCCAATCTCCCGGTTGGAACATCTTTTTATTAATACTTTTATCATGTTGCTTAGCATGTTGATGTTGAACGATATCAGTATGTTGCACCACTACTAGTCAAATTTCATCCAGCTCATTGAGCCGATCCAACCTGTGATTTTGAGCTACTGTCAAATCTAATCCAACTTCTATAGTTGTTCCAAGCATATTTATTTCAAATTCAATTGGGAATATTGGGTGCTTACTATATACCAACTCAAATGTGAAAAAAATGATGGTGCTTCACCAAGTCATCCTATATGTCCATAAAGTTTCTAAAAACCTATCAGCCTAATATTTGAAATCGATAGCCATAGTCTTTGTAAGTATATTTTCCAATAATTTACCAACTCAAATGTAAAAAAAACGATGGTTCTTCACCAAGTCATCCTATATGCCCATAAAGTTTCTAAAAACCTATCAGTCTAATATTTGAAATCGATAGCCATAGTCTTTGTAAGTATATTTTCCAATAATTTATTTGTACTCTCCACCTAACCATTAGCTTATGGGTGATATGGTGAAGTGATGCAGTGATGGATGTTATACTTTGAAAGAATCTATTCAATCTTGTCCCTAGTAAATTTTTTTCCTCCCTATGTAACTATATCCATTGGCATTCCATATCGGACAAAAATTTCATTGAACGAGAAATCCATGACGACCTATTCTATTGCATTGGAAAGAGACTTTGCTTCAACCCACTTAGTTACATAATCCATACAGACTAGAATATATGATTTCTGCTGGGATGGAGAGTTAACAACATCTCATCTGATTGAAGGGGTTGGACCATTCTTTGGAAACTATCACACTTCTACACATATTCCTTTGCATCATGAAAAACAATAGGCCAATAATAGCCCATGTGCAATGCTTTGTGGTTGGTCCTTCTGTCAACAAAATGCTCCCCATAGGACTCATCATGGAAGGTTGTCAAAACATCCAGAATTTCATCTTATCGGATGCACATTCAGATAATTTGATTATAGCTTGTATAAAAAAGAAAACCATTCACCCATGAGTACCTTGCTCTCTGCTAGATGATCCTTCATCGTTCTCTGGGAGAAAGATGTTTAGGTAACTTTCCTGCAACAAGAAAATTAGCAATATCTTCGTACCAAGGTGTATGTATATAAATTGAAAATAGGTGCTCATCTTGCAAGTCATCTTCAATAGGATATTCATCCCTATTTGTGAAAAAACTATATAAGAAATATGCTACTATGTTATCTTTACCAGGCTTATCTATGATTGTGATATCAAATTCCTATAGAAGTAACATCCATATAGTGACTTATGCATTTGTAATAGGTTCAACAAGATACTTGATTTTCGAACGATCTGTATGAATAAAAGTGCAATAACCTGTGATATAATGCCAAAACTTGTTGACTAAGAACACCACCACAAGAAACTCCTTCTCTGTAACTATATAGTTTAATTTTATTGGAGTTAAATTTTTACTAGCATAGTAAATGGAATATGGTTTCTTGTCTTTTTCTCAACCCAGTACCGCCCCAACAGTTGTATCAAATGAATCCAAAGAAATGTGAAATGGAAAGCTCTATTCTGGTCCTCGTAAACATGGGTCATGGACAGTAATTCTTTCAATTTTCCAAAAGTTGCATTGCACTTATTAGTCCAAGAAAAAAATGCATCTTTCATTAATAAACCAAACAAAGGAGAGGCAATTTTCAAATATTTTTCCATGAAACGATTGTAGTAACCGATCTACCCATATAAATATGTACCTCCTTTTGTGTCTTGGGTGGAGGCATGCCGAGTATTACTTTAACCATATCTAGATCAACCTAAATACCTACAACGGAAAGAAAATGTCTCAGAACAATCCCTTTTTCATTAGCATATGGCACTTTTATGTGCTAAGTGAAAGATTTAGCTATTTACAATGCTTGAGTAATTTTTCACGGTTAGATAATGCTTCTTTAAATGTAGTACAATATCGTTTAAAATCATCCATGAAAATATCGACATTGTCATTAACCAAATCTGAGAAATTTCCCTCTGAAAGGTATCCAAAACATTGCAAAGACCAAAAAGAAGAACTAAATATGAAAACGTACCCCATGGACAGGTAAAAGTGGTCTTATATTGGTCTTCGGGGGCTATCTGGATCTAGTTGTAGCGACTGAAACCATCAAGAAAAGAAGAAAAAAATATTCCCCAAGAGAGTGTCGAGCACTTGGTCTATGAAGGGCATTGGGAAATGGTCCTTTTTGTTTGGCCTTATTCAATAGTCTATAATATATGCAAATCTTCCCTTTGCTATTTTTCTTGGGAACTATAACAAGAGGTGCCACCCATTCACTATCGAATATAGGATAAATAAAATTAACATCCAAAAGTTTATGGAGCTCTTGTTTGACAATATCTCGTAATGCAAGGTTCATACTCCTTTGCAGTTGTCTACTTGGGATGCAGTCTTTCTTGATGTAGATTTGGTGCATACAGAAATTAGGTTGCACACCCTTCACATCTCTATAATCGCATGCAAAAGTATTTTTTTCAAATTTTAAAACTTGTAGCAGCTAGTCTTTTTGCAATGGATTCAAATTTGGGTTGATGTTTGAAATTTTATCAAGCTCAATTTCGATAGGAATACTACTGTGATTTTTTATTGTTGGAATTTCCTCTTCATCTTTTGGTTCTTATTCAAGATTATCCTCTATATTTTCCTCTATTGTGTTATGTATCAGTTTATATGCAGGGGGGAGATAGGGGGTGTGTTACTAATAAAAATAGAGATAACGTCATCCTCTATTTCCTTGTTAAATATCAAAGCTTCATTAATGGTGAGGACAAACTACACATTTCCATTTCCAATTTTGAAATCAACCCATGTAGAACCTTCACAAGTTGCACTAGGACTTGCTGGAGGATAGGGGGTTAGGTTATTTTTAGACTCCCCATGGGAAATAGTCATATTTCCTGATCTACAGATGATATAAGCCTCTATTTTTGCTAGCCATGGTCTTCCCAAGATTATGGGGTGGCCTTCCAAACGAGATTTTGTCTACAAGACAAGGAAATAGGCTAGATATTCCCAATGGTCTATTGAAATGCTAACATCCTCTATTATCCCCTCTAGCCTAATAGTATATCTATCTACTAATTCTACAACGGTAGGGGTTAGCCTCAAATTTTCAATGTTTAGTGCCTCCCAAGCCTACTTTGTCATTATGTTGATAGTTGTGCCAAGATCAACTAAAGTATTAGGAAAAAATTTCCCTTGAATTTGGATAGTAATGGTCAAGTTCCTAGGATCATCGTATTTAATAGGTGAGATCTTCCCTAGAATGAGGTTACATAAATTTCCTAATACATGAATGGTTGGTGGATCCTTTGGTTTCCTTCCCGGTTTCCTGAGGCACATCTCCCTAACAGTTTTAGCATAAATTAGGACACCCTAGATTTCCTATAACAAACGTATTTTAACACATAAATTCAAGATTTCTCCCAAAAGGTTGAACTCAAGCTATGGGGGTATCCTTGTCATTGCTAGTATTTCCATATAGGGTGCAGTAACAATATGAGATTAATTTGAACTATTAGCAACTGTTGTTACTCCTAGGGTTGTGAATTGGTTAAGATTCGTGTCCTCCTCTTGTGGTTTCTCTGTATTGGGATTTGAGGGTTATTACTCTATAATTATTGGTGGATTATCAAGTTGAATTACTATTTACGGACAATCTGTAAGGGAAGACACAAACATATATCCCTAGTCTGAATGGTTCAGATCTAGGAAAAAATAAGTACATAACACAAATGACTCTCCTAGATTGATTGAAATGCAAATTAAGTAAAGGGGTGACTTACCTTATGGATGTAGTTCCTTTCTCCTTGCCGATCCAACTCCTTGATCTTCATATCCTCAGTTTCAAAAGATGATGAAACAAGTGGAAACAAACAGGTAGTGAAAGCACATGATTATGAATCAATCTAGATTAGCAGTCAAAGAAGCCAACCCTAAACATTATAAAGACAATAAGTTTATGGAAATAATTTGTATTAAATGTAATAATAGAAAGTACAAAGAGAGAGGTGTTACAACCATTGCTTTGACGTCATAACTCCCTTCCAATAATCCTAGCCTCAAACATCAAAGCTTATCCTCTTATGGATGAAAAGGATCTCCTAGCAAAATTCCACTAGCATGTAGGTACTTTATCCTTCCTCCCTTAACAATGGAGAGGGTGTTCATATATATAGGCCAAAAGGAATAGGATAGGTTGAGGATTTAGGCGAGAAGCTCAAGGGATCATCCCACTAAGTAAGGGGATCAAATGCCACCTCCCCGGATATGTAGGTATAATCTTCCATGCAACCCAAAGTTCGAGAAGTCACTCAAATATTCTCTTTCTCCATTTTAACCAACAACGAAGCACCTTGCACATGGACCACTCGCACTAGTTGAAGGGTGACGCACCTTGTGCAAGGGTATCATGCATCACTGATGCACTCTGCTAATGTGCAGAGCGCCTCACCTTAAGTCTTACGTACCTTGCCAGATAACAGGGCGTATTGGGGTGACAAAAACAAGTTAAAGGGATAAACATCAACTGTTCTTTTAGTCTTTCAACCCAGGTACTTTAGGAATTAAGGCATATAGAGGAAACATAACTCATGATGACTATATTTTGGTGTAACAGAATTGCCCCCAAAACATGAAGCTGGAAAAATAGGGTAGGTGAAATGTTTTGTGATATGAAGGATAGAGGAAAGGATAATTGGTTGGAATGAAGAACAAAGACTCATGTAGTACAACTAAATCTATGATATATGTCTCATCCGAATCATAACATGGTTTCTAACCAATACAATGCAGATCCATGATTGTAAGGTATGACTGAACACAATCATGGATACTAGACACAAGCGTAGTTCCATGATGAGATGAAAACACAACCATGACCAATACAAAAGTGGATCTGTGTGACATGACTCAAAAAATATCCATCTCAGCCTGGGTAAGATACATGAGTTAACCCAGGTTCTTCAATACGAACCCACAATTATACAAATCTAACCATGTGATTACAATTTCTTGAAGTCGAACATGGTAGAAACCACTTGATTACCAATCATTGATATATACGGTTAACAAGTGCAAGGGAAATCACCATTGATGTAAATGATCCCCAAGGTATCATATTACATACCACTGAACGTGAATCAATGAATTGAGTTCAAACACTCAGTGGAGTCTTCCAATCAAAAGTCAATGATGTGAACTTACTGTTGAAACAGAGGTAACATGCCATTGAGGCATACAGGCCCAAGGTACTTGATTGGTTTGTAGGTTTAATACTCAGATCATGTGTTGAATTCGACAAGGGTAAACCTGTCGAAGGAGGGCCATGATGTTTCCCCCATCATCGACACGAAACAAGGTCAACTATTTTTAGGAGTAGATCAGACTGTAGAGAAAATGTTTGAGACAGACTCATGGGTGACCCATATGATATAAGGTATAATGACTCCAGAGATTGACTCGATTAACAGACCTATCTTGAACATGGGATTGAATGACTTGGCAGCATTGACATGACGAGAATCGCACCGATACCTAATGAAATTGATGATGGAAGCATTCTTTGAATGACTCAAATGAGGAAAAATACTCATGGAATTGGTGGGACTCAAGGACAAGAAGATTACCCAAGTGTTTGAAATGAATATGCAAACAAGTGCCATGTTCAAGAGTGACTAAGTATTGCCATATTTACAAGTAAGCACAAACTCTTTCCTTATCCCCATCATGATTGATGAGTACTTCTTTGTTTATAAACGAGCTTGAGGAGGGTAACAAATGCTTGGGATAGCTCATCCTTCGGACGAGTGCAATCTCACATGCTTTATGAACCTGAGACAGGAGCGGTTCATCCATGTAAGGACCCTTGAATGCCATACTTTAGGGAGTCTAGAGAAGGAAAAATCGATGTCATTTCATATTTAGAGAGAATGAAAAGAAATAAAGAAGATTCCAAATGGATCTTTTTCATAAAAGTTAGTCTCCTAATCTGAAAAAGGATAAAACAATATGAGAGAGAACTCTTCTAGTTATGATTAATAAGAGTGCTCCTTTTTCGTAAATAGTCCTACTGGTTTGAAAAAGGGGTAAACTATCACCAGAAAGACGACCTTTCAAATAAATTTACACGCGTGAAAGAATCAAGTTCGCCTGGCAATATTTTCCTATTTAGGGAGTCTAAAAAGAGCTTAAATAGGAACTCCAAGGGGGTTCCTTTTTCGTGGGAACTTTATGAGCCTGAAAAAGAGATAAACTATAACTCGATGAAATATTCTCGTAGTTTTACAAGCACGAGAAGGAAGTGTGATGTGCTTTCCCGTTGCGGGAATTGCAACACGCTTTCCCCTTGCGGGAAGTGCCTCACAAGAGGTCTGATGCACCTTCCCAAAAGGAAAAGTGCATTTCTGATGCACTATATGCAAAAGTTGGGTGTGACGGCACAGTTTGATACCCAAAAATAAAAAATGGGGCCCAAAAAATCAAATCCAATGCATTGAAAAGGGTCTAACAACAACCTTATTAATGTTTATTTAGACTTTGGTGAGCAATATGGTCCAGTGGAAGGAGAGGGAACAGGAACTCGAAGATGCCCAAGAAGCAAATGACCCACACTCCATGAATGCTTTGCAGGGGTGTGGACTACTAAAATTATTCCATGTATAAGGGTTGGGATCCCAAGTACACCTACTTGAATATCTGATCAGGTTGTGGGACCCATATCAATGGTTTTTTAGAGTAGGTGCCCACATCCTCACATTGGATGTGGAATATGTTTACTATTTGATGGGGTTATCGAGACATGGGGCCCCCGTTTCACTATCTAGGTGTCAGGGTAGTGATCAGTCTACTGAAAGTCTTGTAGCACAATTCTGCATGTAGGGAACAAAAATGCTTGATGGGAAGATTCCCATCAAGAACATATGGGACCAACCACTGAGAACCGTTCTCTTTACCATTGAGTGGGTGGCGGGAAGCAGAGCTGCTCATTAGGCCACCAAAGCACACATGTTATACACATTGAGTGTATGGCGCCGACAATATTCAACTAGTGCAAGGGACTCCTCGTAAATTTGAAGGATCATCTCACCAAGTGCCGAAGGGGTGAGTTGAAATAGTTTGGCTATGGATCCATTGTGATTTCATTCTTCTTAGAGCGATTTCCACTACTGCATCCACAAGTTGAGTTGGATGATCTCGATCCATGAGATCCACACATGGTCCGATGGTTAGAGGTGGTAGCCCGCCATGGAGGCTAGGACCTATCATTACTTATGGGCCAACCTTCTTCTGGTGGCTCCGTGGATAGCTTCTCATGATCGAGGATTATGCATATGCGGGGACCAATTTTAGAGGTGATCCATATCTAGCTATTTCGGAGGGGGAGCAGTGGGGAGACATCAGTAAGAACAAAAAATTATTTTTGTATTTATGTATTTTATAGTTTTTAAATGTTTTTTGTGTAGTACTAATAGTTAATACATGTTTTATGCAGATGTTGGCCCATCTCGACCACTGGGTTCCTCTCCGATCAAGAGGAGGGAAGTCATGTGAGAGATGGAAGTCGCCTAGAAGGAGGCGGGAGAGGAGTTAGATGAGATGGAGGAGAACCTCCAGAGATTGACTGTCTATATACCTGACATATCTATTGATGATCTTCCTTGTCGTTACCAGCACAGAACAATTGGGGTTTCTGGGCAGTTTGGTCGGCTACTCTGTCGAGTGGCTAGGGCCATCATCTGTTATCACGAGCATCCTCAGGGATAGGATCTATGTATGATGTATGTACTGAAATCCATAGGATTCATATTTTGTAGATATGATCTACTGAAAGATTATGAGCTTCATATTTTTGTATCAATACCACTTTTTGTATTTTTGATAAAAATCTTTATGAATGTGCAATATACCAATCTACTATGAAATTATCTATAGAGTTAGAAATTGCATTCATGATTCTTTGAATATGTAGGTATTGAATGGAATCAAAGGACCTTTCCAAGAGGCGTACCCTCCGAAATAAGGGGAGTAATACAAGGTCATGGATAGTGTAGACATGGTTCAAATGAGATACCACTAACTCTAAATCAAGGTAGATAACAATGTTGTCAACACCCATGGAAAAATCATCGACCAATATTCCAATCATCGCATGATACTCGACGACATTGTTGGTTGCAAAACCTAGGCAAGTTCCTCCTAAGCTTATCAGTTCGCTGGCGGGGGATTTTAGTACCCATGCTGTTGAGGAGAGGTTGCAGGTGTGTCGGCTAGTGCCGCCTGTAAATCCAAAGCAAGTTTCCATCTGCACATCCAGGAAAAACATGGTATAAGCGCAAATATAGATAATATCCTAGCACACCAAAAGAAAGTGTCACGCCAAGAAAACACACATCAAGTACAGTATATACAAAGTATCAATGCATAATGATTTAGGCATAGTACCGCTTTAGGTAGATCCCATTATGAGGCTCCCCTAAATATATCCCATCATAATTGAGTAATTCATAGGATCCCTTTTCCAAAACACGTTTCACTACATATGGACCATGCCACATTGACTCAAGTTTGTCTACCCCAAGCTTATCATGGTTTTGGTCATAATAAGTAAGGACCAAATCACCCTCGTTAAAGATATGAGGTTTTACGGATTTATCATACTAGATCATTTCTTATGTGCTTCGTTAGCGAGAGCTGCATCACGATGGGTTTTGTCGAGTTTTTCCAAGTATAGAAATCTTTCTTCCTCGGCAGTTGTGTTCAGTAAAATTTCTATGCCAAGTTTTAGCAACAGAATCTCACACTCAATAGGTAATACTGCCTCTATTCCATAGACCAACTCGAAGGGTGTGAAACCAATGGTAGTTTTAATGGAATTCCTATATGCCCAAAGCGCTGAAAAAACATCACGTGCCAATTGGACTTGTGTGTTCCCACCATGCGCTGAATCATGGTTTTCAAGACCTTGTTAATGTCCTCTACTTGTCCATTTGATTGAGGATAGTAGGGAGTTGAGTTTTCATGTCGAAAACCCAATTTGGTGATTACTTCATCCACCATATTGTTTTGAATGTGTCATCCGTGATCGGTGACAATGGCTTGAGAGAATCTAAATATTGCAATGATATGGTTAAACATAAAGAGTGTGCCAGTTTCATCACCTTCCTCGTATGTAGGCATAGCCTTGGTCCATTTGGTAAATTAGTCAACTGCAAAAATAACATAACCATGCCCCCGTGATGAGGTAGGCTTACAATGCATGAATTCGATGCCCCATTTGGAAAAGGGACCAATGGTGATAACTGGATGTAGTTGGGATGGATGTGAGCGCTCCTTATAATGAAAAATATGGCAAGGAGGACACTTCTCGACTGCCTCGATACAATATTTTAAAATGGAAGGAAATTAGTATCCAGCGCATAATATTTTCTGGGTTGTAACCATCTTAGAAAGATGACTGCCACATGCCCTCGAGTGACAATCATTCAGAACATGCTTAGCCTCCTCATGAATTAAACAACGTTGGAGAATGGAATCAATGCCACGACGATATAAGGTATCACCAATGATTAGGTAATATTTTTCGTGGTGACGCACATGACACTGTTCATCACGAGATAAATGAGGACCTAACACTACAACAAATCTTGGAATTAGCGTATGTTTTAGCTCACTTTTTAGCGTCCACTATGACTTTTAGTGTATTTTTCATCATTTTTTGTACAAAGTGGATGCTTTTCCATGAGATGGCACTTTTAATGGAATTATTTGCATCCTTTTTTGAAATGGTATGCTAATTGTGACACAAATTAGCAACCCAATTAGCGTCCCAATTAGCGTCCCAATTAGCGTCCCAATTAGCATCCCAATTAATGTCCCAATTAACGTCCCAATTAGCATCCCAATTAGCATCCGAATTAGCGTCCATAATAACATACCATTTAACGACCAGAATAGCCTCCAAAATAATGTCCAAAATAGCGCCAGATATACAGTAAGTGATTGTGGCAGGAATTTTGAAAGGAATTATGCCATGAATTGCGCTTGGAATTTTGAAAGGAATTACACCATGAATTGCACCCGAAAAAATGCCCGATATAGCGCCATGTATAGATCCAAGCATATCGCCAGGCATAGTGCTTGGAATTGCTCAAGGAAGTTTGAAACGAATTGTGCCAGAAAAAAGTTCCAGGAAAACTCCAATGTTGCACCAGGGATAATGCTAGGCATGTTGACAGAAGTAGCAACTAAATGGCCATTTTGGAAACTGAGAGACCCTAATTAATCGTGAATAAACCTAAGAAATCCTATGGTCCATAATGATATTATAACCTTTAGGAAACTAAGAGGGATTCCAATATAGCCACACAAATCCTCTTTTCTCTTTAGTCAATGTTATGCCACATACTGTATTGGCATACTGTTACTTATTCTTGGTTCATTCTGCTGACATATTCCAAATTATTATGGTCTATCTTTTACTGTTGTTGGGACAGTACTGGAATTTGCGGCAACGTGAGTTATCGGATTTGGATGATAAAATGCATCCTTCAAATGGGAATCATGTCAAATTAAGAGTGCCTACAATGCTCTACAATTTTCCTCTTTACATGTATAGTTTTATGCAAACTGCAATATTGTAAATAGTTTTGAGGAGTACTTTTGGAGAATCAAGCACATATTTAGCAGGTGACCAATAGTTAAAGATTCCCAATTTCATACTTTTGTAGTGGTTGGGAGAACATATGAACCTAATTGACATTCACAAACATAAGTGACAATAAACTTGTAAACACAAGTACATATACACCTATCCATGCATCTCATTAGCAAACATTATCCTCTCAAGTAAAGGGAGAGCATTTGTTAATCAAATTGGTTGGCTTATAAGTTGTTAATTTTTTAGCATTAATTCAACATACTCTAGGATCTTAATTGAGAGAATAACATGTAAAGCATATCAATCACAAGAAGCAATCAAAAGAGACAATAGACGCATAGAGTTTCCTTGGGAAACACCATAAAGGTGAAAAACCGCAATAACTTCCCCATAGATAGATAGAAAAATGATACAAAACCCAAGCATAAGAGATAGTCTCCTAACAACAGCTTCTCCTCCTCCACTAGTGCGCCACTCTCCAATGAGTGTAAGAGTGAGAAAGTGAATGATCAAATAAAGTGCCTCCTGCACTCTATTTATACTTGAGTTGACTTGCCTAATAACCTTTACTAGGTTGGCCTCAACTTAACCACATAACATAATGCTGATAGGGCTAACCCCCAATAGGGTGGTCTAATAACCCTTTAACCCACATGAGTTATACAGGGCCGACCCCATCAAGGTGGTCTAATAACCCATCAAGTATAAGTTACGACACTTACAATATAAATGACAACACTTCCGTATAGAGGAATAATAACATCTCTATAGGAATACAATATACATATATGAACTACATTCCGAAGTTACATATACATCAACACTCCCTCTCAACTAGGAAGGTATTTCTCGACATAGATCTGCAAGCACAAGTCTTCTTCTCTAGATCATCGTCATCGTCACGGCTACTGCTATCTCAATCAATCTTTGAACTACTCGTCATAAGAAGTTCGACAGAGCCAGTCCTTTTTCATACTAGACGTAGGCCCACCACTTGTAGGTCTTCATCATCAATGGCCATATTATGGAACCTAGGACTGATTACATGCGTCAACAAAACCTAGTGCAGACTATAGGATCTTTTACATGTTGAACTTCACAAAACCTGCTCAAAGCATCCCAGGATGTTACGAGCACACCACTCTACCTGTCCGGATCTTGATAGAGCATCCAAGGCTGTTACGAGCACACCACTCTACCTGTCCGGATTTTAAAGGATCTTTTCTATGTGAACTTTCACAAAACTTGTCCATGGCCACAAAGTATCAGCCTGATACTCAACATACATCATCCTGATGTATACATGATCAACCCGATCATCATCACTACATCATCCCGATGTATTTCATCTAGAGCAACATCCTGAAGCTCGTCATCTGTGATCATCCTGATCATCATCATCCATGATCAAGCTGATCATACCATGCATCCACCTGATGCATACAATGTATCTACCTAATACATATAATAATACATGATCCACCTGATCATACAATATATCCACCTGATACATATCATCATACATGATCCACCTAATCATACAATGTATCTACCTGATACATACACAAATACATGATCCATCTAATCATACAATGTATCCACCTGATACATATCATCATACATGATCTACCTGATCATACAAGTATCCACTTGATACATATACAAATACATGATTCACCTAATCATACAATGTATCCACCTGATACATATCATCATACATGATCTACCTGATCATACAAGTATCCACCTGATACATATACAAATACATGATCCACCTGATCATACAATGTATCCACCTGATACATATACAAATACATTATCCATCTGATCATATCAAGCATCCAAGATGTTGCATATAGAGTAGTAACTGGAGCATCGTCCTGATGCTCATCACACAGTGCTTACATCCACAACCATGGGAAGGATCCTCCTCTCACCATGCTTGGAATGGCTCCTGCAAATGTGTCCATCACTTCTTCCTCGAAGTGTTGTCAATCTGAAGAACACCAAGCCTCTGTCTGAAGTACTCAAACTTCACTCTGGATAGTGGTTTCATCAACACATCTACAACCTGCTCATCTGTCGCAACATACAGGAGCTTCACTGCTCCTCTCTACACCATATCTCTAACATAGTGGTATTTGATCTCAATGTGCTTTGAATTGCCGTGGAACACCGGGTTCTAAGACAACTTCACACAACTCTGGTTATCGCAAAATATAACAGTAGCCTCCAGCAAGAGATCAAATAGCTCAAACAGTAGCTTCTGGAGCCATATTGCCTCACAACTAGCCAAAAAAGCTGCAACATACTCTACCTCGGATGTACTCAGTGCTATGCAGGATTGCTTCCTGCTAAACCAAGAGATCACACCTAATCCCATACTGAAGCAACACCCTGAAGTGCTCTTCCTATCTGCATCACTTCCTGCCCAGTCCGAATCAACATAACCCTGCAGGTTAAACTTTCGATTCGCATCATACTTGAGCCCCTAATTGATTGTACCCTTCAGGTAGCTCAGAATATGCTTCACAGTAACCAGGTGAACACCTCTCGGATCCATCAAGAATTGGCTAATGTCTTCACTGCAAAGCAAATGTCCGGTCTTGTGTTCATCAAGTACATCAAGGACCCAATCATCTGACGATACACAGTGACATCAACTAGATCAGATGAAGCATCACATAGAAGCTTCAGGTTCGATGCCATAGGTGTGGCCTGGCCTTGCAGTCCATCATCCCGAACCTCTTCAGGATCTCTACTGCACACTTCCCTTGTCCAAGGAAGGTTCCATCTGCACTCTGCCACACCTCCATGCCTAGAAAGTAGTGCATCATCCCCTAGTCCTTCATCTCAAACTCAGAAGCAAGCTTCCTCTTCATGTTGGCAATCAATCTATCCTCACTTGTAACAAACAAGTCATCTACATACAAGAGTAGTATCACAGGATTACCTTCCTCAACCTTGTAGTAAAAGTTGGAATCCACTTTACTCTTGGTAAAACCCAAACTGGATAGAAAGCTTTCTATCCTACCATACCAAGTCCTAGGAGCTTGCTTCAAGCCATACAAGGCTTTCTTCAACTTGCACACATATGACCCCGTGTCATGTATCTCAAAACCAAGTGGCTGCTCCACATACACTTCCTCCTCGACTACACCATTCAAGAAAGCTGTCTTGACATCCATCTGGGGTATCTTCCATTTCATCACTGCATCTAGGGCAAGTACTGATCTGATGGAAGTGTACCTTGCTACAGGAGCAAAAGTCTCTTCATAATCTATCCCCTCTTTCTGGGAGAAGCCACGAGCTACAAATCTCGCTTTGTATTTTTCTATACTTCCATCTGCAGCATGCTTGATCTTATAGATCCACTTGGAAGTCACAACAGACTTCCCTTCAGGTCTTGGTACTACATCCCAAACATCATTCTTCATGATCAATTGGTATTCCTAGACCATGGCATCCTTCCATTACTTCATCCTTAATCCTGGGAACTTCAGATCCTTCAATATCTTCAATAGATAGCTTTGTTGCTGGAACAAATGTTGTAGTCCTTCTTTTGTAGGTGATGATATACAATCTTTCCTACAAGACAAGTTAAATTGCATGATTAGAAACATCTCATAGTTTTCAGAACAAATTTTTACACATAAAGAAATATGTCATATAGTCATGCAATTATTTTAGCCAATGCTTCAATACAACATTTATCCATATCCTATAACTTTCTAGATGCCTTCCAATCTCTACTAGAACATTGTTAAGAGTGTGCACAACTCCCAACATGTTAGCAAAGAGGTTTCATTCTAGATAAGTAGCAATGGAATGTTGTACAATGCCATAGGCCACTTACCCATCATATGCATATTAGTAGCATACTGTTCATTAATGCAATTATTCTAATATGCATAATACACAACCTAAGTCTAGGAACATAAGCATATACATCATTGATCAATATTATTTAAACAATCAAATATACAAGAAATGACAATTTAAATACTTATCTTTGTTTGTTTGTTGGGTGGACTCCCTCTCAATCTTTGCTTCCTTGCACGAACTACTGGAGTGTGCTCCCTCTTGATCTTTGCTTCCTGGATTACCTGTCCTTGAACTTATTACCATCCTCGATCACTATGCATGGTTACTAGTATCATCATTGTGTTATCCTCGAGATATCATACATAATCATACATTCATTAGTATAATCTTAATACTATCAAAATACAATAATCTTAAACACGTATAGTCACAGATTCAAAGTTTCAAGGAAGACTTCTCTTACTCATGCATATTCATATTTGACCATAGAACTCTTCTGGTTAGTCATATCATCAATCAAGGTAAGTGACATAATATGCATAAACCCTAGATTAATCAAACTTGTAACTTCATGCATAATCATTATTAAAAGTATAAGATCCTTATATAGGGTAGGATTCTAACTTGATATAGGAAAAACATACCTAGTCATCATATTTTCTAGTTATGTCTAGCAATGTTTTTCTTGTTCTCTTCAATGACCTGCATAACTCATAAGCTAACCATTGTAGAACCAAATTATACATACCTCTATGTGATCCATGACTATGGATGAGTCTTTGTCTTCATGTCACTGTGGTCTTGATCTAGAGATTAATTTGTACCTTTCATGTTAGCAGATAACATTCTCCTCATACAACACCATAGTGCATTAGTACAAACATAATACAATCATAAGTGTCATAGCCCTAATCAATGAATGTCTTCTATCATGCATTCATACTTTTACTAGGGTGATAAGACAAGTCTACAATTAAACAAGATTGTTACTAAACTCAATAACATGAGGACAATCATATTATAAACTTAGTCATGAACAAATACCTGTATGTCATACCTGTCAGATTGCTTGTAGTAGTTGTTGTTGTTGTTTCTTTTGTTCTTAGGACAATATGAGGAAAAGTGTCCTCTCCTTGGTATGTGCTGTGAGAGCTTGATCTTCATTCTCCATCTTTTCTTGTCGAGCTATAATCCAAGCTTCTTCCTATGAGCATTCTTCTCACAGCCTGCTGAAAGTGATAAGTTTCTTCCTAGCACAAATTCCTTGGATGAAGGAATCCCATGACCTAGGAAGGCCATTAAGAGTGGTCATTACCACTTCTCCATTCTCTATAACTTCTTCCACAGCTTCAAGTTGTTCTTTTATCTGGGAGACCCTTGAGAAATAAGACTGCATGGTCTCTGCATTCTGGAACTTGATATTCTTCAATTGATTCCTCAAGGTCCTCTTCCGATTTATATTCTTCCCTTCAAATAACTTGGTCAAGGAATCAAACATCTCCTTAGGTGTCTTCAGAGATGACACATGTGGCATGAGATGGTTTTTGATAGAATTAGCAATGATCCTTTTAGCCTTGACAAAGTTCCTCTTGTTTAAGGGCTTAGTCTCTTCTCCCTCTGGGACAGGAACCCCTTCGCTTATGTAGGTGTCAAACTCACTCTCTTATAGAATTAAGCCAATCCTATACTTCCATGCTCAGAAGTTATCAACTCCTTCAAGCTTATACTCAAGCTTGGTGTGGTGAGACATCTTAAAGAGTACTTCAAATAAAATAGAAAATATCTAGGTCTTACCACTTGATTTGTAGAAATCTGGTTCTGGAGTTGGATTAGGGTTTGTTAGAAAAACCCTAAAAATTAAAACTTTGAATTTCAAACTTATGAAAGGATAGAAAGATGCGCCTTGATGAGCTGATCAAGCTGGTATACTTAGAATTTGAGAACTACAAAGTTTCACCCCTCAAATTTGCTTTTCAAACTTCTGAATTCACTAGGGAGGACCCTGAATTAGGGTTTGATTTTGTTGGAGCTTCATCCATCCAAAAAGTTTGATTTTGGTCTCTAAACTTCAATTTTTCAGAGTAGCTTCCAGCCATGGTCTCAGATTTCAAAAATTCCAACCTTTGCAGAAGCCATAATTTCCAGCTTCACTAAAGAGCGCCCAAACTAGGGTTTGATTTTCTCGGAGCTTCACCCAACAAAAAAATTTGATCCAATGCTTTAAACTTTGATTTTTCTGAGGAGCATCCAGCCATGGTCTCAAATTTTAGAAATTCCACTTTGTGTGAAAACCCTAATTTTTAGGGCCAAAACTGAAAGTGCTCAAAATTGAATTCTGATTGGACAGAAAGATGCGCCTTACTAAAGAGAGTCAATCTAGCCTCCTTCCTTTCAAGATATATGGAGAGAAACCCAAAAAACAAGAAGCCCTAGCTTCCGCAACTGCACAATGTCTTCTTCTTAGGTTAGCTCTGATACCATGTTAATTTTTTAACATTAATTCACCATACTATAGGATCTTAACGGAGAGAATGACATGTACATCATATCAATCACAAGAAGCAATCACAAGAGACAATAGACACACAGAGTTTCCTTGGGGAAAACCATAAAGGTGAAAAACCCCAATAACTTCCTCAGAGATAGAGAGAGCAACGATACAAACCCCAAGCGTAAGAGATAGTCTCCTAGCAACAACTTCTCCTCCTTCACTAGTGCGCCACTCTCCAATGAGTGCATGAGTGAGAAAGTGAATGATCAAATAGAGTGCCTCCCGCACTCTATTTATACTTGACTTGACTTGCCTAATAACCTTTACTAGGTCGGCCTCAACTTAACCACATAACATAATGCTGATAGGGACGACCCCCAATAGGGTGGTCTAATAACCCTTTAACCCACATGACTTATATAGGGCCAACCCCATCAAGGTGGTCTAATAACCCATCAAGTATAAGTTACAACACTTACAATATAAATGACGACACTTCCGTATAGAGGAATAATAACATCTCTATAGGAACACAATATACATATATGAAATACATCCGAAGTTACATATACATCAACATAAGTGATTAATATTTAATGGGTTAGTGTTCCCCTAACCATATAAGGCCATGAGTCCACTAGTATCCTAAAACGCTAACATACTAGCCCATAACTAATGATTAATGTCCCATTATAACAACTAACCCACTAACCCTAACTCTTTTAAAACCTAACCTTATGCATGCATACAAAAAATACATCTTCTTACCCATGTGACTCATATTGTAGGCATGCCTATCACATCACCAGTGCCAAGGGGATTTTTAAATTAGAGAGATGACATAATGACAGAAAATATAAATACATAACTCACACAGTGAAGTTAAGTGATGCAACTAACCTATGCACCTTATTGATGCACATAAGTAATGTTCCTAACTAACACAAATCATGCATATAAGCAATGCAAATAAGAGACACACCTAGTCCACACATCTCATGGTCCATATGCGGGGCCCCAAATTACCACCACAAGCTCTCCATAGAGAATATTTGGCATTTAAGTTGGATATGGTGGCATGACCATTTTGAGGTTTAGAGAAAAATGGATGGTTCCTGATAACCAAGTAAAGTTTTCTTGAGCTATTACACAGAAATCTTCCACCCTGTGAGCATCAACATTCTTTGGCCTGTAAGATCCATTTCAGTGACTCAGATCCATTTTCATCCTTCAGTGATACCAGTCTGCCCTATTTTTGTTCCTACCCACATGTTGCATCACTATAGCATGCGTACCTGCGAGTTGCATCCCTATATCCTGCGAGTATCAAGTAAAATGGTAAAAACCACTATTTTATTACTTTTTACTCCCCAAAAGCGGTCATTGGGTGACCTTTGGCTCTCCATCTGCCCAAGTAACCTCTCGATGAGTCCTTTCACCTACCTTTGAGAGGACTATATATTGAGCACATATGGCTTATGAACGGGAGGAGGAAGAGAATAGTAAAGGCACTTTAGTGGATTTTTGCCCTATCTTGAGTCTGCACTCATTGATCCTTGTAGTTGTGAACCAGTTATGTTCACCTTCCAAACTCCTTGCTAGTTTGAGTTTTCCTTTCATGGAGGATTGAAGTGGTGGAGGCACAAGTGGATTGATCTAGATCTTGGTTTAGATTGGTTGCCGGCAAGAGGTCGTATCACTTTGTACTTCTTCTTGTTCATTAATAGAAATACTCATATTCTCATCCATTCATGGTGTGAATGTCATTTATTATACATTGGGTTACATTTGCTTCTGATATTATGGACCATTGTTATTGATAATGTTAATGTCATTTATATATCACATGTACTTGTTAGATATTGGTTGTCAAGACTAATTTGCATATTACAAGTGCTTGGATGTGCGCGGATTGAAAGCTCCAATGGGGATCTACATCAAACGTTGGATCTAGGTTGGTTACATTTCTCCATTATTTTAACATTGTCATTTATAATAGCATTGTTTTCATAATTGAGTAGATTTATGGTAGTCATCTGTCTGTTGTGATATTCCCAAGCCATAGTGAGTTTTATCCAATACAGAAATGGCGACTCCACTGGGGAAAACATCCATGTTTGGGAAAATTTTTGAGCATTAGTCCATAATTAGAGTTCCTGTTTATCGAAGCTCTGTGTCACTGATTGGCCGTTAAGATACACTGTAGAAAACTTGTTTTTTTTATCCTCTGGACTCTTTATTTGACCATTTTCCTTTCCTCACCCATGGGCTAGCTTAGTTATACCCGAATATACCCGCCTCTGTTTACACTAGTGCTCATGGGTACCCGCAGGTATTCCCTCGATAGTAGCGTGTAACTCCGGCTTTTGTTGGTTTATGGCTATTAGTTGTTGCTAGGTGAGTTTGGTTGGTTCCTGAGTCTTTGTTCGCCTCTTTCTTGACTGTTTCATGCCTTGGTTGTGACCCGATTTCTTCGTTTCTCTTGGTTGAGACTTCTTGGTTTTTTACCAATCTTTCGTTTTAGCCTCTTGGTTTCTTCCTTTTGATCTCTTTCTTTTGGCTGAGTCTTGCTGTTTAGGATCTGCTGGGTTGTCTTAGTGATTTTCTCGGCACTTCAGTGACTGAATAGTAGGATTTTGCTTGCATTTTTTCATTCCATATATATTGAAAAAAGACAAAAATATTCATTTAGTTTTTTGCATTTTACTTTCTGTTTATAAGAGAAAATACAAAAATATTTTATTTCCATGTACTGTATTTTGCATTGAGTGCTTGTTGCCTTCATTTTAGGTTCTGCTTGTGCATTGAAAAGATAAAAGTTTGCATATTTATTTCAGAATTGTTGGTTGATTTTGCATATTAGTGACATTGTTTTATTGGATAAATGAGTCTAGGATTTGACAATGTTGCATACTATTGAGTCTACACATCACTAGTTTCATGACCATATCCCTTGAGTAATCACAGCCACTAAAATTAACTCTTAATCATAAAATTGATTAGACTTATTTTATTTATATGTTACACCAACTAGCATAGGTTTAGAGTTTTGGAATAGATCATTGTGAGTTAACAATCCAAGACTACTGAACGAAACATTAGGTGTCTGACCAGGGAGTGGAGGAATCCATGGTATAGATCGGTGTTCTCAGGAAATCTCTACTCAATCCAGAGTTAAGCACGAGGTCACGGGAGGTTGGTTGAGGAAATATCCCTCTAATACTGGCTGAACGTGGGAGATATATCTAGGATTTGTTCGTATCTGGGTGTACTGGAGGTTCATCCTCTTGTGCTTCAGGCTTAGCTACCCTGCCCATACGACGGGTCCCACCTGCGACTATCCCCCTGAGCATTGGTTATATTGCGGTAGACATAGTTGCCTTACCTAGGTACCGCATAGGGTACTTGCAGTGGTTATGCTGTTTGTATCTTGAGTCAGATAGGGATTGGACAACGCAGCTGTGTTCGTGCAGTGGACTTGACCCTGTCGACATAGTGAAGCCTGGGTGTCTCTATAACTAATTCTGTTACCTCCGACTATAGTTTGGGAGTCTCAAGCCTCTCCTAGGCGAGACATACCAGCTCTAGTGTTGGGAGCTCATTTAGACACTATGTTTGTCTGCTCTTGGCTGTAGTTTCTCTAGGTGTGTGCTTTTGATTTACTGTTTTTGATCGATAGTTGGCCTTTAGGAGACGCTGTGTCTCTCTCTGGAGAGAACGTGGCACGGAGCCCTACTCTCCGCCGGTCCCATCGTTTGGTTGGTTTAAAGCCACTTGAGGTTACACGTCGTATTGCTAGAGGACGCTGGAGGACTCCCTCTGAGTCTTTGGATTCTTACGAGACTTACATTGAGGACTACATGGATGCACATCCCGATATTGGGAAGACCTTTCTACTCCTTTGGGTGGAGTTGAACATACTTCTGATCCCCAGACTCCTCATGAGGATTGGGGAGGTGATCCACCCGAGACTCAACCTGGTTCTATTTGGCCTAATCCACTTGACCGGGATCCGTTTGATCTTTCGAATCCAGATAATTATCTTTACAGGATGCCCGACTTACCCAAGGAGGAAGAACAAGATGAGCCTTTCGTTCCTTCATTTCCATGCGATTTTAGATATAGGAGGCGTGAGACTCATGATGATTCCAGCCCTATGGTCAACCCCACCGCACTCTCTTTTGGTATGCCTAGTCATAATAATGTCGAACCTTCCACTATGGTTGGTACTCATGCTGGCACTAGTCAAAGTGTTAGCCATACTATACCCACTGGGGGCACTACCGTAGCTAGGGGCACTATGTTGTCCACCCACTCACATAGTATGGGGATTGGTCAGATTCCTAACCATGCTAATGTTGGAATGTGACCACCTCCTAGGAATACCCAACCTAGTTGTAATGTTGTTTGAAACATGACTCACCATCCACCACCTAATACACATGTCACTACTTGTCAACCCAGGATTGCTTTTGCACATGATAGTATTCCTCCCAACCACGGGGGTGGACACATACCGCATACTTTTGCGTCCACTGCCACCTCTAGTAATAGTAATGTAGGTGGTGGGAATATTTCCTATCCACATGGACATCACACCACCAACCCTGCTACTGGTCACACCCATATTGGACCTGGGAATACTTCTCATGCTTATGGTCATCACACGACTGCTCAAGATAATCCTAATATTGGGGGTGGGAACATACCATACGATTACGGTCAATACAACATGGTTCCCACTATGAATAGTACATACATGCCCCATACCCATGGTGGAAACCCTTACTACAACACAGTTGATGCTGGCCACCAGTATCACCCAACACCCCAATATGGTGGTCAAAATGCACATATACCTACTTACTCTCAAATGGGTCAGGCAGGGGGAGGCTATTCATGTTATGGCCATGGGCAAGCTTATGGGCCGTCAGGTCCTCATTATCAGCAGTTTAACCCTCATGGTCAAGCTTTTGGTCCATCTTACAACATAGTTCCGTTTAACCAACCTTTTATGGGAGCTTATAATCAAGCTTTCCAACTGCAGCTCCTGTTCCTTGCACGCTTGAATCTCCCGGATCTTTCGAAGATCACAAATGATCTGGTGTGTCATGACCCTACTTGGCCCTCAGTCCCTACAAGGCTCCCTTCAAACATTCCAAAGTTTGAAGGGAAAGGTGGTGAGGACCCGAGAGATCATGTCACGACATTTCACCTTTGGTGCTCCTCCAACTCTTTGAATCATGATTCCATTCGATTACGACTATTTCAGCGCACCCTCATGGGGGCAGCGGCGAAGTGGTATGTGGAGTTTCCCGGAAACACCTATAGGGTATTCAACGAGATTGATTTGCTTTTCTTAGACCATTTCCAGTTGTCAGTTTGTTATGATACTGGTACTGAGTTGTTTTCCACCTTCCATCAGAATAAAGCCACATATATTTCTGATCACGTTCAAGAGTGGCATCGGCGGAAGAGATTAGTGAAAGCCAACATTCCTCCAGAGTTCCTGTTGGAATGGTTCCTTAAGTCTTTACTCCCATACATTGCTAAGGATGTTTTGATGTCCGGCATTGTGACTGAGGAACAAGCTATCTTGAAAGTCTAGCAATTAGATCTACTTTATTCTCAGAGTGGCATTTTGTATGACATTATTCCTGAAGCACCGAGAACAAGACAGGAGCCCACGTCAGTTCCTGGACCACATGCCGATGGCATTGTGGGGTCCACATGCACTCGCCCGGTAGACTGGGTAGCTAATCAAATACAAAATTTGTCACTAAACCAGTCTGCTCCCGGACAGGTTCACACCTTGTCCAGTTCCACTCCATCGTCTGATGTACACAATGAGCAATCAACAAAACCATCGGGTAACCAGCAGCCTGATGGTAAGAAAAAGGGGAGAAATAATTGTAGGGGTGGAAACAATGGAAGTAACAACAATAGAAATCGTAATACTCCTCATAAAGAGAATGCCAACCCTCCTCGGGAAGGCAGTAATGCTAGCGAGGATCGTAAACCTAGGCGTAAGGTGAAAATCCCTTGCAAGCTTTGTGGGGAGGTTCATCTTACTCACTTATGTCCTCATATTGAAGAAGCATCAAAGCATTTGGCACAGAGCCCAGTTGTGTTGAAGGATCCCCTACCTCATCACCAGAACATGGCTTCGCATGCTCCCATCGCTGGTTATGGTACTAATGAAACGACAATGTCTTCTTCCAATACTAGTGGTTATGGATGTGTGAATATGGTTCAGTAGGAGGTTTGTGTTGCTACTCGTCAATGTGATTATGGTGCACCAAAACCGAATTTGGGGAATGAACCTCCCCCTCCTCCTGATAATTTCTTGCATATCGAGAAGCATTTTATTATGCCACAGATACCAAAAGGTGTTCTCAAGCGCTCCATGCATAATCCTAATGCTCGAGCCACCCAAAACTACTCCATCATAGAAGATTTGGGCCAAACTCCGTGTGCCATGTCAGCTCTTGAAGTTTTGCAAGCTTGTCCTTCTCAGAAGCATGCCCTTTTGAGTGCGTTAGGAGTTCAGGATGGGGGAAGTCCTAGTGTTATCATGTTCGACACTACTGATGTCTAGCCTTGATTACCTTACCATGTGGCTTTTCAAATCTAGGTGGTTTTCCTTAAAAGCTTCGTCAAACATACTATGGTTGATGAAGGTGCTTCCACATCAGTACTGTCGTTAACTTGTTCGAAATCTCTTGGCTCTCCTCCTCTACTTGCGTCTAGAACTACACTCACTGCATTCGACGATAGATATTTTACACCGCATGGAATTATCCCTTCCCTTGTTGTCTCCTTGGGAGGTAAGTCCATGCCTATTGAAGTCGAAGTGGTTGATGCGCCCATCGACTACAACCTTTTATTGGGTTGGAACTGGATGTATGCTATGAAGGCTATCGTGTCTACTGTATTTCGAGTTATTTGCTTTCCCCATGAAGGCAAGATTGTGATGATCGATCAGCTGGATTATGTTGGCACTCCTTCCACAGCATCCATGTGATCAGTAGTCCCGCAAGTTTCTGATTCTCAGTCGGCAACTGGGAACATAGGTGTTGGAATGTACCCGTTGTTGATGGGAACTTTTAACCATTCTGCACCTGTGAATTTTATTGGAACCATTTCCGACAGTGCGCCTCGTCCTTCGAAAAGTATGCCATTCCGGACTTCCTATTGTGGTGATCCATGGATTTTGCCATCCATGGATTCTATGTCTGTAGACATTGCACATGTCGGGATGTCTATGCCTTTATCTATAGCAAAGCTCACATATGATCACATCCAGCAAACCATTGCAGATCCGGATCTCTCTTCTTCCCAGACAGTTCAAGAAGATCCCATTACGCTGCCAGTTTGTGCAGCCAACTCATCTTGCTCTCACGATTGCCTCGATGATACTTTGCGATCGGATGAATATATCCTCGAAGCCATGTGTGGTAGTGAGAGGCCTTGGGAATATATGCACCATCGATCTTATTTCCTTCCCAACCTTGAGCTCATTGAGCAGAAAGAGTTTAGGATGACTCTAGCCGAGATGGTCGGTCACCCTGTGGCTCTTTTGCAGTCGCATGATGTTTTCTTGGAGGGGAATATGGCCAATATTTCCCCAACCACTTCGATCGACATCTCCCACACTCTCAGAAAGATTGAGAATGTTTACGTCGGTGTCGATTGCACTTCTTAGGAGATTGCTATTTACACTGATGTGTTTACTGAACTCCGGGAAGCTTTCGCCTGGTCATATGAGGAGATTCCAGGAATAGACCCTCGCATTGTTGACCATGAGATTAAAATGTATCCTGATGCTAAACCAATTTGACAACACTTACATGTTGTGAACCCTAGGAAGGTAGCTGCTATTAAGGTAGAAATGGAGAAACTGCTCAAAGTTGGTTTCATCTACCCCATACCCCTTACCAAATGGGTGTCAAACCCCGTTCCTGTGGATAAGAAGCAGGGAATGATCCATGTATGCACTGATTTTAGAGATTTGAACCGTGCATGTCCGAAAGACAACTTCCCCACGCCATTCATTGATCAAATATTGGATGCTTGTGCGGGAAGTGAGATTTTTTCATTCATGGATGGATTCTCGGGTTATTATCAGATTCAAATCAAACCCACGGACCAACATAAAACATAATTTATTTGTCCATGGGGAACTTTTTCGTACCCAAAAATGCCCTTCAGCCTCAAGAACGTCGGAGCCACTATTCAATGAGCCATGACCTATGCCTTTCACGATCTTAAGAAGATTATGGAAGTTTTCTTGCATGATCTTGCTGGCCATTCTCGCAAGAGAGTGGACCACCCCAAGCACCTCCATATGATTCTCAAACGATGTATCCACTACAAAATTCGATTGAATCTGAACAAATGCATCTTCACTGTTAGGACTGGTCACCTTCTAGGATTCATAGTTTCAAAGGAGGGTATTAGAGTCGATCCTCTCAAAGTTGAGGCAATACTTCAGTTGCCTCCTCCGCGTAATCTGTTTCAACTTCAGAGCCTCCAAGGGAGAGCTACTTTTCTGCGTCGGTTTTGATCTAACTATGCCAGTATTACTAAAGGTTTCTCACGCCTATTGAAGAAAGACACAACTTTTATCTGGGATGGGCAAGCCAAGCAGTATTTTGATGCCATTAAGAAATCTTTTGTATTGGTCCCTGTGCTTAGTCCACCAGACTTTACACGAGATTTCATTCTTTATGTTGCCGCGTCTTAAGAGACTATTGGCATGGTCTTGGTTCAGATAGATGATGCGCTTGTCGAGCATGTTATCTATTATCTTAGTCGAAATTTAGTAGACGCTGAACTAAGGTACACCCACGTAGAAAAGTTGGCACTTTCGACTGCTCACGCAGTCCAGCGGTTATGGAATTACATTTTGCTTCGAACAACCACCGTTGTAGCTCATATCAATCCGTTTCAGTTCGTGCTATCACGACGCCTTATCGGGGGTAAGTATAATAAATGGATTGTGATCCTTCAAGAATTTGATCTCGAGTTTGCTTCTGCAAAATCGGTGAAATCATTGGTGTTCATTGAGCTTATGTCGAACCTTCCACGACTTGATGAGGATGTCATTCATGAAGATTCCTTTGTGGATGAACCCTTATCTCTTATCTCAACCGAGGACCCCTGGTATGGGGATGTCATTAGATATATCCAAACTTTGAAGTTTCCTCTGCATTATTCACGAGATGAGCGACGGCATGTAAGACATCACGCTAAAGATTATACTATCATCGGTGACACTTTGTATCGCCGAGGAAAGGATTCCATTCTCTGTCGTTGCTTGACTCATGAAGAAGTGGAACGGGTACTTAATGATTGCCATGTGGGGGCATGTGACGGTCACTTATCCGGGCTTGCTACAGCCCAATGTATTATGCGAGCGGGTTATTTTTGGCCTACTATCTTTAAAGATTGTATTAATGCTGTGAAGAGATGTCACCCTTGCCAGGTGTTTTCTCGGAACATACACTTGCATCCAGTGCCCCTCCATCTGGTCGTCACTATCGGTCCCTTCACTAAGTGGGGGGTAGATTTCATGGATTACAAACCAGCTTCATCTGGGGGGCATCATCATATTATTGTGGTTGTGGATTATTTTTCCAAATGGGCTGAGGCCATGCCTACCGTTAAAGCCGATGGTGCTACTGCAGCCCATTTCGTGCTCAACCAAATTATCACTCGATTCGGTATCTCGAAAGAGATTGTCACTGACCATGGCAGTCACTTTCAAAATAAGATGATGGAGGATTTGTCTTTCAAACTTGGGTTTCGCCAGGAACACTCGTCTTCCTACTATCCTCAAGCGAATGGTCAAGTTGAAGCAGTAAATAATTCTTTGAAGATCATTCTCCAACGTACCATCCAACAAAGAAAGACCAATTGGCATATCATGTTATATCCTGCTTTGTGGGCATATCAAACCGCAGTTAATACTGCCACCCGGGTTCTCACCATTCCAGTTAGTTCATGGTGTGGAGTCACTTTTACCGATTGAATGCGAGATCCCTTCGCTCAAGCTAGCCATAGATCTCCTCCCTGATACGACGGAGATTGGGAAACATTTAGTACACCTTGAGCAACTTGACAAACACCATCAAGATGCCGCTATGGCCATTGATGTTAACAAGCATCGTGTCAAGGTTCAATATGATAGGTCTGTCCGTCCCCGAAAATATGTTGAAGGTGACTTGGTACTCTTGTATGACCAAGCTAAAGAACCCCTGGGGGTAGGCAAGTTCAATCCCATGTGGCACGGTCCTTATATTGTGAGGCATGTCCTTGAAAAAGGAGCTTATGAGTTAGAAGATTACAAGGGAGTTGTCTTGAAGGAGCCTAGAAATTGGCTCTACCTCAAGCGGTATTACGCTTGAACCTTTGGTTCGGGCTGATACTTTTGTACACTATTGTATAGTTTTTCTGTACATAGTTTAGGTTTCCTTTTTGGTTGTCGGGTTTGCTGACTAGCCTCTATTTGATTGACAGATGTTAGTGGGATATCCTACATTCTTAGGTTTCGCAAATGGTGCTAGCCGACATACGCAGCAGCTTGCTTCTGCTACCTGGGTTATCTTTTCACCTAACCATCTAGTTGTGTCCTTAGGAGGTGCTTGTCTCGGTCCTACATCTAACAATGTGGTTGAGTATAGTGCCGTTGTTGAGCTACTTGGGATGCCATTTCACATGGTATCCAGTCTTTAGAAGTCTTCCTGGATTAACAACTAGTTGTGTCTCAGCTGAATGGGTAGTACCGTGTACGAGACCCTACATTACTACGGATATTCCTTAAGGTATGACTCTTGGAGAGACATTTTGTTTCCATTACATATATTCACATTCCGAGAAGTCATAATTATATATTTGAGGCATACACTAACTATGTATTAGATTGGCATTTGTCACATTCATCATGAAGCACATAAATACAAAGACATTCATATATTTGTACCATACACACATATAGTAGAACCGAGAACCAAACTTGTATATATATATAAATATGTCCAAAAATGGTAGTGTCATACAAGACTGGATTCCGTAGCCCTCAAAAATATACATATCGATACAAAAAATATGATACCGTTGGATATCTATTCCCTCCGAGGAGGTCTAGCTGCTACCTCGACGGGATGTGTCTCATAGTAGTACTGTACTGCATTGGCCATCCGCTGCAATAGCCGCACCCACTCACCAGGAACACCCACTACCTAGAGCTGCATAGCCTCAGGTAGTCGAGCTACCTCTATCAGTGGTACTTGGGAAACCATCCATGATATGTTGCACCGCAATGTCTGGAGTGTGTGCCCTGCTGCAACATCTGCTGCCACCCTCATCTCTACCCCGATGACCATGTCTCGGGAAGCCCTTGGGTCTCACTGGGCCTTTGTCTGCGAGCAAACAGTCACCCATTAGCACATGATACTACCACCAAAATGATTTTTTGCATTTCAACTATAATAAAAAATCCATAAAAATTTAAAAAACACAAAACCAAAAGAGTACTCATCGATGTCTCCAAAAGCTGTGCCTAGTGGGAGCGACATGTCACGGTCCTATCTGAAGTCTATCCCCGCATAGGGATAGTCCCCTATAGCGATCACCTGCCGGTTCCACCAGCGGAAGAACTCCTCAGTATATGGTGATGCCAAATGGCCACCACCCTGTCGTGTTAGTATCTCAGCCCATTGGGTCAGGGTTGGATCTCGGTGACTGTGAGGAGAGACATCCAAGCTTGGGCTAAGTCCCATAACTCTCTCAAAAAAGAAACTGTAGAGGATGCTACCATACCCAAAGTTTTTGGCCTTCCCCTCTTTGCGTTCCTTCACCTGTGTCTTCATAGACACCAGTAGAGTAGTACACCAGTCAAATATAGTAGGCTGCAAGCATTGTGATGCGTAGAACATCACCGGTCTGGATGCCTAATGTAGTGCTTTGGATCCCATGATCTGCACCAAAGTTGCCACAATAATCTTTGTACTCAGATCTGTTATGAGGTTGATTGGCACTTAACTTCCCATTAGTCGTGTGTTGGTGGGACAATACTGTACTATGTAGTCTTGCACAGTGATCCCACCACCCACTGTCTGTGAACGAAGACTAGCCACTTCCCCTCTACAGGACAAATCGGTAATGAAGTAGATATCCTCCACTTCCAGTGTCAGTGTTTTCCCATTGAGACTGAAGTGTTGAGCATCCACATCCTAGTAGTTGATCAAATGACGAAGTAGTAGGTTTTGGGCCCTTAAGCCCCCGGGACTCCAGTATTTATATAAGCCACATGCTTGCAATGCTTGCTGTGCTTGCAAATCGTTGCACACGGCCTCATCTACCTGGTCATGCTCTCTCTCCCTCCACTCGAGAACCATCCTGGAGTGCAAAGCAAGAAATTTTCAGTCAATATCATGTTTAAAAACTTCTTCATGACCGTACCCGTGGGCTAGATTGTAGACAGTTGCGGGTAGATGCAGGCAGTCAGTTTTTTGACTGCGCATTTGATGCCCTACTCGCAACCCATACACTTACAGCCCGCGGGTATCACCAAATCCATTTAGGGCTTGGCCAAACAAAAAGTTCCACCGATCAAAATTGAAATAAAAGCACTTAAATGAAAGGTATGGCAGTGACCACTAACCTGCTCCGGACGGTTCGCTGAACGGTTGCTCGTAGCTCCCACGATCGGCACTTGAAGTTTCAAGTGCAAACTTACCACTTAACTCCAAAATGGCGAATAATGCAAATGAATTGAAAATTACAAATTTTTATTACTATTTATAATTTTCTGGACCCACTTTTCTATAGTTTTTTCCATTTTTGGGCCGTTATGAACTAATATCGTGTCATGGAGTAGTGTTTTTTCAACAGATTTCCTCAATGAGAGTTGTTGTGATCCATTTCACACCTACGGCAGGTACGCTTCACACCTGGAATATAGGTTAGATGGCATTTTCACATGCATTATGCATTTGACCTTTGGCCACTTTTCATAAACCCTAGGTGCGACCCCGCTTCGTGACTGACAAGGAACCTTCACACTATTATAGAAGTGTCATCATGTGGCGGTAGGGATTTCCTGAACATGGGTACCCTAGTTAGAACCCCATTATGCTTTTGGTGCCCATGCCATTGTTTGTCCTCAGGATTGGGAGTCCTTTGTAGTCACACCATGACGTTGTGATGAAGACTCATACTCTACTTTGTCTTATGCTGGCCATCTCCCTTAAGGACTCCCCTGAGTTATATCATGTTGTGATTGCATTGCATCATCCTGCTTGCCGCTTGAGCCTTGTGTCGGTTCCAACTTACTCAATTGTTAGCATACCTCAATATTACACATTACATATTAGTGTCGCACCCTTGCATTACCGACCTAAATGACAGTTTCCCTTAAAAGATCATCTGAACATCCAGAATGAAAACCATTGACTGAACACTGAAAGCAAAACCTTTTTCTGCCATCTGCAAGCCCAACTTAGCCCTGTTTGTGAGCACTATTTCTCCCTGCACATCTACAGGGGCGTGGTAGTCAGCACTACCGCGCTTTGCTCATTCTCTGGGGCACGATACTACCGCGTTATGCTCAGTTATAGTGGCACGGTAGTCTGAAATTAGCCTTTTTGCCTTGGATTTTGGGATTCGACCTTTGAGGATATTTTGTTGGGATTACGACCTTTGGTTCGATCATGACTCCTTCTTTGTTTAGCTAGCCTGATCCACTAAACCCTCCATAGATCCACACTTCTCTCTTGTTGGTTAACCTTCCCATGTGCTATAAGAGAGAGGCCTTCCATGAGCCAAAGGGGAGGACTTTTGGAGCATCAAACCTATGATCTTCATACTTCTGCAGAGATAGCTAGAGGAAGCACTTGGAGCTAGAGGATTGGCTTGGATATCAAGCAACCTTTGCAAGCACTCTTCAAGTTTGTAATAAAAGATAACTTGTCTTGTTTTTCCCATTTCATGTGCATTGTATAAATCTTTGATATGAAATGTATCTAGTCTAGATTTGAATTTAATCTTTGCCTCAAAGTATTTGGAAGCTTGCATGCTTGTCCTTTGTTTGATTTCAACAGGTTATACATTGGAGCTTTGGGATCAAGAGCCAGAAGAGGGACAAACGTCGAATTGGAAGGTGAGTTACATCTTTCATCTCTTCTGAATGCATTTAATATTGTTGTGAAGATTAGTTTAGGAACTCAAGGTAGCATTTGCTTCCTTTTTGTCTTAGCATAGAGTCAGTGCATCCTGCTTTGTCCTAAGAGAGTTTCTACCTATCCATAGGGATAAATTTCTACAACAAAAACTGGCGACCATACTTAGGATAAAGCAGGATGCATTGAGTCTATGCTAAGACAAAAAGGAAACAAATGCTACCTTGAGTTCCTAAACTAATCTTCACAACAAAATTAAATGCATTCAGAAGAGATGAAAGATATAACTCACCTTCCAATTCGACGTTTGTCCCGCTTCTAGCTCTTGATCCCAAAGCTCCAATGTAGAATCTGTTGAAATCAAACAAAGGACAAGCATGCAAGCTTCCAAATACCTTGAAGCAAAGATTAAGTTCAAATCTAAAATAGATACATTTGATATCAAAGATTTATACAATACACATGAAATGGGAAAAACAAGACAAGTTATCTTTTATTACAAACTTGAAGAGTACTTACAAAGGTTGCTTGATGTCCAAGCCAATCCTCCAGCTCCAAGTGCTTCTTCTAGCTATATCTATAGAAGTATGAAGATCATAGGTTTGATGCCCCAAAAGTCTTCCCCTTTGGCTCATGGAAGGCCTCTCTCTTATAGCACATGGGAAGGTTAACCAACAAGAGAGAAGTGTGGATCTATGGAGGGTTTAGTGGATCAGGCCAGCTAAACAAAGAAGGAGTCAGGATCGAACCAAAGGTGGTAATCCCAACAAAATCTCCTCAAAGGTTGAATCGCAAAATCCAAGGCAAAAAGGCTAATTTCAGACTACCGCACCCCTATAACTGAGCATAACGCGGTAGTATCGCACCCCAGAGAAGGAGCAAAGCGCGGTAGTGCTGACTACCGCGCCCCTGTAGATGTGTAGGGAGCGGTAGTGCTGACAAACAGGGCTAAGTTGGGATGGCAGATGGCAGAAAAAGGTTTTTCTTTCAGTGTTCAGTCAATGGTTTTCATTCTGGATGTTCAGATGATCTTTTAAGGGAAACTGTCATTTAGGTTGGTAATGCAAGGGTGCGACACTAATATGTAATGTGTAATATTGAGGTATAACAATAGTAGCCATGATTTGTCTACAGTCTATATCATCTCAGTACTCATGGATCTGCAATGTATTGGTCAGAAACCATGCTTTGAGTCATTTGTTTCCGAGCATGGGAATGCCCGCCTTAGTGGTATATCTGACATTTTGTTTCTATTTCAACTCCTTGTTCCTCTCCTCGATGCTATCTCCGAACCATATTTGTAAAGTCTTTCGGCCATCAATATCTTCTGACCTCACACTTTAGGGGGCATCTGTTATACCTCAATATTACACATTACATAATAGTGTCGCACCCTTGCATTACCGACCTAAACGACAGTTTCCCTTAAAAGATCATCTGAACATCCAGAATGAAAACCATTGACTGAACACTGAAAGCAAAACCTTTTTCTGCCATCTGCCATCCCAACTTAGCCCTGTTTGTGAGCACTACCGCTCCCTGCACATCTACAGGGGCATAGTAGTCAGCACTACCATGCTTTGCTCCTTCTCTGGGGCGCGATACTACTGCGTTATGCTCAGTTATAGGGGCGCGGTAGTATGAAATTAGCCTTTTTGCCTTGGATTTTGGGATTTGACCTTTGAGGAGATTTTGTTGGGATTACCACCTTTGGTTCGATCCTGACTCCTTCTTTGTTTAGCTGGCCTGATCCACTAAACCCTCCATAGATCCACACTTCTCTCTTGTTGGTTAACCTTCCCATGTGCTATAAGAGAGAGGCCTTCCATGAGCCAAAGGGGAGGACTCTTGAAGATATCAAACTTATGATCTTGCAGCTTTGTGGAGATAGCTAGAGGAGGAAGCACTTAGAGCTGGAGGATTGACTTGGACATCAAGCAACCTTTGTAAGTATTCTTCAAGTTTGTAATAAAAATAACTTGTCTTGTTTCCCAAATCACATGTATTGATCTTGTTTCAATGATATGATTTGTATCTATTGCAGATTTAGATCCTAACTCATATTTCAAGTTGCTAGAGAATTGCATATGCTTGTATGTTGGTTATCATTTTGACAGGTTCATTTGCGAGGACTTGAAGATTGTAGCAACCATAAAGACAAGCGATTGGATTGAAGGTCAGTTAGATCTCTTCTACTTCTCTTAGCACTTTAATCTTGGAATGTCTGTTTAAGACCTAGGAATTCAAGGTAGCATTTGTTTTGTTTTTTCTTAGTTTAGAGTTAGTAAAAATCTACTTTAATCTAAGATAATTTTGACTTATCCGTAGGGAAAAATTCTACCAACAGCCTAGTGCATGAGCAGTTTCCCTGTCGACCCCTGTAGAGCTTATATATTTTCCCTTCACAATTTGATGACCCTTTGACCTTGAGGGAACACACCCCCGAGTGTCCACATCCTGTACGCACTTCCTTGCATTGAGCATAGGTATGTTCCACTACTTGGGACTAGTCTGCTAGCTATTTGACACTCATTCCCTCACTTCTTGTACTATAAGCAATTTTATTATTTTTCAAGCTTTTCCCAAATATGAAAAAGACAAAAAAAAATCAAATATTCCAAAAATTCGAACGGGATTATGGTCACTATTTCTTGTTGGCAGCTGTTATGTCACCTTTGAATAGAACATTCATTCCACTCTGTACATTATGAATCGAGACTATAGTTGGGCCTTAGGAGCTGTACTTGTTTCTCAGTTTTCTCCACCAATTGGTTAAGCTTCCAGTCATTATGGAGCCCTCTGTAATGCCTCCTGCATTACACAATTTATATCAAGTCTATGCTACCTGAGTCTATCCATCTGGTCATGCTCTTGTTCAAAGGAAGTCCTGAAACCAATGTCGGCCACTCCTCAGATATCTTGACTATTGCATGTCGGCCATCCTTATTGATTCAGTCCGTTCCAACTAAGATCTTCCAAATCTTCCAGCATTGCTGGTACCTTGTGTTGGTTGATGGGGGATGCCTTAATGCCCTCCTTCCAGTGAGTCTCGTTCCATCGACTTCAGTTCATTTATTTCAAGACTTGAGGCTTAGAGTTCGGTTGAATACCTTGAGTCTTGCAGTCATTAGTGGCAGGTTCTCTTCCCATCAACAGTTTTGGGAATACATCAATGTCCCTGATCGATGGATTTATCCTAGTGTTCGACTTCAACCCATTTATTCACACTCTGATGATTGTGTTCTATGACTTGATGCCCATTTTCATTATTGGTGGGTCATCTCGCGTCTGTTAACGGTATACATCAATGACCGGTAATCAGACGATGTCTCATCAGGTTCGACCCCAACTCCTTTATTCACTTGATGAGAGCTGCACCGTCGAAGACTTGTGTAGAAGACCCCAGGCGATTGTGGCATTCAGTATGCTACATATGACTTTGACTTTACATTTGAGATATCACCTCTCAGATTTCAGTAGTTTGTACCTCCAGTTTTGCACCAGTTGTCTTCTTTTTAGCAAAAGACCATATCTTACTATAGAGGGATCATGGCTATGATCACTTGTGACATATATCTACTTATGTACTACCTATTCATGGCCATTGTATCAGATTGTTGTACTATACTGACATGTATTGAGAGATACTATTGTATTATGACAAGTGAACCGTTCTTTCCACTTGTGTCTCCATCACTCCACTTCTGAGTTTTATAATGTATTTCGGCCATCGTAGCACATTTCAGTCTCTAACCTCACACATTAGGGGGCATCTGTTACACATAAATATTCCACCCTGTGAGCATCAGCATTCTTTGTCCTATAGGATCCATTTCAGTGACTCAGATCCATTTTCATCCTTCAGTGATACCAGTCTGCCCTATTTTTGTTCCTACCCGCATGTTGCATCACTATAGCATGCGTACCCGCGAGTTGCATCCCTATAGCCCGCGAGTATCAAGTAAAATGGTAAAAAATACTCTTTTATTACTTTTTACTCCCAAAACGCTGTCATTGGGTGACCTTTGGCTCTCCATCTACCCAAGTAACGTCTCGATGAGTCCTTTCACCAACCTTTGAGAGGACTATATATTGAGCACATATGGCTTATGGACGGGAGGAGGAAGAGAATAGTAAAGGCACTCTAGTTGATTTTTTCCCTATCTTGAGTCTGCACTCATTGATCCTTGTAGTTGTGAACAAGTTATGTTCACCTTCCAAACTCCTTGCTAGTTTGACTTTTCCTTTCATGGAGGATTGAAGTGGTGGAGGCACAAGTGGATTGATCTAGATCTTGGTTCAGATTGGTTGCTGGAAAGAGGTTGTATCACTTTGTACTTCTTCTTGTTCATTAATAGAAATACTCATATTCTCGTCGATTCATGGTGTGAATGTCATTTATTATACATTGGGTTACATTTGCTTATGATATTATGAACCATTGTTATTGATAATGTTAATGTCATTTATATATCGCATCTACTTGTTAGATATTGGTTGTCAAGACTAATTTGCATATTACAAGTGCTTGGATGTGCGCTGATTGAAAGCTCCAACGAGGATCTACATCAAATGTTGGATTGAGGTTGGTTACATTTCTCCATTATTTTAACATTGTCATTTATAATAGCATTGTTTTGAGAATTGAGTAGATTTATGGTAGTCATCTGTCTGTTGTGGTATTCCCAAGCCATAGTGAGTTTTCTCCAATACATGAGCCATAATTTGTGGGGTCCTTAGCCACTACATACACCTTATAAATAAGAACTTTGTCACATGAGAATGATATGGTGTCTATTTAAAATTTGTGACACCAAGTTGAGTCCAATGCCAAAAATGCAGGTTGTTGGGTCAAAATTTTAGTTTACTCTAAGACTCTTCATGGGCACCAGGGATGGTTTTGATGGCCTTAGCTATCATTCATTGACAAAATTTAGTGCCTTATGTCATATCATTTATCTTTGGGAGATCATCATGTGCCATGTGTGGGGTATGAAGGCACCACATATGCTCCATATTTTGAATCTAATTTGGCTCATGAGCAAGATATAGTGGTCATTTTAAGGTTTTACACACCATGTATGCTTCACATAGAATGGGCCATAGTCCAAGAAGAAAACCTTGGGTATTAGGCAATAACAAATTCCTTTTAGACTCATGAGCGCCTATGCACATGAAATCCCAAGACCACCATACAAGACCTACATAGGGAATATTTAGGCTATAAGTGAGATATGGTGGGAACATATATTGCTTACCATATGAGTGAGATATGATCCATATTTTTTTTTTGTAATAGCAAGGATGGTTCTTAGTTCCCATGCTATGGTCCAAATACAAAACTTCAAAATTTTGACCATAAAAATTCTAATTAGGGCTCATGGGACATGTGTGGGCCCTTGGGCCATCTCACATGCATTCCTAACTATGAAAATTTTCCTTCTGATTTCAACATGCTAGTTATTTTCCTGCCATCGCCCTTTCTTCTCGTTGTTTTCCCCTTTTGTGAAGGGTAACTCAAGTGGCTTCGAATGGACAATAATGGCATCGAGAGGAGATATAACCAGGGCAAAGTCTAGTGCCTCTATAAGGTAGAGAACACTGAGTTAGGGGAAAAGTGCTACAAGCTGCCACTTTTACTGTTGGTCCATCATTGCCATTGTCATATTCGGTCATTATTGGAGTGTATGGGAGTTGGGAACACACTCAATTTCTCAATTTCCTGAATATAGATGAACTAATGACCCATTTCAAAAAAGAAACAATTTGATTCATAAGTTCACCAAGACCAAGAATTTTTGGAATTTATGTAAAAATGTAGGTTATGTTTTATCCTCAATTCCATCGATATGGATGAATTCACAAATTTTATTTTCATTTTAAACATTTTTACTTATTTTAAAGGTTTTTTCATGTGATTGTGAAAGTTATCAACTCATAAATTTTATTGTTTAGAAAATTATCTACATAGGTAAGAGGTGGGAGGTTCAAATATTAGATATTTGAGATTCAAAACAATAAGGATCCAAGGGAGAAAAAGTGTTAAATATGAGAATGAAAACAATACTTGACATTCAAAGCAATAAGGATTTAAGGGAGGAAACATGTTAATTACGAAAATGAAAACTACAAAATTTAAATAAATTTATTTTTTATGATTAGGTTCATTAAAAATAATTACACCAATAGGTGTTTATATTTTAGAATTTGGGGTGGAGTATCAAATATAATTGTCCTAAATTGGAGGAGGATGAGATAAGTGTAGTGTCGAAATTGACATAAAGAACAAATAACAATAATTTTTTCATGACATTTAACTTGTAGTTAGTCTTTCCATATTCACCGACCACAAGATGTGCTAAGTAATACTATTAGAATTAATAATAAAATACATTAATATATATATATTTTATATACCTTATGGCTAATATTATTATTAAACTTCCACAACTAAAAATGAATTAAAAATGAGAAATAAAAAAAATTCCAAAAGAGAAAATAAATAAAACAAAAGGGAAAATCATTTTTGGTGACCACTGGAAATTGATTTCAACTGTTTTATTGGCTACATTGTAGGGAAGAAACAAAAAGCAATCATTAAAAACAACATGACATAAGGTCACGAGAGTAAGGAAAAGGGGGCTAAGAAGACAACTCTAGACCCTCATCCATAGAATCTCTTCATTCTTTTGGTTTAGGGTCTAGTGTTGTCTCTCAACACCCTCTCTAGGGATTTTTCTGCAGAGATCTCATTTGCATAAAAAATATTAATCCAGTAAGCAATCCAACCCGAATCCATGGAACTTGTCTTACGCAAGATCTCAAAGACACTTCAGAGTTCGGATGAGATCCATAGTAGATTACATAGAAAAACAGAGAACCAGCAAGATGTATCACTCCTACTCCAGGCTCAACCCAAAACTCCGGCAACTCTTTTCCTTTTGAGGTGCTTATGTTATTCGGGATTTCACTGCTTGGATTTTGTGTTCGTAACCGTAATAGCTGGTAATACCTCATGCACATTCACTGCCTTATATATATATATATATATATATATATATATATATATATATATATATATTACTGAGTCTGCGTGGGTTTGGTACTGATGATATAGGACTTTCATAACTTTCTCGAAAGCTACTTTAGGGATCCCTGATGGTCCAGAATGTGTCGAGTGAGCCTACAATTGTGATTTGGAACTATTTATTGTTAGGATATTTAGACACTTAGGAGTTAGCTAAGATAAACTTCTGTAATATATCCGTTACGGATAGTGTGTTTCTTTAGTATGCATTAGTATGCATTTGTAAATACTTAATCCGACGGTCACGATATGTTCCCGACAGAGAGTGATCCGACGGCTCAACTTCTCTTAGATCAAACCTAACCTTGATCCATGGCTTAACACCCGATTGGTCCATGATCTCTATTTAAAGAGCATGGAGGGTCATTGTTTAGTTGATCGATTATGAGAAGCTCATTTGTAACTTTCTTTCTTTGCATAATAAATTGTCCCGTAGAAGCTATTTGGCCAGGGCTGTGGAGTGTTTCCCTCAAGAGGGTTTAAACCATGTCAAAACATCGGTGTGTTGATCTATGATCTATTTGTGTGAAGTGGTTTCTCTTGGTGTTCGGTCCTTTGGTAGTACCCTGTGTACCTGAACATGGTATCAGAGCTCTTATGAAGTGTCGCTTCCAGTTATGATCTAGATCTTGAACTGTTGTTGCCAAAACTCAAAAGGGTTTCTAGTTCTAGTATTTCTATGCATTTCTGGGCTATGGGAGTTGTTCCATTGCATCCAAAGCGTCGTTTCCATTAGGAAATAGTTTTCGTTTGATAAAAAACGGTTCCTGGTTGCTCCAGAAACGCGTATTTCATCAGATCTGAAGGGATAATGTTACAGTGACGCATTTTTTTATTTTCTTTTTTTAAAAGAAAAAATCTCATATTTCATCTTTTTTTACTGTTAGATTTTTTTGGGTTCAGATTTTTGCTTTCCCATCTGTGTATACTCTTTGCCGTGCACCTTGAGCAATCTCGACAAATCAGAAACAGAAAGGGAAAGGGGTTTTCTCGGCTGCATATGCTCTTTGCCGTGCACCTTGCGTGATCTCGACAAATCAGAAACAGAGAGAAAACATAGAATTTCCGGGCAAGCTAACAACATCTAACTCCACAAGTGTGGAAAAGTTTTTTTTGTTTCGATTTATGCTCATTCCCATATTTTACATACCTTTTAATCTAGCTCACTTGGTTCAAAGTTGCTTTATTCCTTATAGGTCTTGAGTTCAAGTCTTAGGAAGTTACTTTTAAAAGAAAAAGTGCATGCAATTTCTGTTTTCAAGTTATTTTATTGTAAAAGTGCATCTCACTTAAATAATAAAAAATAAAAATACAAGTGAATCACTTAAGTTCTTTTTTAATGTTGCACTATTTAAAAGTAATATCATTGTAAAAGTGAAATCACTTATTTTACAAAAGTGGTTCACTTAAAGCAAATTTCTTGTAAAGTGATTGTCAAAAGGTTCATCTTGGGAAGAGGGGGGTTCTTTTTTTGCTGGACATTCTCTAGCTGCCACGTCACTATTGGGGACATCTTCAATAGTTTCTTTATTCAAGCATAACTTCATCATACAGACTCAGTTTTCAATGCCATTTTTTTTTAAACCGCCTATTTTTTCGAGCTCTTCACATCCGGACTATTGGTTTCTTCTTTTACAGCCATTAATTTACAAATATGGCCCCCCCTTGTGATATTCTACTTAACAGTTCCAACTATTTCTCATGGAGATCTCGTATGGATGATGTTCTACGAAGTAGGGGACTTTTCATAATTACCTCAAGGAAAGAAATAGAACCCACTGATGATGATAAGAAAATAAAATGGGAAAATAGATGTGATGAAGCTCATGGATTGATTGGGATGTCAATCTCTACTGATTTGCGATTCCACATATCTAGAATTGATAAACCTGATGCTGCTTGGGACAAGTTGAAATCTGTGTTTGGTAAACACAATGAAATTCGAGATCACCAACTCAAAAATGAGTTGATTTCTTTAAATCCAAGTGACTTTTCATGCATTCAAGATTATTTATCTAAGTACAAAACTCTTAAACTCTTATGTGCAGAATGTAAGATTGAGAGGGAAGACAAACAATGCATTTATCATATTCTTTCCAAACTTGAACCTGCATATTCTATTTTTGTATCTACATTTTACTCCATGAAAGCATCCTTGAATGCAACTAGCTATCAAGAGCCTAGTCTTGAATCCTTTTGTGATTCCTTGATTAGAGAACAAGATAAACTCATTCATCTTGGAATAATCAACAATGCAAATACATCTAGGAAATCCTTATTGTCCCAACAGAAAGAAAAGTCCAAGCCTCCCAAGAAACAAAATTTTTGCAATAATAAGTGAAACAAGGGTCCCAAACCCTCTCAGTCAGCTCCTTCTTTAAAAAATGACAAAGGATCCAAGCCAAAAGGCAAGAAGACTGAGCGTCATTGCAACTATTGTGGGAAAGATAATCATGATGAATCTAAGTGTTTCAAGAAGATGGCAGCCTTGGAAGCAACAATGAAGAAGCAGCACATCAGGCTAGATTCGTCTTCAGAATCTGCCTCTCATGGACATGCACTTTGTGCTTATGGTTATTCTTATAATGCATCTTCTTCTTCTACTTCAAATGAATGGCTCATTGATTCTGGAGCATCTTATCATATGGCTAAGGATCAAGCCATGTTTTCTACTATGCATGAATGTAACACCAAACAAATATTTGTTGGTGATGATAGATCTCTAAGTGTTGTAGGAGCTGGAACAGTTTCAGTAGATAATGGTCGTTTCAGTGATGTACTATCTGTTCCAAGAATTTCCTGCAATTTGTTATCAGTCTATCAGATCACTCATTCTGGTGAAGGTAAAACTGTGACCTTTACACCTCACCAAGTTGTAATCAAGGATTTTAAAGATCCTCAACAGGTCCTAGCTACCAGAATTGTTGATGATATTACGAGGTTGTACAAGTTTAACAAGTTTGGGTCATCACCTTTCCCTTCAGTTTTTGTTACTCATAGTGATAACTTGAGCAAACTTTGGCATGAGCGATTTGGTCACTTAAATTATCGCTCATTGCAACAACTATGTAAAGAAAATATGGTGACAGGTCTTCCGATGGTATCTTGCAGGGATGGTGTTTGCTCCAGTTGTCTACTCGGAAAACATCATCGGGCAGTTTTGACAAACATGCCTCTTGGCATGCCTCGGTTCCCTTGGAGCTTGTGCATAGTGACTTGTGTGGTCCTCTTCCATCTGCTTCCTTTTCTAGTTTCAAATATTTCTTAACTTTCATTGATGATTACACCAGACGCACTTGGGTTTATTTCCTAAAACTTAAGAGTGAAGTATTTAACATGTTATTGGCCTACAAGGCCCTTGTGGAAAAACAATCTGGTCATCAAATTATTAAGTTAAGATCTGACAATGGAGGAGAATATGTTAATAATAAGTTCACTACTTTCTGCACTAAACAAGGCGTCCAACAACAGCACACTGTTCCATATACACCACAACAAAATGGTGTAGCCGAGCGGAATAACCGCACTTTAAAAGAAATGGCTAATTGTATGATCCAATCTAAGGGACTAAGTCTTCAATTTTGGGCTGAAGCCATTAATTGTGCAAATTACATAGTTAATCGCACCCCCACTAAAGCATTACAAGCTATAACACCGGAAGAAGCATGGAGTAAAACTAAACCTGATGTAAGTCACTTCCGTGTGTTTGGTAGTGAAGCATGGGCTCACATTCCGGATGAAAAATGGAAAGCATTGTAGCCTAAAAGTGAAAAGTGCATATTTGTTGGATATTTTGAAGATGTAAAGGGTTATAGACTTGTTCAACCACATTCTCATGATATAATCATTAGAAGAGATGTTAAATTTGATGAAAATCTCTTGGCCTGCGAGACTAACTCGGCGATTGTGCCATCTTTGGCCTGCAAGCCTGATTCGACATTTGTGCCTTCTTCTTCTTCTTCCAACTTCCTCACCAGGTTTCCAACTCCAGTTTTTTAGTCTTGGCCCTCTTGAATATCTCTTCTTCATCTCTAATTATCTATGAGTTTATGTTTGTTTCTTTGCAGGAGAAGACAAGGATATCTCCATAAGAATATGGGATGAATATGAGAAAATTTGCTGACAAGAACTTGGGCACACTACTACATATGGGTGGATTGTTCCATGAAAATTTTCCACGTTTTCAACATTCGTGGGTTAAAAAAATGTTTTTTTAACATTTTTTGTCAGGGTGGAAAAATCGTGGCAATATCCACATTTTTTAAAGTTCCACGGACATTCATCGATATAGGGACGACAAATATAGGCTTTAGTTTTCGTGGCAACATGGATGAATGTCGAGCTATATAAACTACACACTCTCACCATGATTTTCACATTTCTTTTCTTGTGGCACATTGAGCACAAATTTTGGACTTGCGGGGTGATTGTATGAGCTTGGATATTCTGCATAGCTCTGATTTTGAACTTGCAAGGTTAGTAATGTGTAATTTTTTGTCTATATTTTTATAAGGTTTAGATTTTAATATTGTTTAGTAATGAGCTAGGTTAGGTCATGTTAACTTGCTTTTTTGGCCTTTCTAATATTTTTTTCAAGAACTTGCTATCATTTTCATTTAACTTGCTATATTCTTCTCAAGAACTAGTTTTTTTGGATTAGATCATGTTAACTTGCTTTTTGAAAATGGCATATTTGAAAATGTTTTCTCTTGCAATTGGTACTATCTCTAGTGTGTTTGCGGTCCTATATAACATTTGACATACATAATGCTTGGGATCTATTACACCGCTTTCTTCTTTTTTCTTTGCATATTAAATGTCTATATGGATCCAATTTTTTTATGGCTTGACCTCATCAAGAATTGCTACTTACCTAATTACTAGTCTTCAACTATTGCAATGGATCGACTAAATAGAGGATTTTCAATAGTTGACCTTTAACCAACTCATTTCTTAGCTCTTGTGTGCACTTCTCAACATCATTGATTTTCTCTATCGTACCTCGAACCTATAAAGTATGATTATGGACTCACACCCTTCACTACCTAATGGATACTTCACAATATTTGTCAATAAACTAGTTAATGTTTCCAACCAAATTTGAGCTTCCCAAGGTGATATCCCATGTCATGTGGGTGAAATACATCTACAATATTGGTTAAGAGCCTACCCTCTTTGGTGGTCAAACTATATGATCAGGTCTTCAAACTATACAAGTAGTTATCAATTTTCCAATATTTTTGGTTCCTTAACATTTGACATCTACCATTTTTTTTAGTAACCAACCAGAACCACTTCTAATTTTAGTGCTCTTGATACAATGCATTCCTAAAAATATGGAAAGAATATTTATTTAAAATTCCAACCATTGCATGGAAAGAATATTTATTGACAACATAAAACATATTATTTATGTTCTTGGAAAATACATGAGGTAAGTAATGTTTTACTTGGAAAATGTACTTGGTTTGTGGTTTGTAGCAGAACTTATTGACATATAATATGTTTTTCCTGCAAATATTATATATGCCTTGACATATTGTTTTATTGCATCATTTGTAGGTGGATTTCATCAAAAGAAATCCATAAAGAAGATATAAGGCATTGGAAGAGAGAAATTCCCCAACTAATGTGTGAAATCCAACCGTATCTACCTCCAACATTTTTCAATGCACAAGAACACTACCTCATACACCAAGTTGAGGAGATTGAATTATGTGGACCAGTACACATAAGGTCGATGTGGATGGTGGAGAGGCAGTTGAAGTCATTGAAGGATTTTGTTAGACAAAGAGCACGTCCCGAGGGTTCGATGGTTGAAGGATATATGGTATATCAATGCATGGTGTACATTAGTGAATATCTACCTAAAATAGCAGAAAATATGAATGTGCCTTGCATTTGGCATCTCGAATCCATCAACAAAATTGAAGGGGAGGTCCTACTGGGGAGAGGTACATTGAGGACTGTGAAAGGTAATTATTATTATACGTTGTTGAATTAATATGTTACACATTTATTTTTCCAATTTTATATTATCATACTTTTTTTTAACTGTTTTTAATAATTATGCATTTTCAACTATATTAAACTATGTTCCTTTAATGATGATCTAATTAATTATGAAATTGAATTGTTTTTTATCATATAGTTGGTCGAGTGTGGGATGCTTTACATTTATACATTGCAAGCAACCTTAATTGGATGGAGCATTGGATAAAAGATTGTGAAGAATTCTTCGGTAGGTTATCATGGGAAGGGGTTAGTAACATGATTAAAACAGCTCATCGTCTTTGACATCAAATTCCTGACCATACATCGCAAAGGGAAGTTGATTTATCCTACTGTTTAAAAGATAAAAAGGAAAGTAATTTTTTTACCCACATTTCTTCTAGTTAATTCGATCCATTTTTCCAATTATTACATTTCGTTCGTTTAAGTTTTCAATTATATTTACTAACTCCTATATGACGTTTATTAATTCACAATGTATTTGTAACATGTTTTCAATGTTGCAGTTGAAACATCACAAGGCTATATGGTGTAATGGTCATAAATTTCATATCAAAAAGTTGGATGATAACAGGAAAACCTCGGATTGTGGGATAACTGCAATGTTTAAGGTCACCAATGTTTCCTCTAGAAGTGATAGACATCCAGAAGAAACCGAGAATAGGTACTATGGCTATTTGCAGGACATTCTTGAGTGTGATTTTAATTCATTTAAAATAGTTTTGTTTGAGGTGAAGTGGTACAGGCTACGGATGCATGAACGTGATCCTGAAAGAACTGTTATTGAGCATGCTAATGGATTTACCATGGTTAATACAAGGACATTTGAACCGGGTACAGAGCCTTATGTTCTTCCAAGTCGATGTTAGCAAGTCTACTACTCCGAGGTACCAGGTAAAGTAGGTTGGTCATACGTTGTTCGTTACGATCCAAGAGGAAGACCAGTAAAGTATAATCATGTACTAGATGATGAAGATAATCAGGGAGAAGAAGAAGATGATGATGATTCAGATTAGGCTGCAGTCGATGTGTTAGATGAATAAGTTGAAGAGGTTGCATGCAAATGTAGCATACGATGATCTCATTGACGACATGGATGACTATATAAGCGAAGATGACTTTGATGATGATGACGATGTGAATGATCCTTTCATCAATATCTATTCAGAACCAAATCCTGATACATATGTTGAGTTGGATGAAGAAGAAGATGAATGATATTTAATTGTTGAAAAGTTGAGGTACGCAATGTTTATAGGTTAAAGTAAATGCACTCACGTACCATATGTTCATTGTGTTGATTAACTTGGTTATATTTGAAAATTAGTTTTCTAATCTTATTTTCTACATGTGCAGAAGAGTGGGTGTGCCTCGAGGTTGTAGTGGTAATGGTTTGAATCGAACATGTGTCGATTAACCAAGACACAAAATCATGTTATAAGATTTATGTGTTATTTTTTGAGATATTTCAATTATTAATTAGCGGATTTGTATAATGTAAAGAAAAGTATTTTTTTTGTTAATTTTGAATAATGTATAGAATAATTAATGTACCGAATGGGGCCAACGTTGAATTTTTTTCAATGGGTGGTTGTACGAACTGGAGTTTTGCATGGTTATATAGCTAGACACATGTAGTGACGGTATGTGAGGGTTTATAGACTCAATCATGTCTCACACGAACAATTCGACAATAAAGCAATCAACCTATAGAATAATTAATGTACCGAATGGGGCCAACGTTGAATTTTTTTCAATGGGTGGTTGTACGGACTGGAGTTTTGCATGGTTATACTAGACACATGTAGTGACGGTATGGGGGGTTTCTAGACTGTATTCGAGTAGATGTTTGCACCTCAGGAGATTTGATCCCTCTCGGCGCTTGATAGAGCCTAGGATTTGGATCTTTTACTCAACTTCCTTTACATATTATGATGATGATTATGATGATGACAATGATGATGGTGATTTAAGTGGAGATGGTGATGATGACAATGACATTGACATTGATGATAAAGATGACGATGATGTCTGGGTTTTATAAGTGTTGTGGGTTACACGTTATGGTGACAATGATGGCAACGACGATGACAATGATGGTTTATAAGTGTTTCTCATTTGGTTTATATGCTATATGATTAAGGCTTAAGAGTTACAAGAGACACAAATTAAGGCTTATATGTATTGGTGTTGATAAAGGTTAGATGTTAATAATTGTAAGAGTAGGGGGATATATATTGTTGTCAATTAGATGTTTTCAAGGGTTAGTATTTTAGGGTTATATGGAATTCAATAGAACAATAATATGCTTTATAGGGTTTTCATGGCATGCATTATAAACTTAAACATTAAGCATGGTGATAATGGTCATAGTGGTAAAATATTTTAACATTTTAGGTTACTAGTGTACAATGCTACCAAATTTAGGTATAAGACCCAACACCTTGAGCATTTGTTGATCAACATCAAAGTCATTATTAGGAGTAGTCAACAATTTCTCACCAATAAAAATGGATTTTTCCCTATCTAGAAAGAATAGTGCCTACTCTAGCACAGATAAATGGACCTGCCCAGTAGACAATTGGACCATGGCCCTTGGCATCATAATTCTTGTTTTTTTTATCAAGTCATTCATTTCCCTAGTTTTTATAATGTTGGGGTAAAATTCCCTTGACGTGTCTAAGTTATGGTTATAAGTTGTAAGGCTAGCCTTTTTTAGATCCTCTTCTTGTTTCTTCTCCAACATACCCAATGTGCAACATACTTCCATTCCCATGCCCCTGATTTCTTTCACATAGTCATGAATTTTATTGAAGTTTATCTTCCTACCCACGGTATCTCTCCATGCAACACCCATGTAGAAACATGAGTTTCCTGCCTCTTTTGCCTTTTTTGCTTACTCAATCACTGCATATTTCTTCATGAGATTTTGATCTTTCACCCTAGTCTCATCTCGAGATGACTGGGGACAATATGCACAATCTAAAAATTAAACAAAATTAAATAAAAATAAACCTATTAACAAATAAAATTAAAATTAAAAACAAACAAAATTATTAACAAATAAAATTAAAATTAAAAACAAACAAAATTATTAACAAATAAAATTAAAATTAAAAACAAACAAAATTAAAATTAAGTTAAAATAAAATAAATTAAAAAAACAAATAGAAATTAAAAACAAATTGCAAACCCGACAAATTACAAACACAACTTACCTCAACCCCGTGTTTCCATAGTGGTGAGAACCTCGGCCCCACGTTGCCACTGCTCGAACACTGTTGCCCTTGCTTGAAAACTGAACACTATTGTAGTCTACTCCAACACTGTTGTGGTTACTGTGCATTTCCATAGTGGTGAGAACCTTGGCCTATTTCCCCTACTCGAACCCTGTTACAGTTTGCTTGAACACTGTTGCGGTCGGCTCGTTGCTCCTGCTCGAACCCTAGCCCGTTGCACCTTCCCAAACAGTGTTGCATCCATTTACATTGTGGAGGAGAGCCCTGGAACAATTTGTCCCTACTGCATTGCTAAAGACGGTGCCCAAAAGCATCCTCGAGAACATGGTGAGTTTCCAATGTTACTATCTCCATTTTTGATCTGATGGGTAAAACTAATTATTCAACATGACTCATGTTTAGTAGATCTTGGGCATAATTCACCGATAAATTTTAGGGCATATTTCGTTGTTCTCTTCACACCTTGACATGTTCTCTTCATGCAATTGGGAACAAATTTTAGGGCAATTGTCTCACCCTATTAGGGTTCAGAGATTCGCTTATGTTCCAACCTCTGGTTCCATCAAATTTTGGGCTGCACAAAAATTCTTACCTCCAATCTCTTTATTTCAAAATTTTGAAAGTCATAATTGTTGCAAGGTTCCCATAATAGGTTCCATTTCCCTTCTATGTGGAAATAGTGGGACACTTACAAGGAAATATTGAAAGACCACTTGTTCCATCCCCCTTTCGTATGGGAATCATGGGAGATTTGTAGACAATTCTTGAAAGACCATTTGATATTTCTTGATTCATTCAGAGAGTTGTTCATAGACATATAGTATTTGAAGTTGGTTGTAAGGTGTTTCCTCCATGCATTGATCTGTAATCCATGAATTCAAAATGGCATTTCCTTGTATGATTGGTTAGGTTGCAAGAATTTTGATTGAAGGACCAAGCCCCACAAAATTAGGTTGTAGGAAGTGAAAGACATTGATCCGGATTTATGTGGGAACGAAACAAAAGATAGCATATACAGAATCATATACAAAGATATATTGCAAATAACACAGTGATACAGTAAACACATATTCTATTAAATAGCGGAAATAGAACAGACTGTAAAATACAATAGCTAGAATGGTGGTAGCTATCTCTGAGAAGAGATGTGGCCGCTATGCTCATTCGTGCCAAGATGAATACAAAGATAGGCCGAAAGGGCCTATTTATCATAAGCATGAGGGAAAGAATCCCAAACATCCAAAAACCTAACCCTAGAAGATGAACCGTCATAAAGTTTGCGGCCCCAAGGTGGTTAGTTGAACAGTCAACTTCCCGGGGTCATAACTTTTGCATACGATCTCCGTTTGGGGCACTTGGTAGCCCGTTGGAAAGGTCTATCCAATATTTACAACTTTCGACTGGGCCCAAATGTACATCGATGGCAACCATTTGGTCCCCCAAATCGCCAAAAAATGTCATTTAGGGCCTCAAAATGGCTCCGAAAGTTCAGGACCCAAAAAACTGCTAAAAATAGTAATTTACCAAAATTGCCAAAAGACTGTTTTGAGCCAATTGGAAGAGGTGGGCCAGCACCGATATCCACCTGGATCAATCCTCCCTCCTTAGGAAGCAATGGTCTCCATTGTGTTAAATCCCTTATCATATGTCGAGCTGTGTGTCGAGTTGAGCTCTTGGTGCGACATTTGCTGAAGTGGAAAGGTTGCCTTACTTAGACATCTTCAGAGGGTTGTAATTGTTGTTGATGGATGTGCTGGAGCTGTTCAACATTTTTGGTTGTTGTGGTATCCTTGGTATGCACCGGTGTGGATGGTTTCTTTTTGGAGGGGCCCCTTGAATGCGTGGCCTTGCACTGTAGAGGTACCCGAATAGGCGATGCTGCACTAACTTTGTTTTTTTCTTGTTTCTGCTGAGTAGAAGGATAATCTACAGAGGTTGTGGATGTCTCCGCGATCTGATGTTCACCTTTAGTGGCAATTGCGAATAGGGAAAATTTCCCAGTGTGGGAGATTATCTTCCTTCCTTGCTCATTTGGGGTAGGTGCAACTATCTCCGGTATCCGATAGAGTTGTCCTCCCAAAGTGACAATGACACTGCGAGGTCGGGATTCATATATGGCTGTCCTAAGAGAACATCACATACTTCGAGTGGGGCCACATCACATAATACCTCATCTTTGAAGGGCTTGATGCCATATGGTAGGTGACATTGGTGACTGACACGGATCCTTCGTCCTTGGCTTAGCCATCCAATGGTGTATGGTTGTGGGTGTGGCGTTATTGGTAGCTCCAATCTCTTGATGACTTCTTCTGAGATCAGGTTCTTCTGGCTGCCACTGTCCACAACAAAGTGTAGGGGATCTCCCTTCACCACATCTGTGAATGGAAAAGGCGCTCCTCTACCTCCGACTCTTCAGGCTCCTCTGGCTGAATCTGTGTGGTGGCAACAACGGCACTGAGTTCTGCATCAATGATTTGCTTCCCTTTTCGTGCGGCTGTGAAATTAGGTTCTGAGTCATAATCGGAACTGGGATCTGATTCTGAAGCTTTGATCTCCGCCACCAATGACTGTTTTGAGCGACATTCATCAGTGTTGTGCCAGGGGCTTCTGTGAAACTTGCACCACTTCCCGGTTTCCTTCTTTTTTTTTTCGTTACCCTTCTTCGCTTGTGGTTGGGACTGGTTGTCCTTTCCCTGCCCCGTGTTCTGCGAGCCAGAGTTTCCCTTGCCCTGCTTCTGCACAGGTCCGAAGTCACGCTTGTTCTTTTGCTGAAATTTCTGCTCAATTTTGACAGCATATCGATAGGCGGATCCAAGTGAAGAGATTTCCAGGAAATCCATCTCTGTTCAGATGTACCGGTGTAGGCCATTGCGATATTTCAGTACTAGGTGCCGCTCGGAGTCCTTGATACCTAGCTTTGTGCGCAAGGTATGAAATTTGTTGGTGTACTCCGACACCGTTTGGTCCCTCTCTTGATGCAGAATGGTCCATTTTGTGTACTGGTCATCATAGTTTCCAACAGGGTAATATTGTTCCTTGACGGCATCTATAAAAGAGGCCCAAGTGGGATTGGAATATTCAAACAATCCAGACTCGTCTGATGAGTTTTTCTCACAATAAGTTTCCCACCAATTTTTGACATGGGGGACGGCCTTAAGGAGCGCAAAGATGATCTTTTCCCTGTCGAAAAATTGGTGGACATAGAAATACCCTTCTAGTAGATTCAACCATTTATCTAGGGCATCGGCATCGATATGGCCTTCAAATAACGAAATATCAAAATTAACTTGTACCTTGAAGGGAGTCATATCTCCGAAATGGCTGCTCGTTGAGGGTGCATTTGCCATTGTTGGCATGCGTCGAAGGATCTCGGTGAAATTATCCATCATCTCGTTCCTCTGTCACGCGAGGGCTTCCTCGAGCAACAGCTTGATAGGATCTACTGCTCTGTCGTCTCTCTTTTCTTCCGCCATGGGAGGCTGTTTGGGGCGGCGAGAGTGGTCTTCCCCAAGTGAAACTAGTTCGAGACCCAACTCTCTGTATCCTGACCTCGTCGGGGACATGCACCGAGAAATAATCAAAGAGCAGACCGCTCTGATACCACTGATCCGGATTTATGTGGGAACGAAACAAAAGATAGCATATACAGAATCATATACAAAGATATATTGCAAATAACACAGTGATACAGTAAACACATATTCTATTAAATAGCGGAAATAGAACAGACTGTAAAATACAATAGCTAGAATGGTGGTAGCTATCTCTGAGAAGAGATGTGGCCGCTATGCTCATTCGTGCCAAGATGAATACAAAGAGAGGCCAAAAGGGCCTATTTATCATAAGCATGAGGGAAAGAATCCCAAACATCCAAAAACCTAACCCTAGAAGATGAACCGTCATAAAGTTTGCGGCCCCAAGGTGGTTAGTTGAACAGTCAACTTCCCAGGGTCATAACTTTTGCATACGATCTCCGTTTGGGGCGTTTGGTAGCCCGTTGGAAAGGTCTATCTGAGATTTACAACTTTTGAATAGTCCCAAATGTACATCAATGGAAACCATTTGGTCCCCCAAATCGCCAAAAAATGTCGTTTAGGGCCTCAAAATGGCTCCGAAAGTTCAGGACCCGAAAAACTGCTAAAAATAGTAATTTACCAAAATTGCCAAAAGACTGTTTTGAGCCAATTGGAAGAAGTGGGACACCACCGATATCCACCTGGATTAGACATATGTAGACCAACAAGGTTAGGCTTTGTGAATTTTGAATATCTAGAGCCGTGGGTTATTTGAAAACTGGTGTGGATACACAAGGTTTAGCTGCAGGCCATAGAAAAAACTATAATGTCAGGTTACGATTTTTGGAGAGAAAGGATTTTGACAGGTTGTGGAATATCCAATGCAGAAAGTATGGAGAAGTTGAAGCAAGATACAACAAATTGAATATAAATAGATTAGAAGTTGAAGAGTTGGAAGATTAAACGATGACCTTTGTATTTTTTGTATCATATGAACTAGAGGTACAAATAGTTGAATGCCTTTTGTAACAAATTTTGAGAATGGAGTCTAATGAAATTAATGTATTGTTCTGCAGTGCATCTATACTTAAGTGAAATTAGTATCTATAGCATTGCACCTCATCTCTTTTTTGTTATGTATGTAATGATGTTTTTCTTGTTATGTGTTGTGCTATTTGTTGTGGTGTTTTGTATTTTATGCACCTACGCAACTAAGGTTTGGTTAGCTGTGGTAGGCCAAATAGAGTTTCAAAAAGAAATTTAGTTGTATATGTGCATAATCCCTATACTATGATATCCAATGATAATGGCATGGTATACCCATATCACGTCTCTTATAATAAAATATCTGCCAAATTCAAAGATCTCACATGGTCTAATAAATAACATAACTCAATCTAGCATTTGATACAATGAAATTTCGGAGATTTTAATCACAACTTTAGTTCATAAAATTTCATAAAACTAGGGGAACATACATCCATGTAAATTTCAACATTCACAAGATAGAATCAACATGCATCAAAGAGAGAAAAAATTAGGACACAACTGCTCAATTCATTATTATTAAAGGTTAAAAAGTAGTTACAGTACATGGGGGATCCAACCCCAGCATTCCCCACCAAAAGATGACTATTTGCACACCAAAATATAGGAAATTATAACTTAGAAGTACAATCCTTAATGATTTTATCTTTGGTATCTTGAAGTACTTTTTGGTCATGTTTTGTTGCATGTCTGGAAATATTATTGATCTTGATAGGATTTTCTACATATTTTTCAACAACATATTTAATATTACTAGGTACATGGCATTCATAAGTGTTTTTGCTAGGGATTGTAATTGCTTGGCCACTTGTATGAAAGGTGATGCTATCTTTGCCTATCAAGAAAGGAAGATGATAGTCAACAAAATCTTGACCAAACAATAGATGAACACCTTTATCAAAACAATACCAATTTATAGAAGTATTATGGCCATTAATCATGATAGCAAAATTAAGAGGAAAACTTATCATGCTTGCACACCAATTAAGCGAATAACTTATCATGCCTACACACCATTTAACTCTTGTAACTTTTTTTGATGTGAAGAAATTCACAAGAAGTTGTCGTTTTTGCTTCACAATTGATGTACAATTGAGGGTCCTCTTATGTTGGTTCAATAGAAAAGGCTGACACTATTGGGAAATGCTTAGAACCTAGGACCAACATTTGGAAATCAATCGCTTTGCTTTGGGTACTTGCAAATGTGACAGCATTCTTGCAACCATAAATTCTGTCCAATGACAATCTAGTTTGAATACACTTGTCTCTTGGTTGCATATTAGATCAAGTGAATTCCCCCCCATAATCAAGATGCTTTGGTCTCCAATTGGGATCAAACCCCTGTACTGCTACCTTGTTGATGGTCTGTAGACCAAAAGGGGCCTCACCAACCCATCCTAGTCCTAAGCTCAAAACGAAATGTCCTCACTTCCTGAAGGAAGGAAATATCTAACTTCACATCATGCAACATATCTCTCACAAGCATGCTCCTACCGGGGATATAAATCCCTGTCACATTCCATGACAATGGTGACAATTAAATTGGGAATACCTTGCATCAAAAGTGAACCAAAGAGATTGTTGGGCACAAAATGTCCCATGGTGATGGCTTAGTGAGTGGGAGATTGCCTAGTTGCATCCTTGTTAGCCCTATGATGTGGTTGAGAATACTCCTTTATTGGATTTCTTTGGATGGACTACGTTGAGTTTGAGATCCTCTCATTCTTGACTGCTTTACTTGCCATTCCTAATCCATATTTCAATGTTGATCTCAAGCAGGTGATGCTTGCTAGATGGTGGATCCATGCCCTTATCCTAAGAAGAATCTTTAATAGAATGATTTGAGGAACAACATCAACATATGGGTCTCCTCATGGCCTTGGCATTTGAGCAGTTGTCGGGGCAAAGTCTTGAGGTAGGTTAGAAGTAGGCTAGCCTTAGGTGTTGAACAAGGCTTTCTACTAGGGTACCTCCTTATCTAGTATTCTTGAGCTTGGTAAGCAAAGCAAGCATTCAATAAATTCAAGTATTTCACCTTCTACGAAAGTACCCCATCAACTGTAAATAACAATGTTACACTAAGTTTCCAAGATGCAGGGATGCAGGAGTGGGGAAATGCAACAAGGGGATGTGGAAGCACCCCTCAAATTATAGGGAACATCATAGGGGACATTGGGGTCTTCAACATAGGGGACCCTACGAGAAATACTAAGAAATTAAAATATATGAAAACTGAAACCTAATTAATTGAAATATTAAACATAACAATGCACCAATAACATTTATCATTGCATGTAACCAAATTTATTAGGATTGGAAATGGTTAAGGTCTGACCACTATGGAAGCAGAATTGGCTAGTAAACTTGTCTAATAAAGAACATATAAAATATACAAAATTTTATTATATATATATTCATGTACATCAATGTAAATTCAAAACATTGGACAGTGAATATGCAAATTTTCCTCATGCATGTAGCATCTAAGTACTATGTGTGAATATAGCAAAATGGCAAGAGTGTGAATCATGATACATAGACGAAATGAAATACATAGACATCGAGGCTCTAAATAGCCTCTATAGGCCAGAAAACATCATGCTATAGAGGAATTCAACAATCAACACCATGAACATTACGCTACATAGAGGGCTTGGTGCTCTTGATTAAATGCCAATTCCATACTCCCATACATGACAGAATCCAATAGAAAGACTACAATCTTGTCGACCCTGAAATCTTGGAAACTATTGAATCTGTTTAATTCTGAACGGGAAATGAAATTCTACTTTGTCCATATGAAGTTCAATGAGCTTGGAACCACTCTCAAACATCTTGGAACAATTAATGTTAATGTCCTTAAAAAATGAGACACTCTCGTGCTCTCTTTTTACCAAAGTCCACCATTTTGAACTCCCTCTCCCTATTAATTATTCATAATATTTAATGTCTCATTTTTACTTGAATGTAAAAATGAGACATTTAATATTATGATTAACTACTAGGGAGAGGGGGAATTTATTATTACCAAAAATTACTAGGGAGAGGGGGGATTTGATATTACCAATAATTACTAGGGAGAGGGGGTTCGAAACAACATATTTTGGTAAACTAGGAGCATGGGAGTGTCTCATGTTTTGAGGGAGAAGTTCCCTATTGTGTTTCCTTGCGTCCCTTCTAAAAGGGCACATGGGGAAACATCCCCCTTGGAACACCCATGTCCTGGGAGCATGGGGAGCATGGGGATCATGTACCCTAACCTTGGTAAATAATTTGAGACGTTGAGGCCACTTTATGTTTAGATCCACTTTAAAAAATACTCTTGGGTTTGAACACGGTTTTCATCACTAATTAGTACCTTGAAAACATATCAACAAATGGCCTCATGTCAGCTGAAGCTGGCATACTCAATCTAGAGGAAATATTGTGCTTGATTAATGTTCTTTGAAGTTTGGATTGAAGTCATGTCTCCAAGACTGGATATAGGGAAATGGCCTAGCTATTGTTCATGTACCAAACTACAAATCATACCTGACAACCATCTCAGAATTAAAAGGAAAGAAGAGTTATCAAGAACTAATCCCCTTGGATGAGTTCAATGAGATCCCTTTAATCTATTAATTTATAATGCATAATTGACTAAAGGCTTCTTCATCCAACATTCTTCAAAGGAAATATAATATGACTCTTCCTTGCTCCAAGTGTTGATGTATATGTAACTTCGGAATGTATTTCATCTGTGTATTATATATATATTTATTGTACCCTTATAAGAGATGTGTTATTCCTCTATAAGGAAGTGTCGTCATGTGGATTGACAAGTGTCGCAAGTGGGTGTACTTGCCGATGGGTTATTAGACCACCTTATGGGGTCGGCCCTAATTAATATATAATATAATGTGGATGTACTCAAGTAGACAAGTCGGCCCCAGTAGGTCACTGGGCAAAAAGGTGAGTATAAATAGAGATAGGAGATCTCTATTTTACTCACTCGGAAAAGTATCTATCTCTCTCTCTGAAAAGTGGCACACTAGTGAGGAGGAGGAGGATCATCTGCTAGGAGACTATCTCTGTATTATTTGGTTGTATTTTGGTTGAGCCATTGCTCTCTCTATCTCTGAGGAAGTTGTGGGGTTTTTCACCTTAGGGTTTTCCCCACGGAAACTCTGTGTCTCTTGTCTCTATGCTTTTGATTCTTGTGATGCTTGTGATGCTTGTCATATTATGATTGTCATGCATTGATATACTGTAGATGTTATTCTCTCAGCAAAGATCCTATAGTATTGTGATTTAATACTAAAAATTTAACATGGTATCAGAGCTTAACTGAGAAGAAGACATTTTGCAGTGACGGAAGATTGTATTCCTTGTTTATTGGGTTTCTCTCCACAGATTTTTGAAATTCAGTATAGTAGATTGGATCTACTCATCAAGGCGCATCTTTCTGTCCAATCAGATTTCAGTTCCGAGCATTTTCAGTTTTGGCCCTAAAAATTAGGGTTTCCACAAAAATAGGAATTTCTAGAAACTGAAGGTACAGCTAGAAGCTCCTTGCAAAAATCGAAGGTTTGAGCTTTGGATCGAGATTTTTGGCTGGGTAGATCTCCGGGAAACTCAAACCCTAATTCAGGGCTCTCCCTAGTGAACCCGGGAGGACAAAAAGGCAATTCTGAAGGGCAAGACTTTGCTGATCTCAAATTCTGAATGTACTAGGCTGATCAGCTCTCCAAGGCGCATCTTTCTATCCTTTCGGAATTTTGAAATTCACATTTTGAATTTTTAGGGTTTCTCTGACAAACCCTAATCCGGGACCAGATCCAGTTTTCAGCACTTCAAGCGGTAAGTTCTAAATCTCTTCTATTTCCATTTGAAGTACTCTTAAAGATGTCTCTTCACACCAAGCTTGAGGATAAGCTTGAAGGGGCTGATAACTTCCGAGCCTGGAAGTATAGGATTGGGCTAATCCTGGAAGAGAATGAGTTGGACTCATATGTGAAAGAAGACATTCCTATCCCAGAGGATGAAGAGGCCAAGGCATTGCACAAGAAGAACTTGGTCAAGGCAAAGAGAATCATTGCTGATTCTATCAAAGACCATCTTATACCCCATGTGTCTTCTCTCAAGACACCCAAAGAGATGTTTGAATATTTGACCAAGCTATTTGAAGGAAAGAACATAAATCGGAAGATGACCCTGCGGAACCAATTGAAAGCAGTGAAGTTTCAGAATGGAGAAACCATTCAATCTTACTTTTCAAGGGTCTCTCAGATCAAGGAACAATTAGAAGCAGTAGATGAAATGGTGGAGAATGGTGAGGTGGTGATGACTACTCTAAATGGCCTACCCAGGTCATGGGATTCCTTTATTCAAGGAATTTGTGCAAGGAAGAAGTTGATATCCTTCAGTAGACTTCGGGAAGAATGCTCTCAAGAAGAAGCTAGACTTATAGCTCGTGAGGAAAAGATGGGAGGAGAAGATCAAGCTCTTGCAGCTCACACCAAAAGTAGCAAAATCGAGAAGGATCCCTCTCGCCTCAATAGGTCCCATCAAAAGAAGAACAGGAAAGACCTAAGATGTTTCACATGCAATGAGAAGGGTCACTTTGCTTCAGATTGTCCTAAGAACAAAAGGGATAATAACAAAAATCCTAGTAAGAAGAAGAAGGGCAGCAAAAGAAGGTTTCATGCTCATGCTGCTGAAGATGATGAACCCCCAAAGAAGAAGGCTAAGGCAGAAAGTAGCAGTGATGATGATTCATCAAGTGAAGAAGAGTATGTTCTGATCTCTGCACTCACTGGTACCATCTCCCATGGTTGTAATGATTGGTTGATTGATAGTGGGGCTTCCAAACACATGACTGGGTTCAAGGAATCTTTTGTGAACCTTTCTGAACATGAATCACCCCATAAGGTGAAACTTGGGGATGATTATCAATACCCAATCAAAGGAAGTGGTGAAGCCTCTTACAACCTAGATTCTGGAAAATCTCTGAAGATGAAGGAAGTCCTCTATGTACCTGGGCTCAAGAAAAACTTACTCTCCATCTCTGCTTTAGATGCAAAAGGTATGAGGGTTGCATTTGTTGATGGCCAAGTTCTAATGTGGCCAAAGGGAAAGACTATTGATGATGCAGTAGTGATTGGAGAGCAAGAGGGAGGCTTGTATAAATTAAAGGGTCAACCTGAACATGCCATGGTACATGAATACATGGAGCCCAGTGAACTTTGGCATAGGAGACTTGCTCACATGCACTATAGAGCACTTCCAATTGCAAGCAAGGCTGTAGAAGGTCTTCCTGAAATCAAGACCAAACATGAAGGTGTTTGCAAAGGATGTGCAAAAGGTAAGAACATTAAGAAGGATTTCCCAAGCAGTGAAAGCAAGGCAAAAGACATTCTGTAAATCATCCACTCAGATGTATGTGGTCCCATGTCATCCAGTTCCCTAAGTGGGTATGTTTACTATGTATCATTTATTGATGACTTCTCCAGAAAGACTTGGGTATAATTCTTGAAAGGCAAAGATGAGGTGCTTGACAAATTCAAGGAATTTAAAAACTTGATGGAGAATCAAACTGACAAGAAGATCAAAACTTTCAGATCCGACAATGGTGGAGAATTCACCTCAAATGACTTCAAGAAGCTTTGCAGTGATTCAGGGATTAAGAGGGAGTTGACTGCTCCTTATAATCCTCAACAGAATGGAGTTGCAGAAAGGAAGAACAGAACCATCATGGAAGCAGCAAGGGCAATGTTGCATGACTAGGATCTTCCTATGCATCTATGGGCAGAAGCAGCTAGAACAACTGTATATGTGCAGAACAGAACACCCCACAAGATATTGGACAACAAGACACCAGAAGAGGTCTTTTCTGGTAAGAAACCTAAAGTCAGCCATCTCAGAATATTCGGTTGTCCAGTATATACTCATGTTCCAAAAGAGAAGAGGACTAAACTAGATCCTTTAGGAAAGAAGGGCATCTTTGTGGGTTATAGTGAAAGCTCGAAGGCTTACAGAATATATTTTCCAGGGTTCAAGAAGATTGATGTCAGCAGGGATGTAACATTTGATGAGAATTCAGCATTCATCAAATCAAGAAAGGCACCTGCCGAAGTTTATGAAGAACCTAAGGAAACAAGATTTCAGGACACTACCATGACTGAAGCAGTTCCAGAAACTGCTCGTGAGTTTGAAGATCCACAAGAACCTGTAGATCCACCCCGTGAGGATAACTCTCACAAGAGGAAACCTGTATGGGCTAGAGAGCTCATTCATGATGCAGAAAGATTTGGCATTCCAGAAGAAGAACACAGAGCAAAGAAGAGAACCAGATCACACACCAGTTATGTTGCTTTACTCTGTGACATCATGAACAAAGAGCCTTCCAGTTATGAAGAGGCAGCATAAAAGAAAGAATGGAAGGATGCTATGGTTGAGGAATACCAATCAATTATGAAGAATGATGTTTGGGATGTTGTCCCAAGACCTAAAGGGAAGTCTGTTGTGACTTCCAAGTGGATCTACAAAATCAAGCATGCTGCAGATGGCAGTGTGGAAAAATATAAAGCAAGATTTGTAGCTCGTGGTTTCTCTCAGAAGGAAGGAATAGACTATGAAGAAACCTTTGCACCTGTAGCCAGATATACTTCCATCAGAACAGTACTTGCCCTGGCTGCAGCAATGAAATGGAAGATACACCAGATGGATGTCAAGACTGCTTTCCTGAACGGTGTAGTAGAAGAGGAAGTATATGTGGAACAGCCACTCGGTTTTGAAATACATGACAGGGAATCTTATGTATGCAGATTAAAGAAAGCCTTGTATGGCTTGAAGCAAGCTCCCAGAACCTGGTATGGTAGGATGGACAGTTTCCTATCTAGTTTGGGCTTTACCAAGAGTAAAGTGGATTCCAACCTTTACTACAAGGTTGAGGAAGGGAATCCTGTGATTCTACTACTATATGTGGATGACCTATTTGTGACAGGAGATGACAGAATGATTGCAGATACCAAGAGGAAGCTTGCAGCTGAATTCGATATGAAAGATTTGGGAATGATGCACTATTTCCTAGGCATGGAGGTGTGGCAGAATGCAGGTGGGATCTTCCTTGGTCAAGGGAAGTACACAGTAGATATCCTGAAGAGATTTGGGATGATGGATTGCAAAGCCATGGCCACACCTATGGCATCGAATCTGAAGCTTCTTTGTGATGCTTCATCTGAGCTAGTTGATGTTTCTATGTATCGTCAGATTATTGGGTCATTGATGTACCTGACAAACACGAGACCAGATATTTGCTTTGTTGTGAACACATTGAGCCAGTTCCTGACGAATCCGAGGAGTGTTCACCTGGTTGCTGTAAAGCATGTTCTGAGGTACCTGAAGGGTACAGTGGATTATGGGCTCAGATATGAGGCGAATCAAAAGTTTAACCTGCAGGGTTATGTTGATTCAGATTGGGCTGGCAGTGCTGCAGATAGGAAGAGCACATCTGGGTGTTGCTTCAGTATGGGATCAGGTGTGGTCTCTTGGTTTAGCAGGAAGCAGTCCTGCGTAGCACTGAGTACAGCTGAGGCAGAGTATGTTGCAGCCTGTTCGGCTAGTTGTGAGGCAGTATGGATACGGAAGCTACTGTCTGAGTTATTTGATCTCCCGTTGGAAGCTACTGGTATCCTTTGTGATAACCAGAGTTGTGTGAAGTTGTCCGAGAACCCAATGTTTCATGACAGGTCGAAACACATAGAGATCAAATACCACTATATCAGGGATATGGTGCAGAGAGGAGCTGTGAAGCTCCTGTATGTTGCGACGGACGAGCAGATTGCAGATGTGCTGACGAAGCCACTAGCCAGGGTGAAGTTCGAGTACTTCAGAGAGAGGCTTGGCGTTATTCAGATCGAGGACACTTCGAGGAAGAAGTGATGGACACATCTGCTGAAGCCATTCCAAGCATGTTGGAAGGAGGATCCTTCACATGGCTGTGGATGTAAGCACTGGATGATGAACATCAGGATGATGTTCTAGTTTCTGCTTGATATGATCAGTTAGATCATTTTATGTATGTATGTACGCATCATGTTGGATGCTGGATATGATCAGTTGGATCATTTTATGTATGTATGTACGCATCATGTTGGATGCTGGATATGATCAGTTGGATCATTTTATGTATGTATGTACGCATCATGTTGGATGTTGGATATGATCAGTTGGATCATGTGTATGTATTTTATATGCATCATGTTGGATGCTTGGACCATGTATCTGTATATGTATCAGGTGGATACATTGTATGATCAGGTGGATCATGTATGATGATATATATCATATGTTTTGTATTTGTATCAGGTGGATACATTGATGATCAGGAGGATCATGTATGATGATATGTATCAGGTAGATACTTGGCATGCAGCAGGATGTTGCATTGATGATCAGGAGGATCATGTATGATGATATGTATCAGGTAGATACTTGGTATGCAGCAGGATGTTTCATTGATGATCAGGATGATCGTAGATGACGAGCTTCAGGACGTTGCTCCAGATGACATGCAGCAGGACGTTGCAGTGATGATGATCAGGATGATCATAGATGACGAGCTTCAGGATGTTGCTCCAGATGACATGCAGCAGGGCGTTGCAGTGATGATGATAAGGATGATCATGGATACATCAGGATGATGTATGGTGAGTATCAGGATGATACTCTGTGGCCGTGGATCAGGTTGTGCAGATGAGCATGTAATTCGTTGCTCTGGGAGATTTGCAGATGGTCTTGCGAGGTTTTGCCTATGGCATGTAATTCGTTGCCCTGGGACATCTGGAAAATGCTCTTTCGAGGTTTTGCTCTGGGAGGACATGTAATTCGTTGCCCTGGGAGATCTGCAGATAGTCTTGCGAGGTTTTGCCTATGGCATGTAATTCGTTGCCCTGGGATATCTGGCAGATGCTCTTGTGAGGTTTTGTCCTATGGCATGTAATTCGTTTCCCTGGGAGATCCGATAGGTTGGGCTGTGTGCCCGTAATCAGTCCTGGGATGCTCTTGCGAGGTTTTGCCATGACCACATGTAATTCGTTGCCTTGGGAGATCCTATAGGTAGAGCTGTGTGCTCGTAACAGCCTGGGATGCTCTTGCGAGGTTTTGTGGTGAGGTCACATGTAATTCGTTGCCCTGGGAGATCCTATAGGTAGAGCTGTGTGCGCGTAACAGCCTGGGATGCTCTTGCGAGGTTTTGTGACGCACGTAAAAGTCCTGAGGATTCCACAGTATGGCCAGTGATGACGAAGACCTGCAGGTGGTGGGCCTACATCTAGTATGAAAAAGGACTGGCTCTGTAGAACTTCCTATGACGAGTAGAGACAGAGATTGGATGAGATAGCAGCAGCAGTGACGATGATGATGACGATGCATCGATGACGATGATCCAGAGAAGAAGACTTGTCTAGCAGATCTGTGTCGAGAAATACCTTCCTAGTTAAGAGGGAGTGTTGATGTATATGTAACTTCGGAATGTATTTCATCTGTGTATTATATATATATTTATTGTACCCTTATAAGAGATGTGTTATTCCTCTATAAGGAAGTGTCGTCATGTGGATTGACAAGTGTCGCAAGTGGGTGTACTTGCTGATGGGTTATTAGACCACCTTATGGGGTCATCCCTAATTAATATATAATATAATGTGGATGTACTCAAGTAGACAAGACGGCCCCAGTAGGTCACTGGGCAAAAAGGTGAGTATAAATAGAGATAGGAGATCTCTATTTTACTCACTCGGAAAAGTATCTATCTCTCTCTCTTAAAAGTGGCGCACTAGTGAGGAGGAGGAGGATCATCTACTAGGAGACTATCTCTGTATTATTTGGTTGTATTTTGGTTGAGCCATTGCTCTCTCTATCTCTGAGGAAGTTGTGGGGTTTTTCACCTTAGGGTTTTCCCCACGGAAACTCTGTGTCTCTTGTCTCTATGCTTTTGATTCTTGTGATGCTTGTGATGCTTGTCATATTATGATTTTCATGCATTGATATACTGTAGATGTTATTCTCTCAGCAAAGATCCTATAGTATTGTGATTTAATACAAAAAATTTAACACCAAGTAATTCCACTGTTCTGTATGTTCAACAATATCATCAAAAAGGAAACCAGTGCTCTCATCCTCCTCTCCATGAGCTTCTTCCTCAGGGTCCACGGGATCCATCATTAGGCTAATATTCTCTTCATCATCAGCTACTATCTCTGCTACTGTGTTTTTTTAGGCAATCACTGTGACACTTGTATTTTGAATGCCCTAATAGCATTGACTTGATCTTCAACAGACCCTGCTTCATTGTTGCTCAGTTGAGCCCCATTGGATCCAACAAACCAATGATTTACAAGGTCTACATTGTTCTACATAGGTGTATTCCCTACACATGAGAGTAACCCAGATCTAGCACAGTGCTCACTCTGCACTACTTCAAACAAAACCACTAAACTTGTGCTGTTGGGCATGCTAACTTCTTCATGATTTATAGATTCACATATATTCTATAGCACACATACACAGCCGAAGTGTGAGATATTATGCCATGATATGATACAGAAGTGATGATGACATATTGCATATACACAGTCCCGAAGTTAACTCTTCCCAAGCAAGCAAACAGTCCCGAAGTTAACTCTTCCCAGGCAAGCAAACAGTCCCAGAATGTTGAAGATTATTGAGGCAACCTTAGGGTCATAGATGGAAGATGACTCCTTGGACATCAATGCATAGGTGTAGCTCTTGTGTTGATCCAAAAGATCTTTTAAACCAGCTGGAAGTAAAATTGGAACATGTTAAAACATCCACAAAGTTTTGAAGATGGTGAGTAGCTGAAGCAGTCTAATGACAAACACTGATTGAGCAAGTGAGTAGATTAGATTGACATAACATAATTATACTTGACAGATCAGTTTTGGTAAGGTTGAATTGGACAAGTTCAGATTTGTTACTTTTAGCAAAAGAATTGTTGAAAAAAATTCCTTTCAGCCTGATTTGACAAGAAGTTTGAAGTAGCATATTTGATAGGGGGAGTGTGTTTATTCAAAGCTTGAAGATGAGAAGACTTAAATGAACATTATGATGAAAATTTAAAGGTTTGAAGAATGATGATGATGCATGCTTACCTTTTATGAATTTACTGAACTTCAACATATCAGTTAGGGGGAGCATTTAGGTGATGATCATCAAAACGTTGAGGCATATATATTTATGCTTTGAAATGGTGCTCTGCTATGATTCAACGATTGCCATTTAGGCTTCATTTCTTTTTTTTAACACTTGAATCCAGGTATCATCACAATATCGACAGATTCATGTCACGAAAGTTAATGATATTTAGACGAACAACCGTGGAACCAAAGAAAATTTTTCAACGCAGATGATGAACCTGCCACAATTTTTCGTGGATACAGAGATGAAGTTTCGAGGAACTATAGAAATGTTTACACGTAGATGTTGAACCTGCCACGAAATTTAGTGAATCTAATCGTCTCTATTGCGATGAACATTCGTGGAGTTGTATAAGATGTAACCACATAGATGATGAACCTGCCACGAACATTTGTCGCTATAGCGATGAACCTCCAGTTTAAGTTCGTCTCTATAGACATGAAAGTTCGTGGCAGGTAAAGCATTTGCGTGGAAACATATTGTTGAGGGGCGTTGATACATCGACAAAACTTACTGGAAGAATTAATTTTCCAAAAATCTGAGGACTGTTGCGAAGGTGACACATGGCCACTGAGAAACGTTGTTATTGCCACGATGGGGAATCTTTGTCCCTATATCCACGAAGTTGGTTCCACGAAAAAACAAACCCTAGATCATTGCAATAGGGATGAAAAATTGTGGCTATTACAATGAAAAAATGTGGCAATTTTGGCCATATGTAGTGGTTGCAAATGGCACAACTAATTGCGTTCGCTACATCTATAAAAAGTAGAGGTATTCAACATTTCTCTCTTATAGAATCCTTTTTCTGGTGTATTTTATTGTATGGTATCCTTGAAGTTTTTCCTGTAACTAGTTGTTAAAATTATTGAATGAAAAATGCTAGAAATATTGAATACAAATTTGAAAAACTATATAGCGAATGTAATTGGAAGTGGTAGAATCATGAAATCCTAAGCCTAGCTTCGACAATAATCCCTCATAATATGTAAACTTTGACACAAATGAAGCATATGCATATAGAAAAAATGGGACCACATATATCCATACAAAATGTGGTCTAACACTACCAATTATGTTTTCCTGTGTGTGATATTCAGAATCTATGACTTCTGCTTCGTAGAGTTGCTTTTATTTAAGGCATACCAATAGTTTTACAGAAATAAAAAAACTTGGGTTTTACTCTTTAGGAATAAACCCTTCCCATTGATTGATCAACAAATGAAGGTATGCCGGGAAGCCTTACATTGAGTAGGCTTATCAAAAACTGAGACATTGTAGCTTCGAGAAAGTCAATTAACCAACCCATATTTTTAGGAAGATGACCCAGATAGACCACTTCTTAACCAACAAGATATTTGTAAGTAGCGTCATAATGCACTGCTTGATTACCTAGCTCAGGATAGCATCTGTCATCCTTTAAGCATATCCCTTATCTACTAGGAATATTTTGTATACTATAAAAATTGTTCTGCCCAACTGTAAGTGCTTACATCTTTGGGTAGCGTATCTCCTGCTGCAATTGAATGTGCTCCAAGTAAGATTGAATGTGTTGACATTTTTTAAATTCTAAAATGACTTTATTGAATAAAAATTTGAAAATAGAAGTTTAAATTATAAAATTACTTAATTTCCTTAACTATTAGGTTGTATATTCATGCTAATGAATTATGAAAAACTAATTTTTAATTTAGCTTTGAATTTTTATGTTCAGTCAGTTTTTTGGGTTTTCTTTAACCTCTTTTAACTAAAGAGAGTTTCACATTTACTATTCACTATGCTCGTTTTATTTTTTGGAACAAAAACAAATCAAAGATACTCAACCTTTTCTACCTTTCAAAATCCTTGAACTTTTTATTTGAAGAAAGTCTAATTGCTTTTCCATGAGTAGAACCCTTTTCACAATACATTCTGTGTACCCTACATTCTACAGATATGTTGACACTATCATATCATGCTTGATTTTCCATGAGTAGAACCCTTTTCACAATAAATTTTGTGTCCCCTGCATTCTACAGATATGTTGACACTATCATATCATTCTTTTCAATTAAACGTCTACATGCTCACAATGAATATATATTATATATACACAACTCAAGAGGTGAGACACTTTCCCCAAGAAGGGTTATATAATCCTACATGTACAAGGTGAACCTTAGCCAAACCTAGAAATATAATAATGGTCACAATATAAGTTTGGCCATGGATGAAAGTAAATCTTACATCATTTTCAAGAGTCTAGTGTAATCTCTTATTTCTGTTATAAATTCAATGCAATGACTCAGTATACTGAAATTTTTTTCTTGAAATTTATATATATATATATATATATATATATTTGTATTTTTCAGTATACTGGGTCATTGCTAGGTTGACTCCCATGTTTTTTGTGGAGTCCCGAGTCATATTTGACTCCTGTCAAAAGAGTCTTGTGGAGAGTTGAGTCTGGTGACCATGGATGGGAGCATACGTCTTGACAACAAGAGATGGTGGGACAATGTACTCGAGGATACACTATAAATGAGCATGGTCAACAACTATGAGGTGTTTTGACTGGCATAGGCCCATAATATGATGAAGAAGGGCTAGTGAGAACATTAACTCAGAAACCCTTTATTACTTCATAAAGATGTTATTACTATATAATTGCTTAAGCATAGTTATCAAAATTTGTGAACCAGATGCCAAAGTCTCAGGTACTTGAAACCTGACACACTATTGATTCATGTTATGGATATTCCTCGAAGCATAAGTGACTATGGAACCATTTTGAATCACGGGCATAGAGTTGTAGATATGCTTAGTGAAATTTGGTTGTCTATATGTATCCTACCATGCAGTATGCCTTTTCAATCAAACTGGTGAGAAAATTGTGACCCCGAATAAAATTTTTAGGTCAAAAGAGAAATCAATAAAACTTGATTTCAGCTTAATTTTCCACCAAACAGCTTCTAAAATCCCCCTTTTTTTTCTTACATGGATTTTGACCTAGCATTGATCTATTTGTTATTACTGTTTAACATTAAATCTTATATGAACAACGTATGTAAATAATAAATATGGTATCTGATCATTTACGTCTTTTTTGTGGTATGACTTTAATCATTGTCGACATTCAGAAAGAATAAAGCATATATGTTACAAAACTGTAAAGTTTTTAAACAAGGATAGGACATATGCTTATGCCCAAACTTACAGTATATGCTGGTCGTTCAAGCTCATAACCAGTTGCAGTTAAGAATTATAAATTGCTAGGAGATTGGAAGAGTAAATTGTGGCAAGTGCACGTATTAATCTTCAGAAAAGAAAGACTAGGTTAATCTACAACTCTATATTACTCTATTTGTGTACAGGTACCGGAATTATCCACCATAGTAGCTTGTGGACATAATTGCAAGGGTTTTAGCTTTAGTGCCACCCTGGACCCGTGTTTATCGTGTTAAGAGGGATATTCCAATGCCTCTTGTAACATCTGGTGTTGAAAAGGGCAATCTTTGGGAGCTGGCTTTGGCACGTATGGATGACTTGGGACTGAAATGTCGTGATGTTAGAACTCATGATGTTGGTATTCGGGTAACCTATGCTGGTTACTTTTTGAAGGTGATCAAGTCATTTTTGTTTCATTTTAACCCCATAATTTTTTAAGGCTATTTATTGGGTCATTTTTATAGGATATTCATCATAAAATAAAACCAGAAGTAGTGGAGCTTGTACGACGTGATTATGCTTCTAATGAAGGTTGGGAGACATTCCTTTAATATGAAAATACACGGTAGGTAAGATTCCCAAGATTTAATGGGAAATATTTTATTGTCTAGTTGCCTTTTATTGAACTCTGGACATTAAATAAATGCTAGTATATCTGTGTTATTTTCTATACTGTAATTGTACCGAGAGGAGCGAGGTGATCTACAACCCAGTATGGGGGAGATGTTGTCATGTAAGGGTAACGTAACGTTACATTACCAAAAATATAAAAATTAATTAAAAAAAATGATGTCGGCTCACAAAATAAAAAATTAAAATCAAATGAAAAGTAATTAAAAAATCCATGTCCACTCATAGAATTAAAAAATTAAAACCAGTATAGATCCATCTTAAAGCCAAATCTATCAAGCACAGAGAGTGATCAAATTTCTTGAGGTGTATATTTTTTTTGGATGTGTAAAAAATTTAAGATAAAAAAAATTACACCTCAAGAAATTGGATACCTCTCGATGTTTGATAGTTTTGGGCTTAAGATGGATCTATGGTGTGCTAGTAAAATTTATTGTTTGCAGATTTTTCTATGACACCTGAATAGTATAATCTGCCCTCTTATCATACTTGAAAGAATTTTGGAGATGAGAAAGTTTTAATGGTATAATTTTCCCTCTCCTCGTAGTTGAAAACACATTGGAGATGGGGAAATTTTAATAATGATTGAAGTGTAATCATAGCTGTTATAATGGGCTTGTAACCACAAAAGCATATGATACAGACAGTTATGCCTTTTAATGTAATATTTTCTAGAAGAAAACTTGTTTATATTCAAACATAGCTGTTGTAAGGTTAGTAGGGAGAATTGCATTCTCATCACAGTTGAAAATTGTTTAGCAATGGGATTATATCCCTTGTATTCGAAGTCTGACTGTTAAAGATCCATCCTTCATTTGATTTGCATATTCTGGTGTATTCCTTTAATTATATTGACCCATTATAGATTTTGAAATTGTCATTTAGTATGTTGAATGAATTATTAAGGTGTTGTTGTCTACTGGTCGTGAGACAAAAGTTAAAACAAGATCTCTAGAACAAGTGGTACTTTCTACATTATGTATTGAAATATTGGGTCAAACACTAGTCACAAGGAGTTAGGTTGAACTTTGTTATGACAATAAGTGGATATATTATGGTGTGGGAATCTATTATTACAAAAACCAAACACAGAAAAAAACCAAGAACAAAAGAGAACTTGGAAGAGAGAAATAATTTTTAGTTGTTAAAATGAAGAAAGCATATGTCCTTTTATACTAAAATAATATTAAATTGACTTAAATGTACATCAAGTCATTATTACAACACTAAAGCATACATTAGACTAAGTAAAAAAGTGGCACAATTTTACTTTTGTAGAGGAAAGTAAAAACTGCATGTTGTTTCTTGCTTACCCAAGACACTGTCCTTGTGCCAAGATTGGACACATAACTTGTAGACTTCTTGTCATCCACTGATCTTGCCCAATCTGAGTTTGAATATCCACAAAAGTGAGGTTGCTTGCTTTTTCCATATAGAATGCCAAAGTCCAATGTTTCCTTTACATATTGTAGCACCCTCTTTGCTGTTGTCCATGTTTCAGTTTTTGGAGCCTGTATAAGTCAAGAGATAGCTGACTGGATAGCTCAAGTCAGGTCTAATGGTAGTACGATAGGTCAATTGCCTACTAGTTTTTTCTAGGATGATTCATTCAATGCTTTTGATTCATCCTTCTCTGCAAATTTTATCCCTTTCTCCATAGGGTAGATGAGAATCATGAGATTTTACAATCTGGCATCATGAACCTGTCTAACAAAATTTTTACTATGAAACTGAAATATGATTATCTATTTGCCAAACTTTTACACCTAAGCAATAATGTAGAAGGCCTAAATCTGTCATGTCAAAAGCTAAACATAAATCTGATTTTAACTTTACAATTTCTCTTGCCTTGCTACCTGTAATGATGATGCCATCAACATATTATCACTAGTATCACCACACCATCATTCTTGCTTTTGGAATAGAGATTGGGGTCCAAAAGGGAATTATCTAAATCCATGTTCTCCCAAATACCTGTTAATTTTCATGTACCATGCGCTGGGAGGTTGTTCCAAACTATAAAAAGCTTTCTTAAATCTACATACCAAATGCTCCTTGCCCTGAAACCTGAAATTCATGTGGTAGGTACATGTATACTTCTTTCTCTAGGTTACTATTGAGGAAGGAACTCTTCACGTCCATCTAATGTAGTTTCTAACCAAATGCTTTTGCCATGGTTAGAACCAATTGGATTCTTCCCATGTTTGCAGTTGAAGCAAAATGTCTCTTCAGAGTTAATCCCTTCCCTCTGAAAGCCCTTTGCAACCAACCTTGCTTTGTGCTTGTCAAGCATCCCATCTACCTTGTACTTAGACTTTTTAGACCCATTTGTAGTGAATGGAGTTTCTTCACATCCATCTAATGTAGTTTCTAACCAAACTCTTTTTCCATGGTTAGAACCAATTGGATTGTTCCCATGTTTGCAGTGGAAGCAAAATGTCTGTAACATCCCAAAAAAATCACTAAAAATTAAAATTTTTAGATAGCAATAAATGCTTGTGTCGCTTGGTTAAAGATGTCAACTTCAACATGATTAAACATTAAACAATGTACTTTAATGATAACAACTCATAACAACTAATGTTAGTGACTAATAGTTTAATTTACTCATAAATCCCACCAGATGTATTAACAGTTGTTAGCTTAAAGAATGTCTTCAAAAGTCGTAGTCCTTATCATCACATCAGAGTTGAATGTTAAACTTACTTGTTGCATGTATAATGTCAAATTCGTCCTATGTTATGCATTTTGTTTTCTATAGGCTAAAAGATCATTTTTTCTATGATGAAGGGGTCCTTGAAGATCCCCGATGCTTACTTAGCTATTACTAGCTAACATTCCTAAAATTCTACTTGCAGAAGACAGGTAAGAGAAAGATATTCCGATAGAGACCTTCTGAACTCTTTTTCACTTTATTAAACAACATCGCAATGACCCCTTTAACTTATTACTATGGATGTGTAGAAGATTGTTTGCTTCGAAATCTACTCAGGTATTTTATTGACATTAAACGACTTCTTCCATCATGCCGTAACAACAGTTTGTATTGGACAAAGGTTTATGTAATTGAAACACATAACTTTTATATCGTTGCTAAGGGAAAATTTGTATAGTTCTATACTATGTAATCTCTTCCGAACTATGGAGAGGATAATATATTATTTCCCATTTTAAAATTAATAGTTGCAATACTTATGTGATTATATATTTATATAGTCCATATAAACTATATGATACTCTTATGATACTAATACATATTCTTTATGCAAAGCTATTATGTGGAAAAGTGATATGTATCATATCTAAATGTATACGCTAAAGATTGGAACTATACGAAACCTATTTAACTACCAAGTGCATAGACCTTATGTTAAAATCATACATATATATCCGTACCTTGCACAAAACATAACTTGGAAAGTAATAATTTGATCATTCGCGTGATAAAATGTGCATGGTCTAAAGTCGATATTATGATGTCACCAACTGAAAGCAATACTAAGTATTGTGGTTATGGTTACATATACGTGCATAGACTATATGCACGATACTATGGCATTTAAGCTTGACTTATGAAACTATGTATTAATTGCCACCATAATAATTGACATCCTAAACTTGAAGCTTTACGAACCCAGCAATAAAGAATTTATGGTAATTAATACCATAGTGTTTGTATGCATTGGGAGGTTCTCCAACCAAGGACTGGTATTAATGTCTCCATAACGCCTCTTGTAGTGGATAGCTCGATGGATGATTTCGTGGCCAACCTCATGTGAATCACAATGTGGAGATCACCGAGCTATACATAGTTTTGCAAGGTATGGTGTTAGCTGTATCTGTTAGTTGGAAAGTGAATATCAATGTTGATGTCTGTGGTTATTAATGCAATTGGTGATCGTATTTGTTGGAAGCCTCATTGGTTGGATCTTCACCGTCGATCTGCAAGATTTCTTGGGTTTTGGAAATAAACCCTAGCCTTCCCACTATACCAATATCGAGTTTTGTTTGTAGCATTCATTTGGAAAGAGTGAGTGGGAAGGAGGCCGACAGGCTCTCTGATTCTCATGGTTTGCAACTCCTTTATGTTTTTCTACCTTCCCAGGGTCAATAGTGTGACCTCCACCCATGACTAGTTGTAAGAGTGATGTAACGAGAGTGTACAGTGCAGGATTTACTTTATATTGTAATATGTTGAAGTTATGGTACTGTAACCATTTATTGATAGGGATTTTACCAACATGTCGATGGTGGCAGTGTTTTGCATAGTCTTATTTTTCTCGAAAGAAGCAAAGTGGACCTACCTCATAAAAATCCTGAGTGTTTGAAGGTGTTGAGGGTTTGGTTGTTCTTCAGCAATAACAACGAACAGTGTTTGGCACTTCTGGAGGTTCGAGTTGTGCATTAAGCACCCACTGTAGGTGACACTAGAACCTGTGCTTGTAAAATTAACAGTAAGGTAATGTTTCTAGATCTACGATATTGTTTTTACAATAGTTACAATGTCAATTTGTTTTCTTTTTCTAAGCTTTAGGTTTCAAACTTTGACCCTTCGTTACTATTTGTTGGCTAGTAACACTTGGCGAAGGTGATAAAGATGCAGGTCTTCGAGGGAGAAGGTTTCTTGAAAAACAGTAAGCTTCGGTGGTATCTCCTTGGCTCTTCACTTTGAAACTCTGATGGAAAGTGGTGAAAGTTTAAGGCATTATTGTCAGTTTGTAAACCCTTAGAAATTTTGGTTTTGCAAATATATAGGTCAGTTGATACTACTGCTGATAATATTGCACATGGAAAAAATGGTGCTGAAGAAAAGTTTTGACTGGGAAGGTTTAAATCCCGAGCCTCATGGCTCTTGCTGGGTTCACAATGATTTACTTTTATCTATTGCTTATGTAATTCTATAAGTTAATGGATTCAATGTTTTCCAAACCATCTCATACTACATGGTTTAGTGTTCTACTAATGTATGTGGTTTGGGCATGGCCTGATAGTAATGATATAATGTTTTTGTTTTAAAACATAACCAAATGGAAAAATAGCCGTGAGTCTAAGTGTTCAATCCTTCCTATTATTAATGCGCTTTTCTTGTTTGTAGTTTAGGGTTGTTGTTTGAAGGTCAAAACCCCAATCATGTCCTGAGATACAGTAATGTTTAAAGAGTATTTTAAGGATGGGTTACTCCCTATGTTAAGTTGTAATAGTCAACGGAATTGGAACTAAGTTTCTTGAACCACGCCGTAAGCCTAGCATATGACCCTTCTGTAGGTATTTACTTGTGTGTTTGTGAAGTGTTTTCGATCTCTGGTTATGATAAATCTTTTCTAATATGAATGGTTAAAAAACTAACAAAGATAACGGATAAAACTTAGGGTTTGAACCCTATAGGTATCTACACCCTGTAATTGTATTTAAAGTTTGTATTCGACCTATAGTATTCTAATGAAATGATAGGATGCTTTTCAAATTACGAGGGCATGGATACTATTCGCTACTGTAAAAATAGTAATTGGTTTGTTTGAAGAAATCGATGTGGTTACTATTATGATAATCAGTCTATCTTAGACATGTTTATATGATATAAAAGATTATACGAGAAGCCTGTTCATAAATATATGTGGTGTTTGCTAAAGAAAAGAATACATTTATGTAGTATTGGTTTTAAAGACTATTTTTACTATTGTTTGGAAACAAGATACTTTCTATTGTTGTTTATAACAAAAGAAAACGTTTATATAATAAGCATAAATAGTGAAGTATTTAGAAAAGTTGTATTTTCTGTTTACAATTCTAAATGGTCTATTTAGATAAAAAATGATAATACAGAACTGAAAATGATATAACTTTGTTTATAAAATAATCATTTAAATTTATCCATTGCATATGATCATTCGGATCTACTCTAGTTATCCTTTTCTATACTAGAGTACGACAGTGTTTAGAGTGTGTGGAAAAATGCAAGGAAGTAATCTATAATCAATCATTCTATCATTTTAACTACATCATTCATACTACATTTTATTTCATCGGTATAATTTACAGAAGTAAAATATTCACTAAGTAAGGTAGAATATTTTAGTTTAAATGGGAAGAGATGATAACAAATGAATTCCTATTTAATTTACCAACATAATAGAAGTAAAGAAGATAACACAATATGAACCTGGGAGTGTAGAGGAAGAAACAAACAACCAAAGGAACCCGTTCCACCCAACCAATATCTTGAAGACAGTCAAGCTACTTGCCGTAAGACCCCCGAGCCTGTACACTGGACCACTAAGATGAAGATGTTGTGTGGATTAATGGAATAAATTCCCTTGCAACTCAGCAGTAGCACTTCCTGCATTTAGCAATATTGAATTTAGCAATGTGGCTGCACTAGTTCAGAATGCAGTCTTTTTTCACTCAATCACTTCTAACTTTCCCCTCATCAAATCTCTTATGCACAGAAATTATCACAAGGTAAGAATGAACAGCCTCCTGCTGAAATTGATGAATATATAAATAACATGCCTAGGTCTTTTGGTCAGTTTTTTTCAGTAAATGAGCCACTTGCTTAGTTCCACTTTCTTAGGGAACACGACCACAAAAGTAGGGAAGTTGGCCCTTGCAATGGTTAGAAGTGAGTTGAGGATGCTGCCAAGTGTCAATTTGCTCTCCAACACAGTCCATTCCCCTTAGTGGGTCAGTGAACACTCATTCAAGAGTCTCCTTTGTCTATTTGTCTCCACTTTTATTTATTAATAATAAAATGTTCAAAGTAATTAATTACAGTCATCCATGACCCCACTTGGTAAATAGTCATAAAAATTTACAATAAAAATAAAACATAATATTTTATCAATAACATAAAATGTCTTAGAACTTGGGTATGTGACAAAAACCCCCTCTTATGTTCAACATCATCCTCGATGTTGCTTTATTCATCATCCTCTTGTTACTCCTGGAACAACATTGGATATGCCACCCGCATATTACTTTCCAATTCCCAAGTTGCTTCGTCCAGACTAAGGTGCTTCCACTGCACCTTAACCTGTCCAATGGTACGATTACGAAGAAAAATTTCCCTCTTATCAAGGACATAGTCCGGTTCCACCAGAAAATCTCCTTCTGGTTCCACCTATACATCATTCCAATTAATAACATGAGTAGGATCATGCACATAATTTTTTTGAAGAGAGATGTGAAATACATTATGTACTTTAAGATTTGGTGGCAATGCCAACTGACATGCCACTAGTCCTACTCTGGACAATATTTCAAAAGGTCCACAATACATTGGTGCTAATTTAGCACAGCCTCCCAGTCTTAGGGAACTCTTCATAGGTTTTACCTTGAAAAACACATGTTCACCAACCTGAAACTCTTTATGAGTTCCTTTTAGATCTGCTTGACTTTTCTGCCTATCTTGTTCAAATTGCCTTGAACCTATTTCACGGTTAGTTCCAATTCTCTTAACAAATCATGTCCTAACATTAACCTGTCAACTGGTTTACTCCAAGAGATAGGAGTATTGCATTTTCTGCCATATAGAATTTCAAAGGGACTAAGCTTTATTCAAGCTTGATAATGGTTATTATAAGCAAATTCAGCAAGATGTAAATAATCCGCCCATTTACCTGGCTGGTCTCTAACATACATTCTTAGCATGTCCTCAAGAATTTGATTAACTCTTTTAGTATTCCCATATGTTTGTGGGTGAAATGATGTACTGAAATTCAAAGTACTGTCTAAACCTTGAAATAAAGATTTCCAAAAATTTCCTGTAAACTTTGAGTCTCTATCAGAAATGACAACTTTCGGAATACCATGCAAACAAAAAATTTGCTTCATAAATATTTCAGCAATGTTAGTAGCTTTGTGAGTTGTCTTAATAGGTATGAACTAGGCTAATTTTCTAAGCTTGTCCACCACTACCATGATGGAATCATTCTATTTCTGGTTTTTAGGTAACCCAGTAATAAAATCAATACTAATTATGCGCCACTTCCGATTTGGAATAGGTAGTGGCTGTAACAATCCAACCAGGTGTTGTTCAGCCTTTACTTGCTAACACTCTATACACCTAGCAATATATTTGTTAGGAACCCATGTCTTTACTTTGTTAGTATATTGTTGTTGGATGCATATGCTTTGTAAGTCGTCCCGTAGTATTTGTTGATCCATGTTAAATTTTCAGAATTTACTTCAATCTGATCTAGGATCTTAACTGAGAGAACAACATGTACAGCATATCTACAGCATATCAATCATGGAGACAATAATGCAAGCACACAAGAGACACAAAGATTTACTTGGGGAAAACAATAAAGGTGAAAAACCCCAATAACTTCCTCAGAGATAGATAGAGCAATGATACAACCAACCATAAGAGATAGACACATCCTAGCAGCAGATCCTCCTCCTCCATAAGTGCGCCACTCCTCCTTGAGTGCATGTGTGAGAAGTGAGTGAGTAAATAGAGTGCCTCCCGCACTCTATTTATACTTGACTTGACTTGCCTTTTTACCTAACTCATGTAGGCTCGAACTTAACCACATAACATAATGCTGACTGGGCCGACCCCCAATAGGGTGGTCTAATAACCCTTTGACCCACATGGCCGACCCCCAATAGGGTGGTCTAATAACCCTTTGACCCACATGACTTATACAAGGCCGACCCCAAACAAGGTGGTCTAATAACCCATCAAGTATAAGTTACGACACTTACAATATAAATAACGACACTTTCGTATAGAGGAATAATAACATCTCTATAGGAATACAATATACATATATGTGAAATACATTCCGAAGTTACATATACATCAACACTCCCTCTTAACTAGGAAGGTATTTCTCAGCACAGTTCTTCTAGCACAAGTCATCTTCTCTGGATCATCATCACTGGATAATCGTCATCGAGTCATCATCATCGTCACTGCTGCTGCTATCTCAATCAATCTTTGAATCTACTCGTCATAGGAAGTTCTACAGAGCCAGTCCTTTTTCATACTGGATGTAGGCCCACCACCTGCAGGTCTTCATCATCACTGGCCATACTGTGGAATCCTCGGGACTTATTACGTGCGTCACAAAACCTGGCTGCAGCATCCCAGGCTATTACGAGCACACAGCTCTACCTGTAGGATCTCCCAGGAGCACATTACATGTGACCCATCACAAAACATGGCTGAAGCATCCCAGGCTGTTACGAGCACGCGGCTCTACCTGTCGGATCTCCCAGGAGCACATTACATGTGATCTCACCACAAAACCTGGCTGAAGCATCTGAGGCCTTTTTCATCCTGTCCAGATCTCCCAGGAGCAAATTACATGTGGTCCACCACAAAACCTGGCTGAAGCATCTGAGGCCTTTTTCATCCTGTCCAGATATCCCAGGAGCAAATTACATGTGGTCATGGCAAAACCTGGCTGAAGCATCTGAGGCCTTTTTTATCCTGTCCAGATCTCCCAGGAGCAAATTACATGCCATAGGACAAAACCTCGCAAGAGCATCTCAGGATGTTACGGGTACACAACTCCGACCTGAAATCTCCCAGGGCACAAATTACATGTCCTCCCAAGCAAAACCTCGCAAGAGCATTTGCCAGATGTCCCAGGGCACCGAATTACATGCCATAGGCGAAACCTCGAAAGACCATCTGCAAATCTCCTAGGGCACAAATTACATGCTTTCCTGCACAACCTGATCCACGGCCACAAAGTATCATCTGATACTCATCAAACATCATCCTGATGTACACATGATCATCCTGATCATCATCACTGCAACATCCTGCTGCATGTCATCTGGAGAAGCTCGTCATCCACGATCATCCAAGTATCCACCTGATACATACATAGATACATGATCCACACAATGTATCCATCAACATACATGATCCACCTGATCATACAAAGATACATGATCCACACAATGTATCCATCAGCATACATGATCCACCTGATCATACAAAGATACATGATCCACACAATGTATCCATCGGTATGCATGATCTACCTGATCATACAAAGATACATAATCCACACAATGTATCCATCAGTATACATGATCTACCTGATCATACAAAGATACATACACATGATCCATCCGATCATATCCAGCATCCAACATGATGCATATACAAAATACATACACATGATCCATCTGATCATATCCAGCATCCAACATGATGCATATACAAAATACATACACATGATCCATCCGATCATATCCAGCATCAAACATGATGCATATACAAAATCCATACACATGATCCAACTGATCATATCCAAGCAGAAACCAGAACATCCTCCTGATGTTCATCATCCAGCGCTTACATCCACAGCCATGTGAAGGATCCCCCTTCCAACATGCTTGGAATGGCTTCAGCAAATGTGTCCATCACTTCTTCCTCGAAGTTTCCTCGATCTGAAGCACGCCAAGCCTCTCTCTGAAGTACTCGAACTTCACCCTGGCTAGTGGCTTTGTCAGCACATCTGCAATCTGCTCGTCTGTCGCAACATACAGGAGCTTCACAGCTCCTCTCTGCACCATATCCCTAATATAGTGATATTTGATATCTATGTGTTTCGACCTGTCATGAAACACTGGGTTCTCGGATAGCTTCACACAACTCTGGTTATCACAGAAGATACCAGTAGCATCCAATGGGAGATCAAATAACTCAGATAGTAGCTTCCGTAGCCATACTACCTCAGGCTGTAACATACTCTGCCTCAACTGTACTCAGTGCTACGCAGGATTGCTTCCTGCTAAACCAAGAGATCACACCTGATCCCATACTGAAGCAGCACCCAGATGTGCTCTTCCTATCTGCAGCACTGCCAGCCCAATATGAATCAACATAACCCTGCAAGTTAAACTTTTGATTCGCCTCATACTTGAGTCCATAATCCATTGTACCCTTCAGGTACCTCAGAACATGCTTTACAGCAACCAGGTGAACACTCCTCGGATCCGTCAGGCACTGGCGCAATGTGTTCACAACAAATCAAATATCCGGTCTCGTGTTCGTCAGGTACATCAAGGACCCAATCATCTGACGATACATAGAGACATCAACCAGCTCAGATGAAGCATCACATAGAAGCTTCAGATTCGATGCCATAGGTGTGGCCATGGCCTTGCAATCCATCATCCCGAACCTCTTCAGGATCTCTACTGCATACTTCCCTTGTCCAAGGAAGATTCCTTTTGCATTCTGCCACACCTCCATGCCAAAAACAAATAGTGCATCATCCCCAAGTTCTTCATCTCGAACTCGGTAGTAAGCTTCTGCTGCGTGTTGGCAATCAATCTATCTTCACCATACCAAGTTCTGCACATATATGATTTCCTATCATGTGTCTCAGAACCAAGTGGCTGCTCCACATACACTTCTTCTTCAACTACACCATTCAAGAAAGCTGTCTTGAATCCATTTCGTCACTTTTATATTTCTCTATGCTGCCATCTGCAACATGCTTGATCTAATAGTTCCATATGGAAGTCATAACAAACTTCCCTTCAGGTCTTGGGATTACATCCCAAACATCATTCTTCATGATCGACGGATCATGGCATTCCATTTCTTCATCCCAGATCCTGGGAACTTCAATATCTTCAATAGATATCTTTATTGCTGAACAAATGTTGTAGTTCTTCTTTTGTAGGAGATGGCATACGATCTTTCCTACACAACAAGTTAAATTGCATGATTAGAAAACATCTCATAGTTTTCAGAACAAATTATTACACATAAAGAAATATGTCATACAGTCATGCAATTATCTTAGCCAATGCTTCAATACAACATTTATCCATATCCCGTAACTTTCTAGATGCCTTCCTATCTCTACCAGAACATTGTTAAGAGTGTGCACAACTCCCAACATGTCAGCAAAGAGGTTTCATTCTAGATAAGTAGCAATGGAATGTTGTACAGTGCCATAGGCCACTTACCCATGTATATTAGTAGTATACTGTTCATCAATGCAACTATTCTAATATGCATAATACACAACTTAATTCTAGGAACATCAGTGTATACATTATTGAACAGTATTATTTAAACAAACAAATATGCAAGAAATGATGATTAAAATACTTATCTTTCTTTGTTCGTTGGGTGAACTCCCTCTGAGTCTTTGCTTCCTTGCAGGAGCTGTTGGAGTCCTAATCTAAAGTAGCTTCTTCTACACCTTTCTGTTGTGGAATGTAGAAAGATGGTCAACTCCCTCTGAATATTTGCATCCTTGCAGAAACTACTGAAGTGTGCTCCTTTGCTTTATTGCAGGAACAACTGGAGTGTGCTCCCTCTTGATCTTTGCTTCCTGTATCACCTGTCTTTGAACTTATACTCATTCTTGATCCCTATGCATGCTTGTTAGTATCATCATTGTGTTATCCCCGAGGTCTCATACATAATCAAAAATTCATTAGAATAATCTTAATATTATCAAAAACACAATAATCTAAAGCATGTATAGTCATGATCATTTCAAACAGAAATAATTAGCTTTCAAGGTTTATGTGGGATTCTTATGATTAGTCAAATCATAAGAAACATAACATGTCTAAACCTGTAATTACTCAAACCTATGACTCTTCGGGTTAGTTGAATCATCAATCAAGATAAGAGATATAATATGCATAAAACCTGTGATTATTCAAAGCTATACCTTCATGATTCTTCTGGTTAGTCATATCATCAATTATGGTAAGAAACATAATATGCATACAACCATGATTATTCAAACCTATGACTCTTCGTGAATAATCATTATCAACAACACAATAGTATAAGATCCTAACACAAGGTAGGATTCTATCTTGATATAGGAAAAACATACCTGGATTAGCATGCTAGCTAGTTATGTCTAACATACCCGTATAATGTCTTTTGGTTCTCTTCAATGACTTGTGCTAGTAACCTGCATGTCTCAATGGTTAGCCATTATAAAACCAAGTTATACATACCTCGTAAATGGATCTTCTATGAGATCCATGACAATGGATGAGTCTTTATCCTCATGTCACCATGATCATATGTTCTTGAACTGGAGCATGATTTGTCTTTCTTGGTGTACCTTTCATGTTAGTAGACAACATAAACCTCATACAACACCATAATGCATTAGTACAATCATAAGTGTCAACACCCTAAATAATGAATATCTTCTATCATGCATTCATAATTTTGTTAAGGTGATACGACAAATCTAAAAACAAAATTGTACTTAACTGTAATAACATGAAGACAAACATACCATAAACTTAATCATGGACAAATATCAAAACATACCTCGATGAGTCATACCTGTCGAGATCGCTTGTAATCTTCTTATGTAAGGCCTTAGCCTCATCTCCCTCTGAAACAGGAACTTCTTCACCTATGTAGGTGACCAATCCATCTTCTTCTAGGATTAACCCAATCCACTTGATGTGCAAGAACTGGACCTGGAGCTGGATATGGGTTTGTCAGAGAAACCCCAAAAATTCAAACTTCCGAAAGGATAGAAATATGCGCCTTGATGAGCTGATCAAATTGGTATATTCATAATTTGAAAACTGCAAAGTTTCACTCCTCAATTTTGCCTTTGAAACTTCTGGATTCACTGGACGTGACCCTGAAGTAGGGTTTGATGAATCCCACTCTTTTTCCCAATCAAAAGGTTTGATCCAAAGCTCTAAGCTTCTATTTTTCTGAGGAGCTTCCAGCCGTGGTCTCAGATTTCAAAAATTCCCATTTTTTACAGAAGCCCTAATTTTCCACTTTCCTAATCAAAGTCCCGAACTAGGGTCTGATCAAGCCCGGCCTTCTGCCCAACAAAAATTCTGATTTTGGTCTCTAAATTTTTATTTTGATGAGTATCATTCAGCCGTGGTCTCCGATTACAAAAATTCCAACTTTCTTCAAAGCCCTAAATTCCGGAAGCCATGAATGAAGGTACCAAAAAAATAATTCTGTTTTGACAGAAATATGTACCTGATTGTTTCTGGTGTAACTCCGAAATTTTTGATCCAAAGGGTCTGAAAACGTTTTCTGAGATAGCCTGACCTGTTAGCTTTCCATCCTGACAGGTCTGACCTCAATTGGATGTTCTGAGAGAGAGTTATGCCAAATGTCGCAACGTGACCTGTTTTGGGAAAATACAGGAGAGCAAACTTGTACGGCGTGCCACGTGTCACTGTTTGACCTTCGGCCTCTGAAAAAGTCTTCTGAGATAGCTAGGCCTGTTATCTTTCCATCCTGATAGGTCTGACCTCAATTGGATTCTCTGAGAGAGAGATATGCCAAGTGTCGCAACGTGACCTGTTTATGGGATAATACAGGAGATCGAACTTGTACGGAGTGCCACGTGTCACTGTTTGACCTTCGGCCTCTGAAAACGTTTTCTGAGATATCTCGGCCTGTGTACTACCTATAACTTTTCACGAAATTTCATTTGGAGCTTCCTAGACGAAGTTATGACCTTTTTCCCAAGGTCACCTGATTTTGACTCAGATCTGGAAGAGGCAGAAACCCTATATTGTACAGATCATAAATCACAAAGTACAACGAATTAGAGGTTGTCCTTTGGACACAAGATACCTGGAGATCTTAGCTTCGGCCTGTAACAATTTCAGTTCCGAAAAATTCACCAAAACGGATTTATAGCGAAAGTGCTACGATGACTGGTTTTTTCTATATCAAGCCCTAGCATCGTAAGTGCAACAAGTGTCATACATGCCATATCATGCCTTCTTTCAGGCTAGCTCTGATACCATGTTAAATTTTCAGAATTTACTTCAATCTGATCTAGGATCTTAACTGAGAGAACAACATGTACAGCATATCTACAGCATATCAATCATGGAGACAATAATGCAAGCACACAAGAGACACAAAGATTTACCTGGGGAAAACAATAAAGGTGAAAAACCCCAATAACTTCCTCAGAGATAGATAGAGCAATGATACAACCAACCATAAGAGATAGACACATCCTAGCAGCAGATCCTCCTCCTCCATAAGTGCGCCACTCCTCCTTGAGTGCATGTGTGAGAAGTGAGTGAGTAAATAGAGTGCCTCCCGCACTCTATTTATACTTGACTTGACTTGCCTTTTTACCTAACTCATGTAGGCTCGAACTTAACCACATAACATAATGCTGACTGGGCCGACCCCCAATAGGGTGGTCTAATAACCCTTTGACCCACATGAATTATACAAGGCCGACCCCAAACATGGTGGTCTAATAACCCATCAAGTATAAGTTACGACACTTACAATATAAATAACGACACTTTCGTATAGAGGAATAATAACATCTCTATAGGAATACAATATACATATATGTGAAATACATTCCGAAGTTACATATACATCAACAATCCATAGTTTATCTTAGCCCATAGTATTGGACGCATATGCTTTGTAAGTCGTCCCATACTATTATATGTCCCATGGTTTTGACTCATAGTATTGGCGCCTAGACTTAGCCCATGGTTTGTATTGACACATAGTATTGAGCCATGGTATTGGTGCCTTGACTTAGTATATAAGTGTGGTTGAGGCCTATGAAGGCACCATGAAGTTAATTGTATTGAGCTTGCTCAAAGGAGGTTGCCCCCTTGAAGTGGCCCATGATCAATATAAAAGTGATTTTGAGTTCTATTATTTCTGATATCTCGTGTATTTGCATTAATTAATTATTGTAGGTTCATCACATCTGGTATCAGAGCACTTTCTTGGGCTCGTTGGGTGGAATTTCTGCCAAATTTTTTTTTCGCATCTGTTGCAGCTTCGGATTTGGGAATAATCCCTATCCGCTTAACTATGGGAAGTACTTGGGCATAAGCCCTAAAACTCATTGTGAGGAGTACCATAGGAACCCCAAAGTAGTTGTCCCATTGAGAGGACCTGCCAGCGAAAAGGGCAACGACCCCTACCTGATTGACTAATTCCTACCCGTGAGGTAAACCAAGAGCTGTCGTTTGTGGCAAAGCGGTTATTAGTTTTACCTGAGCCATGGAGTGAGAGGTACTACCCCAATATGCAATCCATCAGACAGCATTGGTGTCCGAGTGAAACATCTGAACTGTTAGCAAGTTGTACATACCTGGGGTCCATATCTATTTTCAATTGAACTATTGCCGATCACTTCCGCTCCAGATCCAGCCATTTCAGATCTATTCTGAAAGTCGTTCCAGATCTAGCCATCGTTTCAGATCCAGCCGTTTTCGATCACTTCCATGCCGTTGCAGATCCATCTGTTGCGGATCCCTTCCGCGCCGCTATTGCTGATCCATTTCTGATAAAAAAAATAAAAATAAAGGTATAAAATTCTGTTTTTCGACCATATCTCCCTTATTTCAACTCTGTTTTCCCTGAAACTTCAGTAACATCTCTGCAATCCCATTTTTCATATTTCATTCCTGAAGACCCTATCCCAAATCCCACATTTATTTATTTTTAGGGTTTTCCATAACTTCTTCAATTTTCACCCGATTGCCTTCAAATTTTACCATAGAGTTCCCGCTTCTGAAATCCCCATTTTTTGCTTCCTTGTCCCTCAGAAAGTGTCGAAAACCTGGTCAAACCCCAATCACCCCTCCGATTTTTTCCCAAATCCAAATTTCCCCTTACTAAATAAGCTTGTGTTTGTGTTTTTCTATCCATTCCCCCCCACAAAAAAAAATAAAAAATTACTGGTTATGGTTGTCACTCTTATAGGAGCAAACACCATGGAGGAAGCACTTGCAGCCATCCAAACCAAAATCCAAGATCTGGATGAAAAATTTCTTAGCCTCCATCTTCAGCATTCAGCCATGAACAATAACCGACAGCCAGAATCTTTTGCAGCCACCGGGTTCTCTTCTTCCAGCAATTTTCATGGGCCGAAGCTTGATTTTCCTCGCTTCAATGGTACTGATCCGATTGGATGGATATACCGAGCAGAACAATATTTCAGTCTGCATAATACTTTTGATGTTCAGAAAGTTCCACTTGCATCCTTTCATTTGGAACAGGAAGCCCTTCAATGGTACTGTTGGTACATCAAATCTCATCCCAAGCCAAACTGGACAGATTTTTGCCAACTCCTTTTGTCACGATTTGGTCCTAGTTCTTTTGACGACTTCACAGGAGCACTCACTAAACTTCACCAAACTAGCACAGTGAGAGAGTATTAGATGAAATTTGAGAAACTAGCCAATCACACAGAAGGATTGTTCGATGAATTCTACAGGAGTTGTTTTATCAATGGTCTCAAGGATGAAATCCGCTCAGAGGTCAAAATTTTTTGTCCCGACACAATGATGGAAGTCCTAGGGTTGGCTAAGCTGGTTGAAGACAAGATCGCAGCTCAACAGCGCTCCAAACCCACCTTTGTTCCCTTCATAAATATGGGTTCCCAACGACCTCCCATCACGCCTACTCCTCAACCAACTCCTATCAAGCAATTGTCTGAAACAGAGATGCAAGCACGCCGAGAAAAAGGGATTTGTTATAATTGTGATGAGAAATTCACTCGGGGACATAGATGTGTTCAACAAAAGCTCTATCTGTTGGATGTGGATTCTCTACCTGCCTCAAAACTTGATGAAGAAGCTCCAGATACAGTAGATGATCAGGTCGACATTCAACACCCACCTGTTGACACCCCATCTCAGGATGACCCACCTGAGATCTCTCTCCATGCTGTAACCGGCATCACCACCCCACAAACAATGTGAGTCAGGGGATACTTCAAGAAGCTCCCTCTTACCATACTCATTGATTCTGGTAGCACTCATAACTTCATTGATCCTCGGATTTCCAAACAGGTTGATTGTTTTGTCCATCCTTGCTCCAACTTTGAAGTCATGGTTGTCAATGGGGGCACCTTACCTTGCAAGGGGAAGTGTCACAATGTGCGTATCTCTATGGAAGATTATAACCTGCGCTCTCACATGTTTGCCTTGTCCTTAGGCAGATGTGATGTGGTTTTGGGCGTTCAATGGTTACGCACACTTGGCCCCATCTTATGGGATTTTGCTGAACTTTGGATGCAGTTTTCAGTCAATGGGGCACAACACAAATTTATGGGCTTACAACTAGGGTCTCTCTACATCATCAGTTCACATCGCCTACAAAAAATACTTAAGAAGAATTCACATGGTGTCATCGCTCAGCTCCATTCCATTCAGATGCACCCATCAACAGTCTCCACTACTTCCTTGGATAGATATGCAGGTGTCTTTGCTGAACCACTGAGCTTGTTGCCTTCAAGAGACCTTTCCGGTAAGAATTTAGCCACATCTACCTCTCAGTAGGAAATGATGACTATTTTGCATACAGTCCAAAAGGGCAGCCATCCCTATTGGGGAATTATTTCTGCATCAAGACTGACCTCCAGAGTCTGGAAACTTTCATGGAACAACGAGTCTCCTCCCCAACACACCTGAAATGGGTTATCCAACTCATGGGTTATGACTATGCGACCACTTACCAGAAGGGTAAGGACAATATGGTGGAAGATGCTCCTCCTCACACATTTGATGACCCAATTTCTCTTACAGCTATTTCTCTTCTTGTTCCAAATTGGTTGCAATCTGTTCAACGGGGCTATCTCTTCTATGAACTCCATGCTTCTTCATCAGTAGGGCACTCTGGGTTCCTCAACACGTATGACCAGGAACAATGTAACTTCTTTTGGCAGGGACTCAAAAGGACAATTCAACGGATGGTGGTTGACTGTGATACTTTACAGGTCAACAAGGGTGAAACGATCCTCCTTTCAGGACTGCTTGAACCCTTACCCATCCCTCCATAGATTTGGACAACTATTTCTATGGATTTCCTAGAAGCGCTCTAGTGGTATAGTACCACATCTCAAAGGACACCATATGAAGCAGTCTTTGTACATGCACCACCAGTTCTTCTTCCATACACCTTCAGCAGCTCCCTAGTTCAGGAACTTGACTCAATTCTTTGAAACCGTGATCAGCTTCTTCTCATTCTGTAGGACAATTTTCACATGGCAAGAATTCGACTGAAACAACAAGCTGATCAGCACTGTTCTGAGTGCACTTTTCACATCGCTGATATGGTTCTTCTTCATCTACAACCTTCCATGCAATCCTCCCTAAAACTCCAAAGGTGTCAGTGGCTCAGAATGCAACCCAAGGATGCTATAGGGGACCCACTGCTTCAGATTCTGCATCAATTTCCACATCTAAATCTTTGAGGACAAAGCTTTTCTAAGGGAGAGGGGATGTTAGGAACCCATGTCTTTACTTTGTTAGTATATTGTTGTTCGACACATATGCTTTGTAAGTCATCCCGTAGTATTTGTTGATCCATAGTTTACGTTAGTCCATAGTATTGACCCATAGTATTGGACGCATATGCTTTGTAAGTCATCCCATAGTATTATATGTCCCATGGTTTTGACTCATAGTATTGGCGCCTAGACTTAGCCCATGGTTTGTATTGACACATAGTATTGACCCATGGTATTGGTGCCTAGACTTAGTATATAAGTGTGGTTGAGGCCTATGAAGGCACCATGAAGTTAATTGTATTGAGCTTGCTCAAAGGAGGTTGCCCCCTCGAAGTGACCCGTGATCAATATAAAAGTGATTCTGAGTTCTATTATTTCTGATATCTCGTGTATTTGCATTAATTAATTATTGTAGGTTCATCACAATATTCAGCTACTTCACTTTACATACATGGCCAAAAATAATATTTTCGCAGCATAGTTATCATCTTTTGATATCCAGGGTGTGCTGAGTACGGACTTTAATGCAATTCATTTAAAATCAACAACTTAATTTTAGCAACATTAGGCACATAAAGTCTATTTTTAAACAGCAATAACCCTATTCCATCAATTATGTAATCTTTTATACAATTTTCGGCATTATCTTCAGCAATTTTAGTAAGTAAATTCTGATATTTTACATCCATTCTGATTCTTTCTTTAATCTGTTTTTCCAAATCAGATTTATAGGTGCTGATTGCTGAAACAAAACTTACTTTTCCATTTATGCTTAATGCATCAACAACCTTATTTTCCTTTGCCTTAATATGTTGAATCTTGAAATCGTACTCGCTAAGGAAAGCTAGCCACCTAGCTTGCCTTGCGTTAAGATTTGTTTGATCCAACAAGTATTTTAAGCCCTTATTATTTGTCATTAATGTGAACTTTATTCCAATCAAGTGATGGCACCACATTTTTAGTGCATGTATCACGACCGCCAGCTTTAGATCATAAGTTGCATAGTTCTTATCGTGGATTTTTATCTTCCTTGACTCATAAGCAATAACATGACCTTCTTGAGTTAAGACCCCTCCAAGTCCATCGTTACATGCATCGGTGCATAAAACGAAGTCCTTATTAGGATGAGCAATTTTTAATATAGTTGTTGTTGTTAATAATTCTTTTGACTTCTTAAAACTTTCTTCGCATTTCTGATCATAGGCGAATTTCTTCCCCTTCTTCTGCATATAAGTTAAAGGGTTCGCAATTCTAGAGAATCCTTCAATAAACTTTCTATAGTAACCTGTTATTCCCATAAATGACCGTACGTCAGTTATGTCTTTAGGGATAGGCCACTTGTTAATTGCTCTTATTTTATCTGGGTCGACAGAAATTCCGTCTTTAGATATTATGTGACCTAAGTATTGTATTTTATCTTTATAAAAGTCACATTTACTGAACTTAGCATAAAGCTAATGTTCTCTTAAAACTTGCAGAATTATTCTTAACTGTTTGTCATGCTCTTCTTTAATTTTTGAATAAATTAGAATATCATCAATAAACACAATTACAAACTTATCCAAGTACTTATGTAGAACATTATTCATTAAACACATGAAGACTACTGGTGCGTTAGTTAGCCCAAAAGGCATAACTACAAACTCGTAGTGTCCATAACGAGTTTTGAAAGAAATTTTGAATATGTCCTCATCCTTTATTCTAGCTTGATTATATCCAGACCTTAAATCAATTTTAGTGAATATCTCTGCTCCGCGTACCTGATCAAATAGATCGTCAATGCGGGGCAAGGGATACCGATTTTTAATAGTCATTTTATTAATTTGATGGTAATCTATGTACAGTCGCAAAGTACCGTCCTTCTTTTTAACAAAGATAACTGGTGCTACCCAAAGAGACACACTTGGCCTTATGTAGTTCTTATCTATTAATTCTTCCAACTGAGATTTTAGTTCATTTAACTCCAGAATATTCATTCTGTAAGGATCCTTTGAGTTTGGTACCGCTCACGGTACTAACTCAATGGTGAAATCAAGTTCCCTTTTCGGAGGTAGTCCTGGAATTTCTTCCGGAAATACATCAGAAAAGTCCTTAAGGATAGATATGTCTTCCAGTTTTATCTTATCTTCTTTAGATGAACATTCGTCATTAATAACATTCACAGCAAACATTTCACATCCCTTTCTTACATCTTTACTTGTAAAGCATAAATTTGTCTCATATATGTTTTTCTAGGAATGCCTTTTACTATTTCAGTATTACCTTAATTATTCAAACAAGTAAAAGAATTTTCATAACAGTTAAGTACTACTCTATGATGTTCAAGCGAGTCCATACCAATTAACACATCATATGACCCTAATGGAAAAACATTCAATTTAACTTTCGTTTTCAGCTGACTCATAAGTTAATCACAATTGTTTACAAACTCTATAACTTTTCTTTTAGTGCCTGTTGCTAGTTGTACTAACCATGAATTATCAAATTTTTCTACCTTTAACTTGCAACCTTTCACTAAATCAGGTGATATGTAACTCAAACTTGCACCTAGATCTATTAAAATTGAAATAGATTTATTTTGTATCATACCTTCAATTTTGACCATAGAAGTTTGATGGTTGGCTTGTTGATTTTCGAGCGCTGCATTAATCTTGGGCATCTCTCTTGCTAAGTCACCAACAACATCCTCCTCCTGTATAGTATGGGTATTGTTGACAACCTTCTTTCTGAGTGGGAATTTTGATGCATAGTGAGGTCCTTGATATTCCCAACACTTAACAGGTTCTTTCAGTTCATTATTTTTAACAAAATTTTTAGGTGGTTCACTTTCCTTCCAGCTGTAAATTTTGACTGTGTATTACTTGCTACATTATTTCCTGAAAAATTTTTGTTAGAATAATTACGTGAATTATTATTACTGAAATTACAATTAAAAGAAAACTGCTTCTTCCTCTGCTCAAAGTTGTTAGGCCTTTTTTCTTTCTAGTTGCGTATGCCTTCTCTTCTCTTATTCTGTTCAAAACAGATGTTCACCTTTTTCATGGCCTCTTCAAGAGTTCAAGGACTATCATATTCAATTCTGTCATTTATGTGAGAGGGAAAACAACTTAGAAGCCTATGTACCTTAGGATTTTCTTCAATGAAATAAGCCACATACCTTAATAGATTTAGAAACTTGTTGCACAACTCTCTCATATCCATGGAACCCAGCTTTAATTCATAAAATTCCTTAGCTCGTTCCTCATAATATTGTTCTGACAGAAATTTCCTTTTAAAATATTTCTTGAAATTACTCCAATTTACACTTTTCTCTTTTAATCCTTTAAGTCTTTTTGGATCTTGCCACCAAATGTCTGCTTTTCCATTTAAATTATAAATTGCCATTTTAGTTTTTAGGTGACTTGAGTAATTATAAATCCGGAAGTCCTTATTCATCCCGGACAGCCATGCTTCAACTGTCTCACTCTTTTCTGTTTCCTCATTAAAAGTTGGAGGTTTGATCTTTTTAAACTTGCCAGAAATTTCTTCATAGGGCCTATACTTCTTTTTCTTAGTATAGCAGTCACTGTCACTACTATCACTAGAGTACTTATGCTTTTTCCTGTGTGCCCTTTCATCAGATTCAGAAGATGAATTGCTGTCATAATCAGTTAATTTCAACTTTTTACCCTTACGTTGATAGGACATTGTTTCATACTCGACATTATTTGTTGTTTCGTTATATTGGTCATTTTTATGAAGATTATTCAATAGGATGTGATTTAGCTCCTCTTGAGCTTTCAGGATTCATTCGTTCTCTTCCTTAACTTTTTTTATCTCAAATTTTAAATCTTTTACAGTCCTTAATAATTCAGATGAATTATCATTCAATTCGACAACAAGACTTTCTGTATTTATGTGTCCTTGTTCATTATTATTCTGTTCGTTATTAAGGGACCTGTCCTAAGCCGACTCTGTTGGTCCTTCCATACTTGCAAACTCAAATTATAAATGTTGAAACTGGAAACAAAATAAATTAAATCAGTAATTTGTAATTTTGTTATAGATTTTCATTTGCACGCATGAGCCACTTCAGGCCTAGTATTTGAACTTGCGCTCTGATACCACATGTAACATCCCCAAAAATTCACTAAAAATTAAAATGTTTAGATAGCAATAAATGCTTGTGTTGCTTGGTTAAAGATGTCAACTTCAACATGATTAAACATTAAACAACGTACTTTAATGTTAACAACTCATAACAACTAATGTTAGTGACTAATAGTTTAATTTACTCATAAATCCCACCAGATGTATTAACAGTTGTTAGATTAAAGAATGTCTTCAAAAGTCGTAGTCCTTATTGTCACATCAAAGTTGAATGTTAAACTTACTTTTTGTATGTATAATGTCACATTCATCCTATGTTATGAATTTTTTTTCTAGAGGCTAAAAGATCGTTTTTCTGTGATGAAGGGGTCCTTGAAGAGCCCCGATGCTTACTTAGCTATTACTAGCTAACGTTCCTGAAATTCTACTTGCAGAAGACAGGTAAGAGAAAGAGATTCTGATAGAGACCTTCTGAACTCTTTTTCAGTTGATTAAACAGCATCGCAATGACCTTTTTAAATTATCACTATGGAAGTGTACAAGATTGTCTACTTCGAAATCTATTTAGGTATTTTATTGACATTAAATGACTTCTTCCGTCATGTCGTAACAACAGTTTCTATTGGACAAAGGTTTATGTAATTGAAACACATAACTTTTATATCGCTGCTAAGGGAAAATTTGTATAGTTCTATACTATGTAATCTCTTCCAAACTATGGAGAGGATAATATATTATTTCCCATTTTAAAAGTAATAGTTGCAATACTTATGTGATTATATATTTATATAGTCCATATAAAATATATGATACTCTTATGATACCAATACATATTCTTTATGCAAAGCTATTATGTGGAAAAGTGATATGCATCATATCTAAATGTATATGCTAAATCTTGGAACTATATGAAACCTATTTAATTACCAAGTGCATAGACCTTATGTTAAAATCATACGTATATATCCTACCTTGCACAAAACATAACTTGGAAAGTAATTCATTTATCATTCGCGTGATAAAATGTGCATGGTCTAAAGTCAATATTATGATGTCACCAACCTAAAGCAATACTAAGTATTGTGGGTATGGTTACATATATGTGCATAGACTATATGCACGATACTATTGCATTTAAGCTTGACTTATGAAACTATGTAATAATTTCCACCATAATAATTGATATCCTAAACTTTAATCATTACGAACCCAGTAATAAATAATTTATGGTAATTAATACTGTATTGTTTGTATGCGTTGGCAGGTTCTCCAACCAAAGACTGGCATTAATGTCTCCATAACTGCTTTTGTAGTGGATAGCTTGATGGCTGATTTCATGGCCAACCTCACATGAATCACAGTGTGGAGATCGCCATGCTGTACATAGTTTTGCAAGGTATGGTGTTAGCTGGATCTGTGAGTTGGATAGTGAATATCAATGTTGATGTATGTGGTTATTAATGCACTTAATGCAATTGGTGATCGTATTTGTTGGAATCCTCGTTGGCTTGATCTTCACCGTCGATGTGCAAGAATTCTCAAGTTTTGGGAATAAACCCTAACCTTCTCACTATACCGCTATAGAGATTTGTTTGTAGCATTCATTTGGAAAGAGTGAGTTGGAAGGAGGCTGACAGGATCTCTGATTCTGAGGGTTTTCAACTCCTTTATGTTTTTTCGCCATCCCAACATTCGATAGTCTGACCTCCATCTGCAACTAGTTGTAAGAGTGTTGTAACAAGAATGTACAGTGTAGGATTTACATTATATTGTAATATGTTGAAGTTGTGGTACTATAACCACTTATTGATAGGGTTTTTACCAGCATGTTGATGGTGGCAGTGTTTTGCATAGTCTAGTTTTTCTAGAAAGAAGTAATGTGAACCTAACTCATAAAAATCCTGAGTGTTTGAAGGTGTTGAGGGTTTGGTTGTTCTTCGGAAATACCAATGAACAGCGTTGGGCACTTCAAGAGGTTCGAGTGGTGCATTAAGCACCCACTGTATGTGACGCTAGAACTTGTGCTTGTAAAATTAACAGTCAGGTAATGTTTCAAGTTCTACGATTTCGTTTTTACAGTAGTTACAATGTCAAATTTTTTTTTTTTTAAGCTTTAGGTTTCAAACTTTGACCCTTCGTACTATTTGTTGGCAGGTAACACTTGGTGAAGGTGATAAAGATGCAGGTTTTCGAGGGAAAAGGTTTCTTGAAAAGCGGTAAGCTTTGGTGGTATCTCCTCGGCTCTTGATGCTGAAACTCTGATGGAAAGTGGTGAAAGTTTAAGGCAGTATTGACAGTTTGTAAACCCTTAGATTTTTTTTTTTGCAAATATATATCTCACTCAGTTGATACTACTGTTGATAATAATGAACATGGAAAAAATGCTGCCGAAGCAAAGTTTTGACTGGGATGGTTTCACTCCCGAGCCTCATGGCTCTTGTTGGGTTCACAACGATTTACTTTTATCTATTGTTTGTGTAACTCTATAAGTTAATGGATTCAATGTTTTCCAAACCATTTCGCACTGCATGGTTTAGTGTTCTGCTAATGTATGGGGTTTGGGCTTGGCCCGATAACAATGATATAATGTTTTTGTTTTACAACGTAACCAAATGGAAAACTATCCGTGAGTCTAAGTGTTCAATCCTTGCTATTATTAGTGCGTTTTTCTTCTTTGTGGTTTAGGGTTGTTGTTTGAAGGTCGAAACCCCAATCATGTACTGAGATACAGTAATGTTTAAAGAGTATTTTAAGGATGTGGTTACTCCCTATGTCGACGGAATTGGAACTAATTTTCTTGAACCACATTGTAAGCCTAGCCTACGACCCTTCTGTAGGTATTTACTTGTGCTTTTTTGAAGTGTTTTCGATCTCTGGTTATGATAAATCTTTTGTAATATGAATGGTTAAAAACGTAACAAAGATAATGGATAAAAGTTAGGTTTTGAACTCTGTAGGTATCTACACCCTGTAATCGTATTTGAAGTTTGTATTCGACCTATAGTATTCTAATGAAATGATAAGATGCTTTTCAAATTACGAGGGCATGGATACTGTTCGCTACTGTAAAGATAGTAATTGGTTTGTTTGAATAAATCAATGTGGTTACTATTATGATAATCAATCTATCTTAGACATGTTTATATCATATAAAAGATGATATGAGAAGCCTGTTCATAAATATATGTGGTGTTTTCTAAAGAAAGGAATTGATTTATGTAGCATTTGGTTTTAAAGACTATTTTTACTATTGTTTGGAAAGAAGATACTTTCAATACTATTGTTGTATATAACAAAAGACAACGTTTATTTAATAAGCATAAAAAGTGAAGTATTTAGAAAAGTTGTATTTTCTGTTTACAATTCTAAATGGTCTATTTAGATAAAAAACGATAATACATAACTTAAAATGATATAACTTTGTTTATAAAATAATCATTTAAATTTATCCATTCCATATGATCATTCGGATCTACTCTAATTATTGTTTTCTATACTAGAGTACGGCACTGTTTACAGTGTGTGGAAAAATGCAGGGAAGTAATTTATAATCAATCATTCTATCATTTTAACTACATCATTCATATTGCATTTTATTTCATCAATATAATTTACGGAAGTAAAATATTCACTAACTAAGGCAGAATATTTTAGTTTAAATGGGAAGAGCTGATAATAAATGAATTCCTATTTAATTTACTAACATAACAAAAGTAAAGAAGATAACACAATATGAACCTGGGACTGTAGAAGAAGAAACAAACAGCCAAAGGATCCCGTTCCACCCAACCAATCTCCTGAAGACAGTCAAGCTACTTGCTTTAGGACCCCCGAACCTGTTCACTGAACCACTAGGACGGAGATGCTGTGTGGATTAATGGAATAAATTCCCTTGCAACTCAGCAGTAGTACTTAGCAGTATCACTTATTGCCTTTAGCAATATTGAACTCAGCAATGTGGTTGCACTAGTTCAGAACGCAGTCTTATTTCACTCAATCACTTTTAACTTTCCCCTCATCCAATATCTTGTGCACATAAATTATGACAAGGTAAGAATGAACAACCTCCTACTGAATTTGATGGATAGATAAATAGCATGCCTAGGTCTTTTGGTCAGTTTATTTCAGTAAATGATCCACCTACTCAGTTCCACTGTCTTGGGGAACATGACCACAAAAGTTGGGAAGCTGCCCCTTGCAACAGTTAGAAGTGAGTTGAGGATGTTTCCAAGTGTCAATTTTCTCTCCACCATAGTCCATTCCCCTTAGTGGGTCAGTGAACACTCATTCAACAATCTCCTTTGGCTATTTGTCTCCACTTTTATTTATTAATAATAAAATATTCAAAGTAAGTAATTACAGTCATCCATGACCCCACTTGGTTAATAGTCATAAAACATTACAATAAAAATAAAACATAATGTTTTCTCAATAACATAAAATGTCTTAGAACTTGGGTATGTGACAATGTCTCTTCAGAGTTAATCCCTTCCATCTGAAATACCTTTGGAACCAACCTTGCTTTGTGTTTGTCAAGCATCCCATCTACCTTGTACTTAGACTTTTTAGACCCATTTGCGGTGAATGGAGTTTATTTCTTAGATGTATCTCTGTTAAATCCCATGTTTGATTCTTCATTAAAGTCTCATGATTGGTTTGCATAGCCTTTTCCCATTTTAGGTTGATGTTGGATTCTTCCTTCATAATCCTGAGGCTCAAAATTGTTTTGAATGTTAGCCATGAAAGGATAATCCCTGTACCAGATGCCTCATCTCGTTTGTTCTATCTTCTTGGTTCATATTAGGGAGCTCATCCCATTGAGCATTATCATTATAGTTTATCATACTAAATACCTTATCTCTTTTTGGTCTACCTTCCTAGCTCATATTAGGTAGCACATCTCGGTGAGCATCATAATAGATGTTGTACTACCATTTTGGTCTTTTATTTTTTCCTGCTGCTACAAACCAATGCTAATTTGATTTATTTCTAGCATGTTTTGGCCAGAAAAGTCATGGGGATATGGTGAGAGGTGATTCTTACCTCTTCTTGATCTGCTCCATCCATTGAATCCGTGTTTCTGATTATAGCCTCTTCATTTTCAGCAACTTTCAGATCTGATTTTAGTTCTGATTTCTTCTCGAACAGATGTGTGCTTTAATCAACAACTACATCATAGATAAGACAAGCTGTGTAAGTCTAAACACCAACCAAGTTATATTCTTTGTAGTTGTCACTATCGCTTGTGAGCATCATTTTTTGGCATTTTGCATAAATTTTGGTTCCTTTTTAGGAACCCATGCATGTATCACTCAACCAAAAAATTTCAGATGACTTACTTGCGTTTTTTTCAAGACCATGCTTCTTCTGGAGTTTTCATGTGTACTGATTTTGTTGGAGTCTTGGAGACCAGTTGAGAAGATACATTGATGTGTGTATTTCTACTTCTGACTAATTCTAAGGAACAAACATGTTCTCTAATATGCACCTAGCCATCTCCATAATGGTATGATTTTGCCTCTGTACCACTCCCTTTCTCTATAGAGCATAAGGTGTGGTGTATCACCACATTTTCCTAGAAAATTCATCTACACCCAACAAAACATCCTTGGCATTGGAGAGTGATGATGTTTTTATAGGACCTCAAATGCCAGCATGGATCAAATGATGAACCTCCTTAGCTCTCCAAGCTTGTCCTCCTTCAAGTGGAGTCTTGTGCTTCATACCAGCTTGACATACTCCTTAAATTTCTTAATGATTTTGTATCTCTGGAAAGCTGTTAATCAAACTTTCTTTAGCCAACTAAGAAAGAGATGTCAAATTCAAATGTCCATATCTTTGATGCCAAATATCACTGCAATTTTGACCACTCTTGGCCATCAAGGCATACTCTTTCACCTCCATTGCATCAACCAACCTGAAAATCTCAAGGTCTTAAACACCAAAAGATATAACCTGCTGACCTTATCCACAGATTAGCATTTATGATTGTACAAAATCACATGTAAGTTGGGGCTATGTTTCATAATCTCACTTAAAAAAAGTAGATTCTTATCCATTCTTGGAACATGCTGAACATTAAGGAAGATCATCTTTTAACCTGACAATGATTTGTACATTTCCTTTTCCCTCTACTATGTATTGCAACTCACCATTAAAAATTAGAGTTAATAGAAGATACTTTAGCAATGTAAGTAATAAACCATTTTTTCCTATTGTCAAAATGACAAGATGCACCCGAATCTATATAACAAGCAAATGTTTTCTTATTGTTTGCTATATTGCTAGACAAATACAAATAGATCCTCTTCTTTGAAATATTGGCATGCTTCTTAGGCGCTTAGCTATTTTTCTCAACATATAACTGCTTTATGCAAAACTTCTTTTTATGGTCCATCTTTCGATAATAATAACACTTAAGTCTTTTGATTACTTGATTTGTCTGTTTTGCTACCTTCATTCTTATCAAACTTGCCTTTGCCTTTGAAATTTGCTGCTAAAACCATTTATGAGCTCTCATTCATGCGGCTACTTCCAAACTACTCTTTTCCCTGTCTTCTTGCAAGAGCTTGGTGCTCAAATCTTCATACTTCAGGTCAACGTCAAGAGAAGTAATATTTAGTGTTTCAATAAAATGCTCAATTGAAGTTGGTAAACTCTTGAGAATGATTAATCAGTATGTATTTTCTTCCATTTCCATCCAATAGCATTTGACTATTCTCTAAGATATTTTACTTTCAACAAATGATCGTGCAAAGACCCACTTTCATCCATGTTGACTAAAAATAGTAAGTTTTAACTTTTATGGAAGAAAGCTCTACCTTTACCAGAGGTTTCATGTAAATCCTTTGATCTATTCCAGATAGTTGTAGCATCACCCATGGTTTGTACTTTAGAAAGTATTTCATCAGTTATCGAGTTTTAATGGCATCACCTATTCTCTATTCCGCTTATCAAACTTGGTTTGATCATTTCCAACCGCTTGTTGTGTTTCTTCCCAACCCAAACTGATCCAAACACCTGTATTAAAATTTGGCTAACATACATTGTTTCTAGGTATCATAACTTCTCCTAGAAAATTTCTAGTTACTCACTAACATTATGTTAGGTAACCTAGCCATTGGAGCACAAAAATATTTAGCCTATATGGTGCTGAAAATAAAATCTGCAATTGAAATGGAGACTTGCAGCCAAGAAAACTGTGTTTTTTTAATTTTCCCCAATAAGGAGAATTACAGAGATAAATGTTGTTGTAATTGTAACTTCGGAATATATTCCCTTCTATTTTATTTATACCTCCGATGGAGATGTTTTTCCCTCCGATCAGAGATGTCATTATTACATTTGGTCATGTAAAGTCATTGAGGTAAAACCTCCACTGTACGTCAGGGAAATAGACCCCCATAGAGTCAATTGTATTAGGGTTATTGAGTCTCCTAGAGAAGTCGGCTTAGTCAGGTTTAGTTGGGACCGACCTAGCTAGTGAAAAGGTCAAGTGAAAGATAAAGTATAAATAGAGAGATGGGCTCTCTCATTTAGACACACACTCACTGACTCAAGTTCGCATTAGTGAGAGAGAGAAGACAAGTTTGCATAGGAGAAAAGAAAGAGAGCTGTAGAAGACTATCTTGTATTGGGGTTTTCCATTTTGTGATATTGTATTGGTGATGATTCTATCTCTAAGGAAGTTGCAGGGTTTTCTCCTTTATGAGATTATATGCTTGCCAAACAATGTACTCACCCTGTTTTTGTATCCCCCATCCTAATTTATTCCATCTGTGCTTAAATTTAAGTTTTCATTTCTATAATTACCTCCACAAAGATCTTTTGTTCTATTAGAGATAACAGAAGGCCATCTTGAAGGAGTGTTCCATCCTCTTTTCTGAAATGTGCTACTTTGAATTCGAGTATGTCGATCCTCTAAATAGTAATCAACTATTGTCAATTACTCGCATTGAAATATGTTGCAATCTAACTCCAACTGTGGGTAATAAACATACTAGTTGTGCATGTTTGCAAGGGTCTTCCCAAAATAAGGCAGTCCAGCTATCCTTCATTTCATAAGACCCAAACTTCTGAATCAAATTTAAAACTTGTGTAGCAATGAGCATTGTTCCATATAAATGATCCTGTGGATAAGTTAGTAGTCTTTAGTAACGAGTATATCCAGATAGTTTATGTTAATCTGCATACTATACTTTCCAAAGAGTGGCCCACAATGGTGTTTTGTCAGTCAATCAGGGCCATATAATCTTACCATTTAGGAATCTATTGAAATTATTTATCCTTCTGAATCCAAGAACACATTTAATATTTGGTTGGTAGACCCATTTCTCGGTCACCAATGGCCATTTATGTTCAGAAGTAGAACCTCCCCAAAGGATATATTTTTGCAATTTCTCAATTTCCTTGATAACGTTTATTGGAGCCGTCGATGCTGACAATACATATACTGGAATAGCCTTTAGTAAGATTATTGTTTAGTTGCATTTTATATTGTATTATTAAAACAGACCTTTCAATAGCCTTCATCTCTAGCATTGTTGATACATATGCATGCTCTTGTGCATCTTACAATTTAGCTAGGGATGATTCCTATTCATACATAAAATTCTTTCTAGTTACATGAGTAATAATCTCGAGGACTTTTGTTAACTTGTAACTTACCCAAATTGACACTATTGTTTTAACATGGTAATTGTTATGTAGGATGTGTCCAAGAAGATATCAGCGTTTTTGCAGCAAGGACCTTGGGCAGTGTGTATACTCTCAACTAATGGATCAATTTCAAATGTGACTCTTCAAATAGGGATGTCAGGTGGCATTGTGACATATGAGGTAGGGAGTCAATAGCTTTCTTGAAACACTTTTCTTTAGGATAGTAGTTTTTTGTCATATATTTTGGAAATAATGATGTAGAATAGATTAAATATTTTGTCTATTTTCACCTACTGGGAAATTGTGAACTTGAACTACCTATTTGGAAAGGAATCTTAGGTACATCAACACTCTTATAACTTTATTGCAAATGCCTCTTATTATTATTATTGAGAAATCTCTCCATCGGTGGTGGATTTGACCAATGGGAGAGGTTTGCCTGCTAAAAGTAATTCTGGAAAGGATGATAACTATAGAGTATGAACTATGAAGAGCTTCATTCTCCACTCTATATAGTCTCATTTGAACCAACAATATTGAATCTTCATGTTTTTGGTAAATTTTTTGAATCAGAGATGCATGGATGGGAGTTTCCCTTTGGAGGTTTACATAAAAGTTAAAACCCTCTAAAGTTCCTGTATTTTCCAAGATTGTCTATATCAATGATGAATCTTGGAAGGAGGATAACTATAGAGCATGTAGAGATTCCTTTGTTTATTTATTTAAAGTTCCATTCAGATTGACACCTTTGGATAATTCCTGTTTTGGCCATCTTTTTGAATCGGAGGTGCATGTACAGGAGTGCACTTTTGTGGTTTCCTTAATATGTTTGGTTGCTTCATTAGTTTTTATTTTTAAAGGTGAAGGACCAAAGTTTTCTATGTTATCTAAATCCTACCAAATCCCAAACTAGCCTGGAGAAAGAAATGATTAGCACTACAAATTTTCCAGGTTTATAGATTGTAGTTGGGCAGGTTTCTCCTGTACTGTACTTTAAGCTCATTTAGAATACTAGTTATAAGCGCACATTTATTGATCAGTTGAACCTTGCTAAAATTTATGTTCATGCCTATATTGATTGGAGTCGATCAGACATTTAATTGTCTTGTTTATGAGGTATGCATACAGTTATTGAAATCATCTACACACATTCATCTTGTTACAAATAAAAGTCGTATATGAGGCAGATTGCACAAGACTAAGGTCACAACTTTTCATGTCTTTGTTTCTCAGTCATAGACCTTCATGCTATGTAGGTCAATCGAGTGTAGTTGCATTATGATTTATGTGTGGTTTGACATGTATTTGTTACAGTTAGTATCAAGAGAGAGCTATCAATCCCCACTTTGTAGCATCTTTTGGAGAGTCATGAATTTGAGGTATTTATCAGCTCCAGATCCTTTGTACATTCTACCTACAAGTAAAGTTAAGTTATAGAAAATATAGAAGGGTCCTAGGGTATTTGAAAGATTTTGGTCAGGGTGAGGTAAAGGACAATGTATACTGAAATGTTTCTTCCAAGGCTACTACAAGTTAATAACACCAATTTTTCCCATTGTATACTTCAAGAAAGAAGAAAAGGCGGGAAAAAGGAAAGATGTTGATAGTTCTTAGTGCAAGGAGAAATCCTTTTAGATTTCTTTATTAAAGATGAACTTATTTGGTATCGAGAGAGAATTTTGATCCTTGATACTTTTGTTAGAAAAATTGATTCCCATTTTAGATAGGTGCCCTTTGTTCACAAAAAACTGAACACGATATTTTAAGACAGGGCCAATTGAAGAAAAGCTAAACACAAGATTTTAAGATAGGGCAAACATTTTTAGGTTAGGTCTATTTTGGGCTTAAGATATCTCCTTATGTTCAACAACTAATTTAAAAACAAATTTTGTATTATAAATATTTATCACTTTGCAATATGACATCATTGAGTTATGAAGAAGTTTCCTCTTTGTTGTGCATGTGTACTCTGCAAACTACCATGAAATCATAGCTTTAATAATTCTGCAAGTCTGTGAATAATTTTGGTTTTGGGGCATGCTAATAGTGAAATTGCCCTAGGCATATGTTGTGACAGGCTTCAAGATGTTGGTGAGTACATATTTTGGTTCCAATATTTGAGATGAAGTCGAGTTCTAATCATTGGGATTTTCAGAGTGACATGGGACACCATGTTCATTGATTTAGTTTAGACTTCAGTTCAAAGATCAGTTCTATTTTTAATAGGGGTCACATGCATGTAACACTTGGCACATGCATGGGAGAGTGATTGCTTCAAATGGGTACTTTCTTATTTCGAGATCTGTTATTTCTTGGACTCCTAGGTTGATCCCCAAACTTTTTTTTTCAGTGAGGGAAAGGACGGACACCGTATCCATAGATATTCAGGTTGGTCTAGGTCATGATGCTATATTGTTGAAGGTTAGGACTACCAGGCAGGATCATACCATGTTCTAGCTTGAAGGGGCAGTTGGATGCTTAGAATTCTAGGAACATAAACATAGTGAAGTTAGCTTTGATGAGTAACACAATCAAATTAGTCTTTGGTTTTTTACTACTTCCTCCAACAATAAGCCATATAATGTATGTTTTATCCGAAAAAGTAACAAGGTAATGAAATCATCATTGGTATGCCTTGTGGCTCATCTTCTTGTAACAGAAACAAGTGACTTAAGGTTTCTAGTTCTGAAACCTTTTTTACTTTCACTTGCGATTTCTCTCTCCCAAGTTACTTGTTCTTCCAACTGTTGGAATGTGCATGGGTGCTTAACTTGTTTTCTTGCTACCTTTCTCAGAGCTTACAAAGGGATGTTGATCATTCTTTGTGATCTATTCTTTGGTTGGATTTGTTGTATTTCCTCAATCTTGAGCCTCCACAGAGATTATCTTTGAGTATTTCACATTATTTAAATTTGTCTTAGAACATCCACCTTTGAATTCCTTACCACCATAATATCCTAAATGCACATGTTGTAGTCTAGAGTTCACTGCAATGGGGCTCTTCATGCCTTAACCATGATTTTCAAGACATTGGCCATCAAAACCCATCATCTTCAAAAACTTCAAGCCTTACTCTTTGGTATGAAATTCAAAACTATAAAAGATTCATATGGTGATTGAAATTGAGAAAGGGGTGAAGTTGAAGTGCTTACCCTAAAATTCCCTCAATCATGGTATGCGCATCTTGAGTCAAAAAAAGGCTCCTTTCTTTCTTAATATTTTCCACCTCCATTTAAAGACTCATCAATATGGCTTTCTTACAAGCCAACTATTACACTCTCTTTTCCACAACCTAGACATTTTTCTCCTTAAGAAGCTTCACATGGCTTTACAAAGTTTTATGAAACTCTTCATTCTTCTTGTCCAACTACTAGAAATTCTTTTCTAGTTGTTCGTTATCCTCATAGATTTGTTTATTAATCTCCTATAGTTCCTAAAGTATCACTCTCTTATGATATTTTTCCATGGATGCCTTACTACAAGTCCATAGATTCATAAATATATTTCTATGATACCAATCAATCTAAATATTTTGGATGAGTTGAAATCTCCCAATGGCACTAATATCAAATTTTAGTTAAAACCAAATAATAGGTATCTTGCATATTATCAACCATATATTATTTCCATATTAAGCAATAATAAAACTGAAGGCAAATGAAATCATACAACAATATACCAATATTTTTAAGGAGAACCCATTTGCGTAAAAAACTCCAATATGATATTCAATCTAATAGATTGCAACCAATACATATTGTCTTTTATTAGAATTACGAATCATGCAGTCTAGGTGTTAATATTACTCCTCTCCCCAATTCTTAAAGGGTGCTAGCTCAATGGAAGAGCGCCTTCCTTACAAGCAGGAGGTTGGTGGTTCGATTCCTCCGTGCCCTAATGACATTGCAATGTATTTCTAAAAAAATATTTGTTGTGATAATTTATATTAGTTGCTAAATGGGAAGCAAAATGTGGTGATAGTGTGGGAGTAAAAATGGATGATAAATTGGGCGCTAAAGTGGTAGCAAAACATGGTGCTAATGTTGACATCAATAGAGATGCAAAACTACGCGTTAAAAAGAGGACCAACACTTGACGCTAATGAGGAAGCCAAACATGGCATTGATATGGTAGCAAAATAAGGTGTTACTTTGGATGCAAAACATGGAACTACATAGAATGCAAAATATAGTGCAACAATAGAAGAAAAAAAATGGCTCCATCTTGGTGGCAAAACACGATGCAAAAAATGAAGCGAAAATTGGTGCATATTGGAAGTAAAACGTGGTGCAAAATGGGATGCTAAAGTTGTAGCACATATGGATGCAAAATTGGATGTTAATTTGGATGCAAATATGACACGAATGTAGATGCAAACATAGATTCTAACATGATGCTTTTAAGGATGCAAATAGGGTTCTTATGGGGACATCATTTAGGAAGTAAAAGATGACGATCTCTAGGAAGAAAAATAGGATTTTATTTAGGAAACAAACCTTGACATTGTTTAGGAAGCAAAATTGGACGCTATTCTGGAAGCAAAAAATTGGGCGCTATTTTAGACATCAGAAAGGATTCTATCTAGGAAGCAAAAAAATACGTTATTTTAGACTCTTTCAATTTTGTCCATGACGCGTCCCATTTAGCGGCTACTTTGACCACTCAATGAAAAACAAAATTACACTAAAAAGGGATGCTAAATGGGACACTAATTCCAGGATTTGTTGTAGTGTAAGCATTGGGTTTGGAGATATAATGTAATGTCTCCATACCATGGGTCAGAAGTACTAATCAAAAACAAGGACTCATTGGGGAGAGAGTCAATGGGATCATATTATTGATCAGTATGGGGAATATCGCAAATAAGCTCTACAAATAACAAAGAATTCTTTGACTTGGCCTTCTCAAACTGGAGATTGAGTTCTTGGAGAATCACAATCCAGTGCGAATATTTTCCCCCCAGTACCTGACATGTGAGAACATGGTGCGTGGGGTTAGAGTTGGCGATAATGGTAGTAGTGCGAAGTAGGATATAGTGAAGGAACTTTTGAATAGAAATGAATGCTTCCATAGCTAGCTTCTCTACATGTGAATACCAGGTTTCATAGTCAATAAGACCCTTATTAAGGTAGTATATCACATGTTCTTGCGCGTGAAAATATTCCTGTACTAAAACCATGGAGATAGTTGAATTAGAATCAACAAGATAAAGGATGTAATCCTTGTTGTAATCTGGTGGTTGTAACACAGGTGCATGAGTAATTGCATGTTTGAGGTTTTCAAAGGATTTTTTTGCATAGTCATCCCAAATGAGCGGGACGTCTTTTTTTAACAACCATATGTATCCCTATTTTTTCTCTGAGAAATTAAACACGAAAAGACACAGGTAGTTTTCCTTCCCCTACAAACCTTGAAGTTCCATAATATATGTGGATGGTGGTAGGGAAACAATGGCCTCCACTTTGAGGGGATCGATATGGATCCAATCCTTGGAAATGATGAAGCCTAGGAGGCATTTGGACTCCACACAGAAAATAGACATATGAGGATTTAAACGGATGTTATACCGTCGAAATATAATAAACACGGCCGCCAAATGATCGATGTGGAATTCACAATTATTTGAATGAGTAGGGAGATCGTCTAGGTAAGGTTCCACAAAATCCTTCACATCGTGCAAAGCATACAACATGGCCCACTGGAATGTAGTGCAAGCATTATTAAGGTCAAATGGGAGTTTGTGATATGAGAACGCACCCCATGGGAAGATGAAAGCAATCTGATGTTGGTCAGTTGGGTGGATCTCAATATGATTATAGCCAGAAAATCCATCCATGAATGGGAAGATGACACTTATGGCACAGTTTTCAATAATTTGGTCAATAAATGGGGTAAGGTAATTGTCCTTAAGAAAATCCTTATTCAAATCCCTATAATTGACACACACTCTGATGGTTTCTTGTTTTTTGGTAATGGGGATTACATTAGAGACCCAATATGTTAAGGGAATGGGATAAACAAACCCATCTTTCAAAATCTTTTCTATCTCTTCTTTGATAGCTGCAGTCTTCCTAGGGTGCACGAGACAGAGTTTTTTCCAGACAGGTTTTGCATCGGGATATGTTTGAATGGCATGCATGACAATAACAGGATAAATCCTGGGCATTTCCTCGTAGCTCCATGAAAATACATCACGAAACTGTTTAAACAATGTCGTAAAAGTTTTGACTTCATCAGGAGAACAAGTTTTGCCTATGTGAATATGTTCCACAAATCCTAGTTTTACCAAGATGTCTATTAGAAAGGTAGGCGTGATGTTTTCCAAGTTTCCCTCAGTTACTGTATCATATGTAAGAATAGAAGATTGAGGGTAAGGAAAGAAATCCAGTGAAATAATAGTTTCAATGGCATTATCTACCATATCTAACGGCGGAAGGAAGGACGATCGATGATAAAGGTGTTCACATGGGGGTTCATCCACACTCATAATATCCATGATTGATTCATCATAATGAAAGGTCTATAGTAGAGGATTAGGTAGGGATGAAGTCTAATGTAATGGCAGAGAACCTGAGGTAGATTCCACTGAAGAGTGGAAATCTGGTAGATCAGGTGTTGATTGGATGGCCTCATAAGTAGCTTCAGTAGGGATAAGAGGCATCACATATCCAATCAAATCCAAACGATCAAGGTCAGGCACAACCCATTGGTTGGTTGAGTCAAAAGAAGATGAGATCATAGATGAGATGATGTTCATTGTGGCAACATGGGAAGGGGTATTTGGTGTTGGAAAGACTCCCACGAGGGATAAATATTTAAAGATTCCTACCCCCAAATTTGCATATATCTGCGAAGAGTGTCCTAAAAGAGGGACGATATCAGCAACATGAGTAGTGGTGTCAGGTGTATAGAAATATAATTGGTCGATAGTGATGATTCTCCCTTGGTGGGGAAATTGCAGAATGTGGAAGATGGATGATGTTTCCACATTGATGGCATAGAACCAGTTTCAACCAAGTAATAAGTTATAATCAAACGGGGAAACGGCTACTTCGACATTGATGGAAACAGTCTTATCACCCAACTCAATGGCTAGGGATTGTAACATCCCATGAGGTTGAAATCCATGTCCATCAAATGCTTTCAATGTAGTGGGGGAATGGTTCAACTTGGGGGAGCCGATGGATCTCCCACAGGATAACAATATAACCGAGGTAGAGGATCCTTCATCTAGGACAATATGATGGATAATTTTCCCAGAAACATTAGTAATGATTTGGAGTGCTATTTGGTGGGAAATCCTAGGCTTGAAATACTCTAGTTTGAACATGATGGTGTTGGAGGAATCATGATCTACAACTCCTAACACAGATAGCAGGGTCTTACGCTGGTTGGGGAAGTTTTGTAAGACTTCTAGCATCGACATAGCACAAGGGGATTGTGATAAATCCTCTATAATGTTGTAGTTTTGAGTGGCTCGGGTGTTTGGATTGAAAATATATTTTCGAATCGTACTCTTGGGAGGACACAATACTAAATATGGTAAATGTTTCTCTATGACGAGAGGAACTTGAAGTGAGGGAATGTTAGATGTAGATGCAAAGGATTTTTCTATATTACCTCCATTGGATTCCTTGTCATAAATAGAGTCATATGTACGTGACCTGATGGACAATTTGACTGTTTTGCTGCACATCATGAGAACATGAGCAGTTGTGGACGGTTCTCCTTGAGAAGGAGGTGGTTGTTGTGCAACCATTTGTTGTTGTTGTGTGGGGAAGAGATCAATTAAGAATGCGGGTGTGGGGTTTCCCGTAAGAAAAAATTGCACTTCTTCCTGATGTGGACATTCTTTCGTGAAGTGATCCTCACCACACCGTAAACAAGGATATTTGACCTTCCAATTTTTTTTGGTGTCATCGGGACTATTTTTGGGCTCCTACTAGTTAGAAGACTTCTTGGATTTTCCTTTGTTCTTCTTTTTCCACTAGATTTTTGAGTTGAAGCAGATTGAACTAAATTCACTTCTTTAGTGGAAGTAGGGATGGGTGATCGATTGGTGTTGTTACCATCTTGTGATGAGGATGGAGTTGTACTATGGTTTTTCTATGATCCACTTGATTGTGTAGCAGGATGGGTTTGAACAGAATCAATAATGCCATCGGCATGTGATCCCATGGGTTATTCTGTTGGATCGTGTGTAGGGCGGGGGCATTAGGAATAATATCATATAATGTGCCATATTGAGCATAGACTAAGTCTACATGCTGAGCGCGTGATATCGCTTCCTCTTCTGTAACGGCCTGTCCCATAGCCATGTCTTTAGCTATGATAGGTAGTAATGACTTCATGAACCAATTGGAAAGTAGTTGATCCAGAATGGGAGCTTTAATGAGACACCATCTCCTTCTCCACTCATGGATATGATTGGAAATGTGAGTGGAGGTGGATTGTCAAAGAGAATTCAAAAGATCCGTGCCAGTTTCGTAGCGGATAAGTAGTTGAAAATGAGTCAAAAAGTCCATAGCTAAAGATTGAAAATCAACGAAAGAGTGCGGTGGTAATTCAATGGACCAGTTTGTGGCAGTACTAGTAAGGGTTTCTTGAAAAAGCCTAAGTCGGATAGAATCATCCATTAAGGAATTGGAAGAGCACTACAAATGACAATTCATTACATGGTTCTGAGGATCCTCACCAGGTTTGTCATCGAACTTAGAGATGTTTGATGGTAACTTCACATGAATAGCTGGCCAATTTATACAATGTTGAATGGGACCATTAGTCAAACGTGTCAGATCCGGTATATCAAGTGTAGCCATAAATGGTAACTGTTGGTTTGGATGTGGATACTGGTAGTACTGATAAGGCATCGGGGTACCGATAGGACCATGGATCGAATGATCGTAAGGTCCTCCCATAGTGTGCTGGCCATATGGAGGTGGGCCTCCCGGATTGGGAGGTGGACCTGAAGGGGGTCCTCCTTTGGAATAAGGTGGTCCACTGCCAGAATACAGGGGTAATCCAGATGGAGGTGGGGGAGGTGGGACAGGTGATGAGGGAGGGGGAGGACAGGTGGTGGGGGTGGCTTGTTGGATGTAGGTCTAGATGGTGGAACATTATGGTCCCCCCATGGGGTGTTCATGTGTCCTAGATTGGTTAATCCAGGAAAATTGTTTCTCGGATAGTTATGACCTATAGTAGTTTTATGATTGCTTGGATATATATGCCCCCTTGGAGGTTGGGTCGAAGTGGATGGTCCTCCCATTTGATGTGCCCACGTAGGTTTTCCCATGTCTAGGAGTGAACTTCCAACCATGCTATATTTTATGTGTGAAGCATGTCCTCATCTCACATTGTGTCCCCTAACTGGATGATGCCCCCTAGTTAGATCTGGTCCATTGACTAGGGGTTTCCCCCCAGTTGAAAATTGTCCACCTATTGGAGTTTTCCCAATAAGCATATGCTGACCAATAATTGTAGGTTGACCCATACTCACCTAATGAATACTAAATAGAGGATAACTTCCACTCATATTTTGAGGTGGAGGTTATGTTCTAATTATGAAGTTAATAGTAGCTGAAGGTTTCCCTCAAGTTGTTGGGGTCAAATAAGGTGTTGAACTGGTCGAATGACGTTGAGGTGTACTAGTCGGGAAAGAGGATTGACCTTCTTCATAAGTGGTCATATGAGGTGTAGATATTATTGGTGAAGAAAAAGACAAAGAATGTATAGGGGAATGTTGTTCCAAAATTGGTACTTTTGGATTGGGCCTTGATGTAGGAGCATCGAGGCCTAGGAAGAGCAGTCGAAGATGATTGACATGAGGAAGGCTGACCAGAGGGAGTGATGACGACCACTAGTGCGGAATATCAGATTAGTTTTCAAAGTCAATAACTCGATCAAGAGAATTTGATCAAACGATCGACATAAGATTCAGACTTGCGAGAGTCGACATGTTGTCGAACCACGACTATGATAGGTTTGGAAGGGAGGAGCAGAGAGGAAAGGAATCCGATGGGTATGTTGAAGGCTGAAAAAAGAAACTATGGTCGTGGAAGTGATAAGACCGACTACTGTAGCCATGTCAGAAGGATGTGTAGAAGTCAAGGAGAGTACTTGGCATCCATTTGGGGTTACTGAGGAAGTTATTGGCAGTTATTGTAGGTAGTTGGGATCGTGACAGATGTCAACATAGGAAGAGATTGTGCAGCACGACAGAGGCGCTGACAGTTGCAGGTCTGGAGGATCTGAGGAGATAAAAAAATAGTGGAAGCGTGTCTCAGGGGTCAGTGTGATCTCGGAAACAACAGCAGCATAATAGAAGGCCAAGGAGTTTGGTTCAGTTGGATCATTTGGCAGCAGAGTGAGCAGAGCTCAAGAGAAGGCTTGTAGATTGGATACGAGAGTCACACATCTATAGAGCACAGGGAAGATTGATCCATATCTTAGAGTTCTGCAGTGAACCAAGAGAGGGTGACGGTCGACACATTGAGATAGCACACAATTACTTCTGTACTGTAATAGGCTAAGGCCGACAATAGTTAGTTATTTACATTCCTTGCAATTTGCATTGTAAATGTTTCGGTAGAAGTAATATAAGCCAGCTTCTGGCATCTAGTTTACATCATGTCTATGTGAATGAGTGTGTTGTGTGTAATTGTTGAGAAAGAACCTTTGCAAAGGAGACTTGCGCCAAGTGGTATCAGAGCGGAAAGAGAATCCTATGAGGAGAACGACGGTGATACCAACTTGCCTTATGCCAAGTGGTATTAGACTGGGAAAAGAATCCTATGAGGAGAATGATGGTGATACCAACTTGCCTTGCATCAAGTGGTATCAACATTGGAAGTGCATCCAGTGAGCAAGTGCATTGAAGAGATCCAATTGCAGTTGGGTAGAGTTGTGCACGACGTGTGGAAGTATGGTTGCGATTGGACAGAGTGGGAGTTTAAGATGAGGTTGGAAATCGCTCACAGAGGAGTTAATGTCCAAGGTGTCGGACAAAGAGCACGTGGTGCAGCAGTCACATTTGATCATGATATGTTCAACGAGTGTGTTCGAACAATGGGAACTTTGACAAATGAGGTTGCATCGATCAAAGAAATCCAAAGGTGTGGTTGTATTCCTGATGCGTTAGACCACAGCAATGAAGAGGTCGAAGACATGGAAGCACGAGAAGCAGCAATAGAAGAACTAAAAGACAAACTGATCAAACTTCTTTCAGATATGAGAGGTCAGACAAAGATAGATGTACGCACCTACTCGGGAAGTCTAGATCTAGAAAACTTGATCGACTGGTTCAGAGAAATGGATAAATACTTCGACATAGAGCAGATCGAGGATCCTAAACGGGTTAAGACTGCATGTATGAGGTTGAAGGGTCATGCCTCATTGTGGTGGGACAATGTGCAGGCTAACAGAGTCAAGAAGGGAAAGGAGAAATCAAGTATTGGGATAGGATGGTCGCCAACCTGAAGGGAATGTTCTTGCCAAATGACTATGTGATTTCCTTATTCTGGAAGTTGCAGAACTTTCGACAAAAAGAGATGACCGTGAAGGAATACACGAAAGAGTTCTATAGATTGTTGATAAGGTCAAGACAGACTGACGAAGGCCAAGAAGTTCTCGCAATATATGTCAATGGCTTGAAATATTCCATTCAAGACGAGTTGAGCATGTCAATATTTAGAGCGATCGGTGAAGCCTACCAGTTAGCTCTAAATGCAGAAGAGAAACTGTCGAGGAAATCCGCAGTGACCAGAGGTAGGACAACTGGTTGGGGTACAAAGACTTTTTCTATGAAAGGACAAAGTAGTGGTTACAGGAGAGTGTTGATGCCTCGGTTGCGTAGGTTAGATGCAAAAGGTGTTGGAATGTTCCAAGACACACAATAGAGGAAGAAAACCCAAGTTGAAAGGCTTCGAAAGACCTTGCGCAAGGGCAATTCTATCCCAAACCTGTTTGGTATGGTGATCCTCCATGGATATTAGGCCTCCACTGGCACTCTAAGAGTAGGTGAGTTGATCTATTAGATCAGTTTTCTAGATAAGGAAAACCAAGGTGTGGATATGGTGATGCTAAGCTAACCTAACCTATTTCAGAAAAGGAAACTAATCTAAGTTAATCCTATTCTAAAATGAAATCTTGTTTTATGTGCAGATTGGGCTTGAGATATGATTAAAAAAGTAAACAATCAGCTTCAACATAAATGTCTTTAGTTGTATTACTTGTTAACTTAAATTATTATCAGTTAATGAAAATCAACTGACAATCTTTCAAGTATTCAAGCTCATTCAAGATCTAGTCTGTAATCACTCTGCTAATTTAAAAATTAACAATGATTATATAAATTGATATGCACCGAATAATTTGCAGAAATAAAACATGAAAGTACTTGTATTGAAAAAAACTCAATGAAGTACTTTGAAACATAAACCAGTCATATAGAGAAATCGATACAACAAATTCATACATTAACAAATGATTATCAAAAGATCAGATACATAATAGATGACAATTTGAAGCATAAATCAGAAATTCTCAAAGAAATTTGAGGAACGACAGAAGATATATTAAAAGATAACTTTACTGTATGAAGAGGTCTTGTACAGAAATTACAAAAAGCTCTGTTTAATAGAGTATCTCTAGTCTAGTCTTCTATTGACTTACAACTCCAAAATTACCAACCCCTAACTACGAGAGGTATCCTTCTTTAAATAATTACAACAGAGTTAAAAAATGGATATCCCTAGAGAACAGAGATTACAAAATTGGATCAAAACTACCAATCCAAGAAATCTTGCCATTCCTCGGTCTACATGATTTATACCACCTTTCAAAATAGTTTATTAAAGATGCATTCCTTAAGCAAAAATATCCTCAAAGAACAACAAGAATTCCACCCCAACTTGCTCATTATCAGCAACAGACGATTTGGCTTGTAGAGAATCTATTGCAGGAACTTCTAGATCAGAGACTATATCCTCAAAAACGGAAAAATCCATTAAAGGATCTACTTCAGGAAAAGTCGGCAAAACATCAGGTTCTTGGTTGATTATAAAATCTCATATAACATCATCGTCACGCTCAACCAGTTCCTGGGGAACTTTCTTCTCTTTCTTATCAGTGAATTGCATGCAGATAGACAGAGCCTCAGAATCTTCTTCACCGCTATCGCTACTTAAATCAGGAACACCTACATCAAAAGGTGGTGACATAGGTTCTTGATATAATAAGGGAAAGAGTTCTTCATCTTTAAAACTTGCATCTGCAAATGCATTGCTTGTCTGCATATTGCTCGTATTATATACGTCTTAGAAGGAAAAATTGCAAGACTGTCACACATAATTTTTCCTCTTAAAGAATGCGAAGGACGAGCTAAAAGTTTCATATTTGTTGCTAATTTAAAGCCAAAAAATAAGATAACATACGTTGAGCAAGACAAATAACAATGATTGAAGTTATATGGCCGATTCACCGCAATTATCCAAACTGTGATGAAAACGAGCGAGGACATGCATTAGTTGGATAAAACCTATGTGAAAGTACAAAACCAATTGAAACTCCCATCTCTTAAATTGGTTCCAAAAGCTTATCATTACGAGTATTCTCACATCAGCAATCATGGCTTCACATTTGTGACCGAAATGAAAATTATGGCTTGAAAACTGACTATGAAATGACTGAAACAGGATCTTGAGTACACAGACTAGTAACTCTCGTGTACGTGTCAAACCAAATTTGGGTGACTGAATTTAACAGAATAACTGGAAGAATCTTTCAGATCGAAATAGGCATAATGGCATAAAACCTTGAGGAGTAGAAACAAATAACGAAAAGGTGTCCCAAACAAATTGGAACTGTCAAACACCGAGTGTAGAAAAGGCAGCAATCTAGCTAGAAGTAACTGAAAATCAGTTAAAACGTCCTCTAGTAAGGATTCAGCAGTGAAATGCATAGTGCGACGAGATAATTTTTCAAAAGTTAAAATGGTAAAAATAAAATAGGAAAAACCCTATTTATTGAATTCACCGAATTAAAGATAACCGTGTGATCAGAACAAATGAACGGCCGAGATTAACCGAAGCGGGATGCAGGGTAGCGTGGAAGTTTTATTCACAAAATTTATTGAGGGATCCCGAAAGCCGCAACCCGACAATTTTGGGTTGCGGGTTGCGGAGTTGCGCAAATGGCAAAGGCGGAAAAGAATTCCCAAAAGCCAAAAGCCTCAATTGCGGGTTTCAGGTTTCAGGAATAATCACAATCGAAAAATGAGAAACGTGTTCCCGAAAGTCGCAACCCGATGCTTGCAGGTTGCAGGTTTCGGGAATGACACACTCATAAACTGAAAACAACTTCCCGAAAGCCGCAAGCTGCAATCTGACAGTTGCGGGTTGCAGGTTTCGGGAATGCACACCAAAATAAATAAAAAGATAGAGCCCGAAAGCCGAAAGCCGCAATTGCGGGTTTTCGGGTTTCGGGTTTTGGGATGATAGTTTCCCAAGATTATTACAAGATGAATCCGTAACCCACGACCATCAGGTTGCGGGTTTCAGGTTGGCCAAATCCAAAACTGCAAAACAAACACCCCACAACCCGAAATTGTCGGGTTGCGGGTTTTGGGTCTCCTAACTGTCGGGTTTCGGGTTGGTTGAAGAAAAGGGTAAAATACTCAAAATCTGAGGATTTTGACAAACCATACAGTTAGATATCATCCAGAAAGAGGGAAACACGCAGGACAAAAGTATGGGTTAGAGATCTAAATAAGTGAAAACCCAAATTCTCATAAAGACAGAGTACACTCACCAAAATACCTTTGTGTTTATTCAAAATGGGGGTTCCCGTGCTTCATCTAAGCATGGGATCTGTTGTGGCCACAACAAATGGCAACTAGCTAGAAAGAACCAGTTATCTCAGCAATGAAATTCAGCTAAATGAAACATGTTAGCCACATCACTTTTTTCAACCTCGATTTTTCCAAGAATTGATCACAAGAGAGACAGTTAACGAGCATGGAACATGAAATTAATAAATCCCCATATATGATCATGTTGAGAATAATGCAAATCTGATAAGGGGGTTGAAGAAACAACTGAGATCCTTCACCTTCATGTAATCATGGAAAAGGAGCTTGTGTTGAACCTAGGCACATACTTCAAAATGCTTCTAGATATCCTAATTACACATCACCTTGATTTATTAAGATTTTATTTACATGCAACAATTCATGAGATTCCCTTTTTTCTTTTTCTTTTTTTAATTAAAAGAAGAGACTGCGTATATAAGACCACTGCCCTGACTTGGTGATCAGATATAAGCAGTTCCATTCACAAGCATAATTCAAAAACTGATCAAGCCAGCTCGATAAAGAGACTCCTTATCTTCTAGTTGCAATACTGAAAGCAACTACCATTGCTTGGTGACCATATTGTGATAGCTTCAGTCCAAATTAAACCCATGATCATGGTAGGGATGGCTTGCAATAAGACCCCCCTGTCCCTATATGCACGAGTATCTTTTAAAAAGCAAACCAAATTTTATTAAGTTGAAAATTACAAGGCACTACCATGGCTTGGTGACCATATATCGGTAGCGTTACTCACTAATGTTTTGCTGATCATGAATGGACCGACCTATGATAGGATCTTCCAACTCCCAGTAAAACTGAAAGTCATCCTCCAAGTGTGGTGGCTTGATGTGAAGATGTCATTCTGCTTAGCACCTATGAACCTAATGGGCTGTCTTGATAGCAATACCTCCCAACTTGTAATTTACATTTATTAAGAGATTTATTACCAAGGTGATTGTAAAAGGATCCAGACCAGAACAAGCTAGGCAGGTTATTATGATATGCAGCTTGAACCATGAAACATGAGACAATGGAGACTTTGCTATTCTCCAGACCCCGATTAAACAAATAATACATGTGTAAGATAATGACCATTGTGGAGAGATACCAATTCAGGGTCCTAGAATCATTAGTTGTATGCCCTTTGTTGAACAACCTCCGATACAGGACAAAATTATGGCTAGCAGATAGTTATAAAACCCAAGCTGAAATCATCACCAAGAGAGAAACTGATCAATGAGTAACACCAAATGTGTGGAGTTTAAAGCAAACAAATGAAAACAAAGCAAACAATCCAATCAAGAAAAGAAATAGCAAAACAAACCTATGTACAAGTACATCATCCCAATCAAACAAAATACTTTTTGAGGAGTGAAACATTCACTGGATAACTGTCCACGACTCCTTCTAGTGTCTGTAATTGAATAGTACCAGGACCCATCTTTTCTGTAACAATGAAAGGTCCTAGCCAGAGGCATTGAAACTTGGTATACTTGTTCTTATCTTTGTGTTGTTTGTCCCATCTTAAAACCAAGTCTCCAATAGAAAATTCCCTTTCAAATGAAGATTTTTCAACAAACCATCTTTTCACCATCTGTTGATGATGATATAACTTGTTTCTAGCCACTTCTCTATCTTCCTCCAGTTTAATTATAGTGTCAATTCTCTGTTAGAGGGGAGAAGAATCATCTTCTTGGATAGACTGGGCTAACTGTAGTGAAGGGATGGTGAGATTAGTAGGAAGAATGGCTTCTTTGCCATACACTAGACAGTAAGGAGAATTTCCAATTGCTGCCTTTGGAGTAATTCGATTTGCCCAAAGAGCATTATTGAGCTGTGTATGCCAATCTCTATGGTGAGAGGCCACAGTCTTCTTCTGAATGCTGATCAAATTTTTGTTCGAAGACTCATCCAACCGATTACCCTGTGGGTAGTAATTGGCAGAAAATTTGAGTTTCATCCCCTTTTCAAAAGCATATTCAGTTATGTCAATCGAAGAAAAATAGGATGCGTTATCAAAAACTAGGAATTCTGGAGTACCAAATCATGAGAGTATCTAACTGTCTAGGAAAGAAATGACTTGGTTGGCATTACATTGCTTAAGTGGGACTACCTCCACCCATCTCGCGAAGTAGTCCGTTGCTGTGAGAAAGTATTTATGTTGGAGGGATGAGGTAGGATTTATGGGCCCAACAAAATCTAGCCCACATTGCTAAAATGGAAATTGAATAGTGACTGCTTGCAAAGGGAAAGCGGGTTTCTTGGACTTCCCAATGCATTTATGGCATCGTTCACACCTCCTTACATAGGCATAAGCATATTTAAACAACGTAGGCCAGTAGTACCCCGTTCTGAGAATCTTATGAGCTGTTGTCTCACCTGAAAAATTACATCCAGCTAGTCCTACATGAAATTGGAATAAGATGTCATCAGTTTCATGTTTTTCTAAACACCTAAGAAAAACCCCATCATAGTTTTTCCTAAACAGAACTTCATTAATAAACCGATAAGGGGCAGCCTTTAATATCAAGGCTCTTCATTTCTTAAAGTCCAAGGTTTCAAGAGCAAACCCATTATTTAGGAAAAATTTGATACGATCATACCATTCTAATGTTGGGGTATCAATAGCATTGACAGAACCTGTAGGAATATCTTCTTCCTGCTCCCATTCAATTTGCTGCTATAGGGGATCGTTAGATTGAGCAGTAAGAAGGAAAAGGCCTTGTCCTTTGAGAATTTTGGCTAGCCTTATTTCCAAATCATACTCTTGCAAAGCAGTCACCCAGTGGGACCTTTTTTCGCCCAACTCCTTCTGGATCAGCACATTTCTAATAGCAGAATACGGGACAATGACCTTTGTTCGAGATTTTAACAAATAAGGTGTGCAATGTTTGACAAACTTATAAACTGCATAGTCTTGTTTGTCAATTTGTGAATAATTGAGCTCTGCACCCTTGAAGGCTGAACTCATGAAAGATATTGGGATCTCTGTATCGCTTGTTAAATTTTGAGCATTAATTCACAATACTCTAGGATCTTCACTAAGAGAATAACATATACAATATATCAATGCATAGCAATCACAATAAGCATCAAAAGCATCACAAGAATCAAAAGCATGAGAGACAAGAGACACAGAGTTTTCATGGGGAAAACCCTAAGGTGAAAAACCCCACAACTTCCTCAGAGATAGAGAGAGCAATGGCTCAACCAAAGTACAACCAAAATACATTGAGATAGTCTCCTAGTAGCAGATGATCCTCCTCCTCACTAGTGCGCCACTTTCTGAGTGAGAGAGATATGACTTTCCAAATGATCTAAATAGAGATCTCCTAATCTCTATTTATACTAACCTGTTTTCCCAGTGACCTTATGGGGCCGACTTATCTAGCTAGGTACATTCACAATATAATATATATATTTCAAGGCCGACCCCACACATGGTGGTCTAATAACCCATTGGCAACTACACACACTTGCGACACTTGTCAATCCACATGACGACACTTCCTTATAGAGGAATAACACATCTCTAATAAGGGTACAATAAATATATATGAAATACATAGATGAAATACATTCCAAAGTTACATATACATCAACACTCCCTCTTAACTAGGAAGGTATTTCTCGACATAGATCTGCTAGACAAGTCTTCTTCTCGGGATCATCATCATCGATGCATCATCATCATCATTGTCACTGCTGCTGCTATCTCAACCAATCTCTGACTCTACTCGCCATCGGAAGTTCTACAGAGATAGTCCTTTTTTATACTGGATGTAGTCCCACCACCTACAGGTCTTCGTCATCACTGGCCATACTGTGGAATCCTCGGGACTTATTACGTGCGTCACAAAACCTCGAAAGAGCATCCCAGGCTGTTACGAGCACACGGCTCTACCTATAGGATATCCCAAGGCCATATTATATTTGACCTCACCACAAAACCTCGCAAGATCATCCCAGGCTGTTACGAGCACACAGCTCTACTTATAGGATCTCCCAGGGACAGATTATATGTGGTCACCACAAAACCTCGCAAGAGCATCCCAGGCTGTTACAAGCACACATCTCTACCTATAGGATCTCCCAGGGACAGATTATATGTGGTCATGGAAAAACCTCGCAAGAGCATCCCAGGACTTATTACGGGCACACAGCCCAACCTATCGGATCTCCCAGGGACATATTATATGCCATAGGACAGAACCTCGAAAGAGCATCTGCCAGATATCCCAGGGCCAAATTATATGCCATAGGAAAAACCTCTAAAGACTATCTGCAGATCTCCCAGGGCCAAATTATATGTCCTCCCAGAGCAAAACCTCGAAAGAGCATTTGCTAGATATCCCAGGGCCAAATTATATGCCATAGGAAAAACCTCGAAAGACTATCCGCAAATCTCCCAGGGCCAAATTATATGCTCATCTGTACAACCTGATCCACGGCCATAGAGTATCAACCTGATACTCACCATACATCATCCTGATGTACACATGATCATCTGGATCATCATCACTGCAAAATCCTACTGCATGTCATCTGGAGCAACATCCTGAAGCTCGTCATCCATGATCATCCTGATCATACAATGCATATACCTGATGCATACCAAGTATCTACCTGATACATATCATCATACATGATCCACCTGATCATACAGTGTATCCACCAGATACAAATACAAATACATGATACATATCACCATACATGATCCACCTGATCATACAATGTATCCACCTGATACATATACAGATACATGGTCCCAGCATCCAACATGACGCATATACAAAATACATACAAATGATCCTACTGATCATATCTGGCACCCAACATGATGTGTACATACATATAAATATAAATGATCCAATTCATCATATCCAGCATCCAACATGATGCGTACATACATATACATATAAATGATCCAACTGATCATATCCAGCATAAATCAGAACATCATCCTGATGTTCATGATCCAGCGCTTACATCCACAGCCACGTGAAGGATCCTCCTTCCAACATGCTTGGAATGGCTTCAGCAAATGTGTCCATCACTTCTTCCTCGAAGTGTCATCAATCCGAAGAACACCAAGCCTCTCTCTGAAGTACTCAAACTTCACCCTGGCTAGTGGCTTCGTCAGCACATCTGCAATCTGCTCGTCCATCACAACATACAGGAGCTTCACAGCTCCTCTCTGCACCATATCCCTGATATAGTGATATTTGATCTCTATGTGTTTCGACCTGTCATGAAACACTGGGTTCTCGAAAAGCTTCACACAACTCTGGTTATCACAGAAGATACCAGTAGCATCCAACGGGAGATCAAATAACTCAGACAGTAGCTTCTGTAGCCATACTGCCTCACAACTAGCTGAACATGCTGCAACATACTCTACCTCAGCTGTACTCAGTGCTACGTAGGACTGCTTCCTGCTAAACCAAGAGATCACACTTTATCCCATACTGAAGCAACACCCAGATGTGCTCTTCCTATCTGCAGCACTGCCAGCCCAATCTGAATCAACATAACCCTGCAGGTTAAACTTTTGATTCACATCATAGTTGAGCCCATAATCCACTGTACCCTTCAGGTACCTCAGAACATGCTTTACAGCAACCAGATGAATACTCCTCGAATTTGTCAGGAACTGACTCAATGTGTTCACTGCAAATCAAATATCTGGTCTCATGTTCATCAGGTACATCAAGGACCCAATCATCTGACGATACATAGGGACATCAAATGGCTTAGATGAAGCATCACATAGAAGCTTCAGATTTGATGCCATAGGTGTGGCCATGGCCTTGCAATCCATCATCCCGAATCTCTTCAGGATATCCACCGTGTACTTTCCTTGACCAAGGAATATCCCACCTGCATTCTGCCACACCTCCATACCTAGGAAATAATGCATCATTGCCAAATCTTTCATATCAAATTCAGCAGCGAGCTTCCTCTTTGTATCACACCAAGTTCTGGGAGCTTGCTACAAGCCATACAAGGCTTTCTTCAATCTACACACATGTGACTCCCTGTCAAGTCTTGGGACTGCATCCCAAACATCTTCTTCATGATCGATGGATCATGGCATTCCATTTCTTCATCCCAGATACTGGGAACTTCAATATCTTCAATAGATATCTTTGTTGCTAGAACAAATGTTGTAGTCCTTCTTTTGTAGGTGAAGATATACGGTCTTTCCTACAAAACAAGTTAAATTGCATGATTAGAAACATCTTATAATTTTTAGAACAAATTCTTTACACATAAAGAAATATGTCATGCAATCATGTAATTATCTTATCCAATGCTTCAATACAACTTTTATCCATGTTCCACAACTTTCTAGATGCCTTCCAATCTCTACCAGAACATTCTTAAGAGTGTGCACAACTCTCAACATGTCAGCAAAGAGGTTTCACTCTAGATAAGTAGCAATGGAATGTTGTACAGTGCCATAGGCCACTTACCCATCATATGCATATTAGTAGTATCCTGTTCATTAATGCAAATATGCAAAATACATATCCTAAGTCTAGGAACATAAGCATATACATCATTGAACAATTTTATTTAAACAAAAAATACTTATCTTTGTTTGTTTGTTGGATGGACTACCTCTGAGTCTTTGCTTCCTTGCAGGAGCTACTGAAGTAGCTTCTTCTACACCTTTCTATTATGGAATGTAGAAGGATGGTCAACTCCCTCTGAATGTCTGCATCCTTACAGGAGCTGCTGGAGTGTGCTCCCTCTTGATCTTTGCTTCCTGGATTACCTGTCCTTGAACTTATATTCATCCTTGCTGACATCAATCTTCTTGAACCCTGGAAAGTATAATCTGTAAGCCTTCGAGCTTTCACTGTAACCCACAAAGATACCCTTCTTTCATGAAGGATCTAGTTTAGTCCTCTTTTCCTTTGGGACGTGAGTGTATACTGGACAACCAAATATTCTGAGATGGCTGACTTCAGGTTTCTTACCAGAAAGGACCTCTTCTAGTATCTTGATGTCCAATATCTTGTGGGGTGTTCTGTTCTGCACATATATAGTTGTTCTAGCTGCTTCTGCCCATAGATGCACAGGTAGATCCTGGTCATGTAGCATTTCCCTTGCTGCTTCCATGATTGTTCTGTTCTTCCTTTCTGCAACACCATTTTGTTGAGGATTATAGGGAGCAGTCAACTCCCTCTTAATCCCTGAATCACTACAAAGCTTCTTGAAGTCACCTGAGGTGAGTTCTCCACCATTGTCGGATCTGAATGATTTGATCTTCTTGTCAGTTTGATTCTCCATCAAGGTTTTGAATTCCTTGAACTTATCAAACACCTCATCTTTGTTCTTCAAGAAGTACACCCAAGTCTTCCTGGAGAAGTCATCAATAAATGAGACATAGTAAACATACCCACTAAGAGAACTGGATGACATAGGACCACATACATCTGAGTGGATGATTTCCAGGATATCCTTTTCCTTTCTTTCACTGCTTGGGAAATCCTTCTTAATGTTCTTACCTTTTTCACATCCTTTGCAAACACCTTCATGTTTGGTCTTGATTTCAGGAAGACCCTCTACAACCTTGCTTGCAATTGGAAGTGCCCTATAGTCCATAACAGAAAGTCTTCTATGCCAAAGTTCACTTGGCTCCATGGATTCATGCACCATTAGGTTGTATACCTAATTTTTAGGTATACAAACCTCCCTCTTTCTCTCCAATCACTACTGCATCATCTATGGTCTTTCCCTTTGGCCACATTAGGACTTGGCCATCCACAAATGCAACCCTCATACCTTTTGCATCCAATGCAGACATGGAGAGTAAGTTCTTCTTGAGCCCAGGTACATAAAGGACTTCTTTCATCTTCAAAGATTTTCCAGAATCTAGGTTGTAGGAGGCTTCACCACTTCCTTTGATTGGGTATTGATAATCATCCCCAAGTTTCACCTTATGGGGTGATTCATGTTCAAATAGGTTCACAAAAGATTCCTTAAACCCAGTCATGTGTTTGGAAGCCCCATGTCAATTAACCAATCATTACAACCATGGGAGATAGTACCTATGAGAGTAGAGATCAGAACATACTCTTCTTCACTTGATGAGTCATCATCAATATCATCACTTTCTGCCCTAGCCTTCTTCTTTTGAGGTTCATCATCCTCGGCAGCATGAGCATGGAACTTTCTTTTGCTGCCCTTCTTCTTCTTGCTGGAGTTGTTGTTATTATCCCTTTTGTTCTTGGGACAATCTGAAGCAAAGTGACCCTTCTCATTGCATGTGAAGCATCTTAGATCCTTCTTATTCTTTTGATAGGATGTCTTGTAGCGAGAGTGCTCCTTTTTGGTCTTGCTTCTTTTGGTGTGGGATGCAAGAGCTTGATCTTCACCTCCCATATTTTCCTCACGAGCTACAAGTATAGCTTCTTGTTGAGAGCATTCCTCCCATAGTTTACTAAAATAGATCAATTTCTTTCTTGCACAGATTCCTTGAATAAAGGAGTCCCATGACCTAGGTAGGCCATTCAGGGTGGTCATAACAACTTCACCATTGTCCACTAGTTCATCCACAACTTCAAGTTGCTCCTTGATCTGAGAGACCTTGGAGAAGTAATATTGAATGGTTTCTCCATTCAACATCTTGACCCCTTTCAATTGATTCCGCAGAGTCATCTTCCGATTTATGTTCTTCCCTTCAAATAGCTTGGTCAGAGAGTCAAACATCTCCTTGGGTGTCTTTAGTGAAGACACATGGGGTATGAGATGTTCTTTGATAAAATCACCAATGATTCTCTTTGCCTTGACCAATTTCTTCTTATGCAATACCTTGGCCTCTTCATCCTCTGGGATACGGATGTCTTCTTTTATATATGAATCCAACTCATTCTCTTCCAGGATTAACCCAATCCTATACTTCCAAGCTTGGAAGTTATCAGCCCCTTCAAGCTTATCCTCAAGCTTGGTGTGGTGAGACATCTTAAAGAGTACTTCAAATGGAAATAGAAAAGATTTAGGTCTTACCACTTGAAATGCTGAAAATTGGATCTGGTCTCGGATAAGGGTTTGTCGGAAAAACCCTAAAAATTCAAAATGTGAATTTCAAATTTCTGAAAGGATAGAAAGATGCGCCTTGATGAGCTTATCATCCTGGTGCATTCAGAATTTTAGATCAACAAAGCTTTACCCTTTAGATTTGTCTTTTTGTCCTCCCGAGTTCACTAGGGAGAGCCCTGAATTAGGGTTTGAGTTTCCCGGAGATCTACCCATCCAAAAATCTCGATCCAAAGCTCTAAACTTCGATTTTTGCAAGGAGCTTCTAGCTGTGTCTTCAGATTCCAAAAATTCCTATTTTTGTGGAAACCCTAATTGTTAGGGCCAAATCTGAAAATGCTCAGAATTGAATTATGATTGGACAGATAGATTCTCCTTGATGAGTAGAGTCAATCTAATATACTGCTTTTCCAAAATCTGTGGAGAGAAACCAAATAAACAAGAAGCTCAAGTTTTCGTCACTGCAAAATGTCTTCTTCTCAGGTTAGCTCTGATACCATGTTAAATTTTGAGCATTAATTCACAATACTCTAGGATCTTCACTGAGAGAATAACATATACAGTATATCAATGCATAGCAATCACAATAAGCATCACAAGCATCACAAGAATCAAAAGCATGAGAGACAAGAGACACAGAGTTTTCGTGGGGAAAACCCTAAGGTGAAAAACCCCACAACTTCCTCAAAGATGGAGAGAGCAATGGATCAACCAAAGTACAACCAAAATACAATGAGATTGTCTCCCAGTAGGAGATGATCCTCCTCCTCAATAGTGCGCCACTTTCTGAGTGAGAGAGATATGACTTTCCGAATGATCAAAATTGAGATCTCCTGATCTCTATTTATACTAACCTGTTTGCCCAGTGACCTTATGGGGACGACTTATCTAGCTAGGTACATTCACAATATAATATATATATTTTAGGGATGACCCCACACATGGTGATCTAATAACCCATCGGCAATTACACACACTTGCGACACTTGTCAATCCACATGACGACACTTCCTTATAGAGGAATAACACATCTCTAATAAGGGTAAAATAAAGATATATGAAATACATAGATGAAATACATTCCGAAGTTACATATACATCAACATCGTTGTCCTGTTTCTGTGTCAAAATAGCTGCATAGGAGAAATCAGTGGTGAAAGTGTAGAGAATAAAATCTTTATCAAAATCCGAGGACATGAGAGCATGAGCTTCAGCAATAGCCTTACGAATTTCCACAAATGCATCTTTTTGTTCTTGTGACCATATGAACTGTACATCTTTCTTAACTAAATGTTGTAAAGGTTTAACTATCTGAGCAAAATTAGGTACAAACCTGCGTACAAAATTGATCTTACCCAAGAAGGACTGCATTGCTTTACACAAACCTGGTAAGCCGAATTTTGAAATCGCGTCTATGCGTTCGGGGTCGATGATCATACCTTCTTTTGAAACGATGAAGCTCAATAGCTTCCCTTCTGTGACTGTGAAAATGGATTTCTTGGGGTTCAAGAAAATGCCAAATTTCCTGCACCGTTTGAAAACCTGCTTAAGAGCAAATAGGTGTTCATGTCATTTTTTTGAAAATATGGTAATATCATCTAAATAAACCACGACAGAATTATGCATTAAACCTCGGAAAGCTATATCCATAGCTCTCTGAAAAGTGGCTCCTGCATTAATTAAACCAAAAGGCATTCGCCTGTAGGCGAAGGTGACCCAAGGGGTTCTGAAAGTTGTCTTTAATTGGTCATCTGGGGAAACCATAACCTGGTTGTACCCCGAAAAGCCATCTAGGAGAGAAAACATTTATGACCCTGCTATCTTTTGGAGATTCTATTCCATGGGTGGAACAGGGTAGTTATCTTTTTCCGAGGCTCCGTTCAAATTCCTGAAATCGACACACAATCGGATTTCACCACTTTTCTTGCATACAAGCACCAAATTGGCTATCCACTATGTATGCCTCACCGGAAAAATAATTCAGGCTATGTGTAGCTTTTCCAGTTCTTTTTTCACAAAAGGCTCTAAACGGGGATGCATTTTCCGCAGTTTTTGTTGATATGGTTTAACTTCCGGCTTCATAGGTATATTATGGTAGATGATGCTAGTGTCAAACATTTTCAATTCGTCATAGGTCTAGGCGAAGACATCTTTATATTGTTTACATAGTTTAATGATAGCTCGCCTTTCTTCTGGGGTGCAATCAATTCCTAAATTGATAAAACAAGGTTCTTGCTCAGTGCCTAAATTGACTTGCTCGTAATTAAGTGAAGAGCTCTGTGTTTTACAATTGGTTTTGTGTGTGAATTTGTGTTGCAAATCATAGAACTTCTCCAAATTGATCACAGACTTTGGGATGACATTCAAGGAATCAGAGAGAGACTTTTCATGTTCATCGTCGTTTATAGCCATATCTTGGAATGTGTCCTGGTTTTTCAGAAAATCAAGTATCTGCTGATCACCATCGAATACCTTCCAGTTTGTCACATTATCTGGTATGGAAGGCCTATACATCGGTTCTATTGAGAATGTTTGAGGAGATAGGCCCTCATGTGGAATCAATTTGGAAACTGTATTGCCAACAAGTTAGCATCGAAGTTCTGATACCTAGGGACTGAATTAATATTGAATGCAATAAAGGAGCTGGTAAGATCTCTTACCAATTTTTGATAATTCAACAGGCGGGGGGACAAGCAGTGTATCTTATTCCTCATTTGTTTCACAATAATTTCTGCATCTCCAAAGCAATGAATGATTTGTACTTTCAATTCAATAGCCTTTTTTCAGTCCCTGTATCAAGGCCTCATACTTAACCACATTGTTAGTACAATCAAACTCTAATCTACATGCAATCATAGTTTTTGTCCCTTTTGGATCTATGAGAACACATCTTGCACCAACTCCATCCTTAGATTTAGAGCCGTCAAAAATCAATGTCCAAGCAATGGGATCTAATCTAAAATTTGTATTTACATTAAAAACATTAGGTACAATTTCTCCTAAGAATGGCACACAAGTGAGATGAGTTACCTGAGATTCGATCTGTGCATTCTCCTATGGTGAAACATGAGCTGATAAATTCCCGAAAAAGGTATCAAAAGTAAAGTGTTCAATGTGCATGTTGAAATAACCCACAGGCTCACTTTAGTCATTCAAGTTTGTGACTGTCTGTTTCATAAAAGGCTCCCTACTTATCTTGATCTTGTTTGGATGACCATTGTAGGGTAACGACAAATGGGACCAATCAGTAGCAAAATAACCTTTCAGCTTTTCTTATCAGTCTCTACTAAGCCACATACCATATGCTTCTGGGATATCAGCAATGACTATGTCAATTGTTTGATGGATTCGAGGATCAGCTGATAATGTAATTAAGACATTTCTGAGCCTTCCTACTACTATAATTTTCGATCTGTTAAGTTGTACTATCTGAGTAGGGCAAGGTTCCCATGTGGCATTCAACTTTCTGCAGACAGAAAGAGGCATCACATTTGATGAGGCACCAGAGTCTATCATGCAGTTATGTACGTTTTAGTTGAAAATCTCAAAGGTGAGCAGAAAAGGAGGTGTCCTTCTGCTACCAGACTTTTGATCATCTAGTTTAGTGAAAGAGTCAAGGTTATTATTCTGCAATTCTCTTGGCTGTTTGACCACCATGCTTTTGGGTAGAGTATCCCTCATCGAGGGTATTTTCAATAATTCAAACAAAGAGATGTTTGCCTTCACTCTTTTAAGATCTTCAACTAAATTGTACTCCATCTCAGGGATGACTGTATCCTTGTGAGGGACAGTCTTGCCTTTATTAGGAACTGGTGTGGAGGATGAAGTTTCTTGATGGGGTTGAGGTTTAGACCTTGTGTTATAAGGATGCTGGACATTAAACACGGTCTCAGGTTCTTCTTCTTCTTCACACATAGGAAGCTCTGAAAAGTAACTTACAGTGTTGATTTCTGGATCCTCATGCTCATCTTCTTCTTCCTCAGGTGGTTGGGGGTCTAGAGCAGTTTGATCATTCGGAACTTCAGGGGTGTTTAGAGATTCTGCTGCTAAGGCTCTAAAGATAGAATAAATTTCTTCATTAGTGAGGCCTTCTGTTGGATTAGGAGGTGGTGGATTCGGTGGAGGTTGATAAGGTCTCCTGAAAGGTGGCCTCATAAAACCTCTATTATGGTTTTGATTTTCATTATTAGTTCTTTTCAAATCTACCATCTCGTTTGACATTTTCTGGATGAGCTATTTCATGTCAGTTATGTCAAATGGATCCTTGTTTTGTGCAGTGGGTTTAGGAACACTATCATTTCTTTTCCTGGAAGTTGAAGGCTATTCTTCTGAGATTTTCGGATTGTCCTTGAGACAAAAAATTTCCTTCTCAACTTGTATTGCTTCAGTAAATACTTCCAGCAAAGTTCCCTTTTGTGCTCGTTTCATCCACATTGAAATTGAAGTAGGTAGGCCTTTTTCATAGTAGGCTATCAACAATTCTTCAGCAGGAAGAAGGTTGATAGGAATTCTATTCTTTAAGTATGAGAACCTTTGGTTGAAATATTTAACCCTTTCTTTCCCTTTGATTTTCATGGAGGATAATTCCAAAACAAGATCCTATGGTGTTTTGTCATCTCCAAACTTTTGGATGAATAATTTCTCAAACTCATCCCAAGAAACAATAGACCTCGGTGGCAAGGAAAAAGACCATGCAGCTGCCTTTCCTTCAAAATTATAAGGAAAGAGTTTCCAGACCACATCCTCGTGAATGACACTTCTAAGCCTAATAGCCTGCATGAAGGTTTTAACATGATCTAGCACAGGTGATTTGTCATCTGGGTTGAACTTGGGTAACCACTTCTCAGGGTTCTTGGGTAACCTATGTTGGTCTCCCAATAACCATGCTGCATCTTGGTCGAGCCATGGTCTGTTATGGCCTTCTGCAACCATCGGTGGTTCTTCTTCTTCTTCTTCTGACGAAGATCTTGAAGAATGTTCATTGTCTGAGGAAGATGGTGAGGATGAAGGAGGAGATGGTGTTGGTCCACCAGTTCCAAATTTCAGTTGATCTTGCGTTTCTTGAAAAAGTTGACTAAGGATGTATTCAGGGGAACCTGATTGACCAACTAGTTCTTGATTTTTAGGTTGTGAATTAACTGTTTGGTGATGTTCAATATTTTTATTAGTTGTCTATTGGATCATTGGATCATTGATCTGTGAAACTGTGTCTTGTTGAGGTTCTTGATTATTGGCCTACAGAAAATTTTCTAAATTGATCGCTGCAAAACCACATCCTCGTTGATCAGCACGTCTTTGTTCTGCCCTAGTGACCCTATCGGCTGATGTTTTCAATATATGCTCTAGTGAGAGGGTTCCTCTGGTAGCTAATACAATAAAGATATTCCCTGTGTTTTCCTATTGTACTGCAGATACAACAGGAACAACAATTTGTTGAGCAGGTGTAGCAAGGGCAACCGTGAGTTGAGCAGGTGTAATAGGGACAACCGTTGGTTGTGACTCTGTTGGTTGTTTAGATGTCAAAGCCCTTGATTGGCTTCAATTTTGAACCATTGAAGAACTTGCTGGAGGAGGTTTCTTAGTGGCTTGTTTAGGCATGTTGCACTATTGGCCCTCCTTCTAGCGCCATTTGTTGATGCCTCGGTTGTGCAGGTTAGATTCAAAAGGTGTTGGAATGTTCCAAGACACTCAACAGAGGAAGAAAACCTAAGTTGAAAGGCTTTGAAAGACCCTGCTCAAGGTCAGTTCTATATCCAACCTATTTGGTATGGTGATCCTCCACGGATATTAGGCCTCTACTGGCACTCTAAGAGTAGGTGAGTTGATCTATTAGATCAGTTTTCCAGTTAAGGAAAACCAAGGTGTGGATATGGTGTTGCTAAGATAACCTAACCTATTTTGGAAAAGGAAACTAATCTAATTTAATCCTATTCTAAAATGAAAGCTTGTTTTATGTGCATATTGGGCTTGAGATATGATTAAACAAGTAATTTATCAGCTTCAACAGAAATGTCTTTAGTTGTATTACTTGTTAACTTAAATTATTATCAGTTAATGAAAATAAAATGACAATCTTTCAAATATTCAGGCTCATTCAAGATCTAGTCTGTAATCACTCTGCTAATTTAAAAATTAACAATGATTACAAAAATTTATATGCATCGAATCATTTGCAGAAATAAAACATGAAAGTACTTGTATTGAAAAAAACTCACTGAAGTACTTTGAAACATAAACCAGTCATATAGAGAAATCGATACAATAGATTCATACATTAACAAAGGATTAGCAAAAGATCAGATACATAACAGATGACAATTTGAAGCATAAATTAGAAATTCTCAAAGAAATTTGAGGAAGGATAGAAGATAGATTAAAAGATAACTTTACTGTATGAAGAATTCTTGTACAAAAATTACAAAAAAGCTTTGCTTAACAGAGTATCTCCAGTCTAGTCTTCTGCTGACTTACAACTCCAAAATTATGAACCCCTAACTATGAGAGGTATCCTTCTTTAAATAATTACAACAAAGTCCAAAAATGGAGATCCCTAGAGAACAGAGATTAAAAAATCGGATCAAAACTACCGATCCAACAAATCTTGCGATTCCTCGATCTACATGATTTCTACCACCTTTCAAAATAGTTTATTAAAGATGCATTATTTGATAAAAAAGATCCTCACAGCACAATAAGAATTCCACCCCAACTTGCTCATTATCAGCAACAGACGATTTGGATTGTAGAGAATCTACTGCGAGAACTTCTGGATCAGAGACTATATCCTCAAAAATGAAAAAATCCATTAAAGGATCTATTTCAGGAGAAGTCGGCAAAACATCAGATTCTTGGTTGATTATAAAATCTCATATAACATCGTCATCACGGTCAGCCAGTTCCTGGGGAATTTTCTTCTCTTTCTCATCAGGGAATTGCATGCAGATAGACAGAGCCTCAGAATCTTATTCACCGCTATCGCTACTTAAATCAGGAACACCTGCATCAAAAGGTGGTGACATAGGTTCTTGATATAATAAGGGAAAGAGTTCTTCATCTTTAAAACGTGCATCTAGGAATGCATTTCTTGTCTGCATATTCATCGTATTAGATACGTCTTAGAAGGAAAAAATGCAAGACTGTCACACATAATTTTTCTTCTTAAAGAATGCGAAGGATGAGCTAAAAGTTTCATATTTGTTGCTAATTTAAAGCCAATAGATAAGATAATAGACGTTGAGCAAGACAAATAACAATGATTGAATTTATATGGCCGATTCACTGCAATTATCCAAGCTGTGATGAAAACGAGCGAGGACATGCATTAGTTGGATAAAACCTATGTGAAAGTACAAAACCAATCGAAACTCGCATGTCTTAAATTGGTTCCAAAAGATTATCATTACGAGTATTCTCACATCAGCACTCATGGCTTCACATTCATGACCGAAATGAGAATTATGGCTTGAAAACTGAATGCGAAATGACTGAAACAGGATCTTGAGTACACAGACTAGCAACTCTCCTATATGTGTCAAATTGAATTCGAGTGACCGAATTTAATAGAATAAATGGAAGAATCTTTCAGACTGAAACAGGCATAATGGCATAAAACCTTGAGGAGTAGAAACAAATAATGAAAAGGTGTCCCAAACAAATCGGAACTGTCAAACACCGAGTGTAGCAAAGGCAGCAATCCAGCCAGAAGTAACTGAAAATCAATTAAAACGTCCTCTAGTAAGGATTCGGCAGTGAAATGCACAGTGCGACGGGATAATTTTTCAAAAGTTAAAATGGTAAAAATAAAATAGGAAAAACCCTATTTATTGAATTCACCGGATTAAAGATAACCGTGTGATCAGAACAAATGAACGGCCGAGATAAACCGAAGCAGGATGCGGGGTCGTACGAAAGTTTTATTGATGAAATTTAATAAGGGATCCTGAAAACCGCAACCCGACAATTGTGGGTTGCGGGTTGCGGAGTTGCACAAATGGCAAAGGTGGAAAAGAATTCCCGAAAACCGAAAGCCACAATTGCGGGTTTTGGGTTTCGGGAATAATCACAATCGAAAAATTAGAAACGTGTTCCCGAAAGCCACAACCCAACACTTGCAGGTTGCGGGTTTCGGGAATGACACACTCATAAAATGAAAACAACTTCTCAAAAGCTGCAAGCCGCAATCTGACAGTTTCGGGTTGCGGGTTTCAGGAACATGCAACAAAATAAATAAAAAGATAGATCCCAAAAGCCGAAAGCCACAATTGCGGGTTGTTGGGTTTCGGGATGATAGTTTCCCAGGATTATTACAGGATGAACACGCAACATGAAACCATCGGGTTGTGGTTTTCGGGTTGGCCAAATCCAAAACTACAAAACAAACACCCCGCAACCCAAAATTGTCGGGTTGTGGGTTTTGGGTCTCCTAATTGTCGGGTTTTTGGTTGGTTGAAGAAAAGGGTAAAATACTCAAAATCTATGGATTTTGACAAACCAGACAGTTAGAGATCATCCTGAAAGAGGGAAACACGCATGACAAAAGTATGGGTGAGAGATCTAAACAAGTGAAAACCCAAATTCTCATAAAGACAGAGTACACTCACCAAAATACCTTTATGTTTATTCAAAATGGGGGTTCCCATGCTTCAGCTAAGCATGGGATCTGTTGTGGCCACAACAGAGAGAAGCCATCAAAGACAACCGATGTGCTGAAGGAACATCGACAATGGATAAAGCGCAAGAAAACCAACGCAATGGTCGAGAAACACACGATTGAGGTGCGTATGGTCGAAGTGGTCCATCCAATAGAAAAGGAGTTGACAGACCAACCATAATATGTTACAAGTGTTGAGGAGTTGGACACAAGGCTTATGAATTTCCAAAGAACCTACATGTTTAGAGGGGTCGAAACCCGGACATGGAAAAGATGAGCAAGTCGACCAGAGGACCGAATCAACATCCGATAGCAATGAGGATGGCAAGAAGAAAATCCGAAACCTGACGATCAGACGAACATTGGTTCAGGAAGACCGACGCAATGAGAAATAGATGGCACAGCAAAAGGCTATCTTTCGAACTAAAGTGTGAATCGACGAATCGCATTACAAGACCATAGTTGATGGTGGAAGAACTGAGAATCTTGTGTTGACAGAGGTCATCGACAGGATAGGGTTGAAGTGTCGAGAGCATCCACACCCATACAAGATCAGAATACGAGGTTGTATACACCATTAGTTGTACCGGATACTGCATGGGAGCACCTAATCATGGATTTTGTCCTAGGATTGTCGAAGACGCAGCAAGGAAGCGACTCAATCTTTGTTGTGGTCGACAGATTTTCAAAAATGGCACACTTTATTCCATGTCGGAAAACAAATGATGCTGCAGGCATTGCTGTACTATTCTTCATGGAAGTAGTCAGATTGCATGGGTTTCCGAAGAGTATCACATCAGACAAAGATACCAAGTTTATGGGGAATTTCTGGAGAACCCTATGGAAGAAACTGGAAACAAGGTTGCATTTTAGCTCGACATATCATCCGCAGACAAATGGATAGATCGAGGTGGTGAATAGAAGTTTGGGAAACCTTCTAAGGTGTTTAACGATCAATAGACCCAGGAAATGGGAGAATGTGTTGGCACAAGCAGAGTTTCCATATAAAAATTTTGTGAATCAGTCGACAGGGTTGAGCCCATTCGAGATTGTTCAGGGGAAAATCCCACATGGAGTGGTTGATTTGGTCGAGTTACCGACAAAAATCAGAAAAAGAAGGGATGTAGAATCATTCGCAGAGCATATGAAATAAGTGCATGAAGATGTGTGAAAGCACATAGAAAAGAGTAACGCGGCATACAAGTTGAGAGCCGACAGGAAGAAGAGGCTACAGTCGTTCAGCGAAGGAGATATTTCCTACAGGAACATATAACAAGCTGATGTTGAAGAAGATTGGACCATGCAATATTCTGTAGAAAATTTTGGAAAACGCTTATGTCTTGGAGCTGCTAAATGACTTGAGCATTTCACCAACGTCCAATGTCTCAAAGATGTACAAGTTCAAAGAAGGTTCAAGCAGCAGAAGCGTAGAAGTGTTGAACATCAACTGGATGGTGCAGATTCCAGATCCACACAAGGAGGAAATCGCAGAAGTAATAGAGGAATGCGAAGTCGGGCATATGTGGAGTTCATGAAGGAATGAATACTTAGTGCGATGGAAAGATGATGAGTTGCAAGATGCGACATGGATTTCCGAAAAAGAATTCAGGAGACTGACAGAGCAGTTGATTTCTTTTTCACCTGCAGAGTCTGATGCAGGAGCATTGGGGCATGGGCAGAGAAGTCGATGATGATCGACATGAGGAAGGCTGACTAGAGGGAGTGCCAACAACCACTGGTACAGAATAGAAGATTGGCTATCGGAGTCAATAAGTCAAGAAGGAGTAATTGATCAAGCAATCAACAGAAGATATAGAAGGTTGAGAGTCGACATGTTGTCAAACCGCGACTCCAACAGGTTTGGAAGGGCAGAGCAGAGAGCAAAGGAATTCGGCAAGTATGTCGAAGGATGACAAAAGATAGTATGGTCGTGGTAGTGATAAGACTGATTACCGTAGCCATGTTAGAAGGACGTGTAGAAGTCAAGGAGAGTACTTGGAAGCCGTTCGAGGTTGCTGAGGAAGCTATTGGAAGTTATTGCAGGTAGTTGGGATCATGACAGATGTTGACACAGGAAGAGATTGTGCAGCACGACAGAGGCGCTGACAGTTGCAGGTCTGCAGGATCTGAGGAGATCAACAGATAGTGGAAGCGTTTCTTTGGGGTTGAGTGATCTCGGGAACAGCAGCAGCAGAGTAGAAGGCCGGGGAGTTTGGGTCATTTGAATCACTTGGCAGCAGAGCGAGCAAAGCTCAAGAGAAGTTTTGTAGATTAGATAGGAGAGTCACACATCTACAGAGTGTAGGGAAGATCGATCCATAGCTCATATTTCCACAATGAACCAAGAGAGGGTGACGGTTGACACACTGAGATAACACACAGTTACTTCTATATTGTAAAAGGATAAGACCGACAATAGTTAGTTATTTACATTCCTTGCAGTTTGCATTGTAATCGTTTCGGTAGAAGTAATATAAGCCAGGTTCTAGCATCCAGTTTACATCATGTCTATGTGAACGCATGTGTTATGTTTGATTGTTAAGCAAGAAACTTTGCGAAGGCGACTTGCACCAGGCCTACTGGGGACTCTGGTGTCTAAGCTAGTCACTGAATGTTCAGAAATGTTTGATAGTCTCGTAAACTGGCATGAGAAACACATCATCAGGAATCAATGGAGGAAATTGACGTGGTGGAGTTTCCTCCATCGGAAGTGAACCAAAATCAGAAACATGATGACCTAAATAGGTGTCCCAAAATAATGCGATTGGACCAAAAGTCATCGATATCGGGTCATCCTCGGGCTGGTTGAAAATCCAGTCTATGGCTTCGAGATTCCCTTCCATCGAATAATGAAAGGTGGTGTCATGTGGAGGAGTTATTTCCACCAACAAAGGTCCCGTAGGATTAGTGATAGGTAGATTTACATGAGGAGAGTATTTCACTCCTGATTCCAAGGTAGAAGTTCCTTCTTCACGTGACACATATGTTGTGGGTTGATCCATGGTTGCTCCTGAGTTCTCCTCCTAGTTAAGGGGATATTCAGATGGAAAATTTAATATTCTACGACATCTTCTCAAAGTTCGCTCAGCTAGGGTGGATGAAAGACTTCTCCTAAAAGTCTCCTAAAAAAAATAAAAACACGCTTCAAGACCTTCTCAAGCTAAAGACACATGCAAGTTGTGTGATATATGGGATTCAAAATTCTGGAACCTCACAGGATTATCAAGACGTCGCAATTCACAACATACCACAGGTTCCAACATTTATACTTGGTCCAATATTTCAGAGCACTAACCAAGGAGGATTAGGACCGTACCCCTGACCGTATAACTCGACTACCTGGTAGTATGTGCGTAGTATCTCCCCGAGTGTAGTTCTCGGTGTATTTCCACGCTAAGACAATCAATAGTTAACTTGGATGGTTTCAGGAATCCTAGTGGGGTCTCTTGATATACTCAAGGTACGTGGGAGCTCCAATCCATAGTGGTGTTGTCTAATGCACAACTGTATGACAAAATCCTTCTGATATACTATCGAGTATGTGAAGTACCTTTCTATATACTTGAAGGTATGTGAAAGGCTGTTCAATATACCGACTGGTACGTGGAGAACTACAAGCCCCCGAGATGCAGTGCAAGAAAATAACAATAGCTACCATGCTTTAAGATGTTGGAACACGTCTCTAACCTAGAACACAAGTTTCTATACAATTTTAACCTAGGCTACCGCTTCATTTTAAGTGGTATTGTTAAGTGAATCCATGAAGTGTAGACTTGGAATTTAAAAAAGATCCAAATCTGATCTATATGAAAATGCAAGTCTTTGTTTCCTTTTCAATGAAAACTAGCTAAGGTAAGGAGAAATATTTTTGTTCCCCGATAATAAAAATGAACAAAATACCTATATACTTTTTCAAATCAACCAAGAGACTAAAAAGTACTCTTTCGATAATCCAACAAAAATGAAATTAACACACCAAATCGAAAATGTTTTTTTCTTTTTGTTTTCAACTTAAGCAAACCTATGAGCGAAAATCAAAAGATGAATTTCCATTTTGAATGCAATAACTCTAATTCAGAAAATGAGAATCAAAAGAAGTGGACAGAAAATCAAAATGCAAGAGTTTTCACTAACTTTCAAATACTTTGAGAAGCCCTAAATATGATAAAAATTTCGAAGGAAATGAACAATAATTTTTCAAAACCAAGAAAATGTAAGCAAATAAAAATCTTTTAGCTTTTTCAAAGGTCTTTTAAACAATCATTTTGAAGCATAAAAATTCTTTATAGCAATTCCAAATAATGCACTTGAAATGGAGATATTAATAAGAAATTTTGATTTTCTATCTAACGCACTCAACAAATACGAGAATTATTCCACTCTTTCAACCTATGTTCAGATAACTTGAGAATGTATGCTACTGCAATCTTTAATCAATTGGAAATTCTAAAAAAATTTAATCCCCCAAGGTCTCAAACAACACGCAAAACCACACAAAATCTTGCAAAATCACAACAACTAACTAGAGGGAGGCTGAGAAGTCAGTGTGAATAGATTAGATAAACTGATATGGAGTCACAAGACTGAATTTTCTTGTGAGGGAACGAAATTTCCCACTACAAGGGATACACTTGCTTCACTAGATAGGACTCCAATCAAACTCAAACTTCAAAAACAAGCCAAGGACAAAGCATGTTGTGTCTAGGAGGTTCTGCAACTATCAAAGACAATACAAAGAGCTCAAGAAATGAAGGAAAAAATCAAGTTGGGATTTTTTCAACTTATGCACCAAGCTATGAAGGGAGATGTGCCCTGCAAGGATACACCAGAGTGTCGAGAGCCCCAAAGACATGCTTTTCTCACACAAGAAGTGCGTCAGCGAACAAGCCTGTGAACTGCTAGAAAGTGTTAGCAGCGCAGATTGCTTTAAGGTAAAGGGTGTTAGAATTACAGTGATGGGAGCAATGAAATTCCCAACTAAGTTGGGAGGGATCCAAGCAAGAAAAATGAAAAAATATCAAAGGATAAAAAGATAAATGTCTCAATAAAAATCCCAATCAGAGTCTGGATGTCCCAAAAGCTCGTTGGTGATTGGTGAACTCTAGGAATGTGTACCTTATTGAGTATATATGCAAGAAGTATACTTTAAATATCAACCAGGGGGCGTACAAACTTGAGAGGTACTCAGCACTGTATGTGCACTATAAAGTAATCTTCACCGTTCTAAGTGTGCTATGTATTCTAATGGATACTCTAAGAAAGCGGGAAGTATTGTTCTATGGAAACTGGGAGGCATGAAATGACCTAAGAAAGAGGGATCTAGTATTCTATAAAAGGAAGGAATGAAGACATGTAAATCCTATTTTATCAAAGCAGGAAATGAAAGCATATAAATCTATTTTTTCAAAGTAGGAAATGAAAGCATGTAAATCTATCGTATCAAAGAAGGAAATGAAAGCATGTAAATCTATTTTATCAAAGCAGGAAATGAAAGCATGTAAATATATCTTATCAAAGCAGGAAATGAAAGCATGTAAATCTATTATATCAAAGCAAGAAATGAAAGCATGTAAATCTATATTATCAAAGGAGGAAATGAAATCATGTAAATCTATTTTCTCAAATCAAATGTTGAAAGCAGATAAATCCTATTTTATCAAATCAAGAAAGGGAAGCATGCTTAACTTTCATCTAAGAAGCTTGAATCTAATCTAAAAAAGGCAAAGATCCATTCTAACAGTAATCACAAATTATTATCTTGGAAGCACGAAAACATAGATCTGGCCTTGATATGGAAATGCTGTAAAAATCAAAATTCAGATATGAAATTCGCCTTTGCGGATGGCATGCACAGGACTACAGACAGAGCACTATAGAACTACAAATGCAATGTTATTGAACTACAGAAAGAAAAGTGCTTGTGCTGAAATCGAAATTTGATATTTGAAAGAATGCAAGGGTTCATTCACGCACAATGATGATGGAAATAATTAATAGAATGCATGAGAAATACTTGAAACAAAGCACGAAAATCTTGATCTACGTATCATTAGGGGAGTTTTGAGGTCTAAAATGGGCCTCCTAAGGGAAATAATAAAATAAGAGTTCTAAATTTTAAAGGGGAAAAATAAAAACTACTTTTTCTTATCGTATTTTTGACATATTTCTTTAACGGTTTACCCAAATTTCAAGTTTGGGCACTCGTTGGTTGCGGATTTTAATTCCGCATCCAACCTATACCCACACTACATACTTTTGATGCACCCACGACATGAAAAAATGAAAATTTCAACAAAAAAATGCATTTTAATATTAAAATACGTTTGGATATTGAAATTTTCATTTTTTTCATTTCATGGGTGCCTCAGAAGTATGTAAATACACATCCAACGAGTGCCCAAACTTGAAATTTGGGTAAATCGTTAAGGAGATATGTCAAAAATACAATAAGAAAAAATAGTTTTTTGTTTTTTTCTCCAATTGGTTTTACAAATTTTACCCTTATGGTTGACATCATCATCTTGGATCCTATTGGTTCTTGTAGAGTAAATTTTTATGGTATATTTTTTTATTTTGAGGCCCATCTTTTACCTCAAAATTTTCCTAATGTGAGCAGGATCTCCCTAACAAATATCTCAAGAGGGAAAGAAAATTATGAACTCACAAGATTAATAGAATGCTGGTCTTTCATTATCATTTCATAAATCCATGCTATAGAAAATGTAAAACAAAGATGTCTCAACTACGAAAATGCTGAAGATTGTGTTTTAGAAAATGTCTCCAGACCCCCTGCTACTCAAGAGGTCATTATTTATCATTGCTCCTAACCTAGCTTTACATTGAAAATCATGATCCTGAATAACAGGATTCTTTCCTACAAATGAGGAGAAAATGGGATCGTTGTGTCTCTTGCGATCTTCAGTTTGGAGCTTGCTCATTTGTTATTCTTCCAAGTCACCTGCGCCCTGTCCACACATGTCTTCATTCATATGATTAGGAAATAAAAATGCTAAAACATAGGAAAAGATAATTGCTAAATTACTTCATTTAATCATCAACCAAAATGCATTCTCCCCTACAGAAAGAGGTACTTTCTTATCCTTTCTTCGCTTATGTGTGGCCTAAAAGGAGTCTATGGAGTACCTATATCTTGTGCTCATCATCTCCCCCGAAATTGAATATGTTACCCATCCTTGGGTGACTCATCCTACTACACGATGGCCTCCCTGATATCCCAGGAAACAAATCTAGGAGCCCCTTCCTGTCTATAATAACCTTGGTGTTGGTTATGGAGCCTAATCTCCAGATTCATAGATATTATTATTCAGCCATGTCCATACCACAGGTTTGGTTATGATACCGGCATGATCCCCAGGGAGTCCGAGGAAAATTTTGGGGTTGTTTTTGCCACCAGTTTTCGGGCCCATGGTTTTTGGGTAACCCGTGGTATTTCCCATTGTATTTCCCTTATAAAAGAAAGACATTGTAACATGGATAGGGTTGATGTATTAGGTTTTATGCATTGTAAATATCTCTAAGATCAGGAAGAGAGACTATGAGACAATGAAGAGGAAGTGCAGCGATTGTGCTACAGGCTGTATCCCTTCACTTTGTTGGATGGAATAATAATAAGGACTAGCAACTTAAGTGTGGACGTAGCCCAAGTTGGGTGGACCATGACATACCTGTGTCTCTCTTGTAATGTGTATGTGTGATTATATTTGCATTTGTGTTTATTGTCATTGCTCTGCGATCCTGTTTTTCTAACACTTGGCTCTTTTCTTCTTTGGCCCAGGTCCTCCTTTCCTCATCCTCATCAATCTATTCCTTAATATCCAGAGGAAGAAATAAAGGTGGGATTAAATCATTCATATCCATTTGAGTTGGTTCTTTATCAAGGACTCCCTGTACAACCTTGCTTTGGTGAGTGCGACTTCCAACCTATGGGGGGAGTGAGGCTCCCACTTTTTCAAGTCCTTTGAAATTCTTTTCCACCTATCAATGATATATTCTTGAACTTCTCTAAAGTTTCTCTGGGTGGTGTTGTCGAAGTGTGAGATTGAATCCTGCTGCTTCTCGGGAAGGATGGGGATCAGATCCTCATCGTAGGTTATAGGAGAATGATCCTGAATCACCTTCTCAGGATGTGTATCTTCAACCCTTATCCATAGCGGATTCTTCCATTCTCCTACTTGGTAGAGATGAACATCTTGGGCTTTTTCTACTTCATGATTCATCCAAGAGGACATCACCCTAAGTTGGAAATCACCCATGTAGGGGTTCGGTGACCAATTTGGCGAGTCTAGTACCACTAGATTGTGCAGGAGGAATTCACATAACTGGTCTTTTTCTAACTCAGTGCACGCTATGGAGGTTTCTACAAACTGCTTACGAGTGGTTAAATCCAAGGGTAAACCCTGCATCAGCCTTTGCAATTGGAACTGGCCCCATTTTTCCTTTAGATAGAGTGTGTAGACCCGGGATGGTGGCCTATACCCAGTATTTCTTCATTTATGATGGCAGTGATGGCTAGAATGTCCTCTAACTGTAGGATTCATTGGTATTTCTGGGTCAATTCCTCCTAGGCTTGCCCTAATTTTTCTTTCAGTGTCAAATTATGTTGTTCCATCTGCTTTAATTGACCCATGTGCTGCATTTTTAGGATTTGGGTCTTTTCGTGCATGAATGGTGGCGAAGCCGAAGAAACGGATTGGTTTATGTGGAGTCATGCTTCGATTTTCATGGCAGCCAACTCCTCTCTAACCTTCTCCATATCACTCAATGCTTCGATCAGTTGATCATCCTTTTCAGTGTTCATCTTTTCATTCGCAAAGTTCTGCTGGAAGGTGTCTTCCTCTATAGGTGTAGAAGGATTTTCCTATTCTGCCCCATTATCTTCAGAGCCTGACAGGTCCTGTATTGTGGGGCTTCCTTCTTTTCCTTTATTTTATATCTTCTTGGACCTGGCCTATTGTACCAACCTCCCGCTCTACTGCATCAACCTTTAATTTCCAACATGTGTCCCTGAGGTTTTCTGGTGGGAGGTATCCCATGAGTGCTTTATTTTGATAAGAGTTTTGGCCATCACCTCATTACCACTATCTAGGTTGATTTTTCATTTGACTCCTCATGCAGTAGTGGATTTTTTCTCCTTTGATTCTGAGGCAAGGGTTATGCCTATATTTGGCGTGCCTTTCATCCCTTAGACATATTCAACCGAGACCAAGACAAATTCTTCCAATGAGAATTCTGTGATTTGAACCTTCAATTCTTCGCAAATGATCAGCTTGATTAGTCTGTGATGAGCCAACATGTGCTCCTTTCCTTGTACTACCTTCCCTCTCATATCCCAGAGGGACTGCAGAAGGTAGAAGGGGATATTGATGTTGTTGTTCAACCTGATATGTCCCCTGTTCCTTGTTGGGTCCAGGAAATGTCCCTTTTTGGCCACCCTTATTACATCATTTTGCCCTGATTTTATCCTACTTTCATGAGCTATATCCATGTCTTTTCCAAATCAATCAATGATATTGACAGGTATAATTTGTTATTGCCTTATTTATTTTTATGTCGAAGATTGTGAAGATTCGAATCCTAACCTTCAGTTTATGATAACACTTGTGAGTTTATTTAGTTCAAATCTAAAGTGCAGGTGTATCAGCCAAGTAGTGCCAGTTGTTACTCTTTCAAGCCTAATGCTTCATACTCCAAGGAACAGTTCATCCTCCACGTGAGCTGTAACAGATCCTCGTCATAACAGAATCCATTGAACAGAACCTAGCTACAACAGATAGGTCACGTCTCAGTTGTTGAGTCTGTTGACCCATTGATTGTTCAAGCAACAACATTATTCATGATTAACAGCCCTTGTGCACACAGCTGTATCAGTTAGCTGTAACTCCACAGCATGAAGATCATAGATATTCATTGCTGCGCGATTTTAGTGGATCTGAAACTGTTTCTCTTTGTATAAATTCCAGAAGGCTCTCGTAGCCTGGGGTTGGACAATCATTACTTATGTAAGTTGTAACAAAGCACTGAGACTCATGATCTTCCATCAATAATATGAGAGCAGAGTTCTTCATTTCTGTGTCTTAATTTGCTGTGACTCTGGACATCTTTGTTAGAAGGCCAAGGTCCGCCTTCTCACAGAGATAGCCGGTTTAAGTAGGTAGAGTAGTTTAGTTTTACTTCTGTTGTGTGGTGTGGAATGATTGCAGACAGTATTGGTAGTTGTAACAGAGTTAGATTTCCTTTCTGGTAGTTTACAATTGCATCTTGAATAGTTGTAACAGAGTGGTGTGACAGTCGACTGTGTAGGATAATTTAATTAATTTGCATGTGTGTTTTAATCAGCTGTGATTGCCAAACTCAATTCCAATTATCTTCTAGTTGTTTATGCTTTCTAGGATTTCCATTAATTATCAATTAGAGTTCAAGCTTGTGTTTTAATTCTGGTTGTTGTTGTATCTTCAATTGCATTCATAGATTAGACAGATAATGGTAGAGTTATAGTAGCTAATGGATGGATCATTTTGGTAAAGATTGAATGTTGTAGTTTGATAATTATAGGATTTAACTTCTTGCAAAAGTAATCTAGTTTCATTTCATCATTAGATCATTAACTTGCTGGGTTGATTTCTCTAGGGAAGTTGCTTTCTTTTGGATTCTTACATGTATGAATTAGATTAGTGTTCTTAGGGAACGAGTTGGCTAGAAACATAGGTAGGATCATTATTTACATTCAGTAAATCAACTGCTCGATCTGTTTATGCATAGATTGTGCTTATTGCCTTTGAAATAAAAGACCTTCCTGGGTTTGACAATTTATATTGACCATTCTATGTGTTAGCTTTAATTAACTGACATATAGAGTGACCAACATTTTGGGGCCATTGTCGGGGATGTTAATAGATAGACAGAGTTAGTAGTTGGTTTCATTTGATTTTATTTTAGTTCAATTTTTTACAACATGCATGAATACAAGAAAAAAAAATTGGGAACCCCCTTTGAATACTAACATTGCAGGTGGAAGAGGTTGAGGTCGTAATGCAGGTCAGGGAAGACACACATATATTGATGAGATAATTGCTACAGATGATTCTTCCACTAGACCACCGTGGAACTCTACAGGCAGGGGAAATTTTGTTCCTCCCAATCTTGAACATTCAGCATCCACAGTGGGGAACATAATAGGACCTTCAACTCCTGTTGCAGAAAGTAAACCTCCTGAAGATAAGGGAAGTGTTGTAGGTGCACCAGATAGAGAGGAGATTTATCATATTGATGGAACCAGAGTTACTAAAGAGGTGTGGTTGGAGACTCATAGAATAGCAGAGGAAGAAAGAAGGCAAAGAGAAGAGAAGAGAAAAAAGAAGAAACTAAATTAGAGGAAGAAAACATAAAGGAAGCTATTGAATTTTTGACTAGAACCATGGCTGGTAGAGAATAGGGGGGTGAGAACGAACATGAGGATCACTGGGAGGAAGAAGGAGAAAATAATCATCCTGGTAATACAGTGGCTACATTAGAATTCCCTATCCTCTAGGCGCCTGGAGCAGTGCCTATGAAGAATATCTCACCATCAGTGCTCCCTAATTTTCATGGTAAGTCCTCTGAGGATCCTGATGAGTTTCATTTTGAGTTTGATATCCTCTGTCACAGCTATAATTACACCTCTAGTGCTCAGAAGCTGAAGCTATTCCCAGCCACCTTGAAAGGAAATGCTTTGTGCCGGTTCATGAGTTTGGGTCGTGAGACCATTACTACTTAGGACCAAATGAAGAACACCTTCCTTTCTAAATATCAAGAATATTGCAGAACTAGAGATAGAAAGGAGGAGTTGTTTAAAATGGTTTAGAAGGATAAAGAGTGTATGGAAGACTTTTTGGAGAGATTGTTGTACAATTTGCAAAGATCTGGTCATGCTGAGATTGGCAAGGATGTGCTCAAAATTATCCTGTTAAGAGGAATTAGAGAAGATTGCCTTGATATGTTGAATCTGCTGGGGAAATGGGATATCTCGAAGGAACCTTTTGAAAAGATTATTGAATTATGACGAAGGTACTCCAGGGGATCTTCCAAAACTAGCAAACGAGACAAAGACCGAGACGAGGATGTCTTTACTAGGACTCAGAAGTCAGCTAGTGGAGGTGCCACTCGAGCAGAAATAGGAAACCTACTGGAGAACTTTAAAACAGACGTGATGAGCTCCATTTCCTCAGAGATGGATGCCATGAGGGAAAAACATAAACAAGTAGTAGAAGATCTTATGCTTGGGGTATTCTTTCCTAAATGTAGAAAGAAGCATCCACTAAAGGAGTGCCCGTTGGAGAAAGAAGAGGTATGTAGGATATGTGAACTTGAGCATGATACTAAGGAGTGTCCTTCATTACCTAAGGTTAAGGCAGTCCTGCAAGCATCTATTCCAGATGTAGAGCCAACATACTTTATGGCACAGAAGAAACCATGGCAGCCTACAAACCAAGGTATGAATCCAGATCCAACATTTTTCCTGCATAATATGAATGGAATGAACAACATGCATAATATGAATACACAATTCCCTTCACATTATTCCAACAGCCAGTGGCCTCCATGTCACGTCCCCATTTTGACCCCCCTTTGTAAATGATGTAAATACTGATATTTAATCATGGTGAGGAGCTCAAGGCCAAGGCCCCACCATTGATTTAGCGTTTATGTATCGGCAATTAAACTAGATGCTTATGACTCTTGTGCTAGATGGGCACAATGTAAATGAGACATCATGTAAATGTGAATTTTAATGAAAAATATCCACAATCGGCTATGCAATGCAACAAAAGAGATGGGGCATGACTCTACAAGGAAAAGGGAGGGAAATTATTCAAACCCTTGAGCCAATGGTATTAATCCATGTGTCATTGGGGAAACCCATAAACCACCAACTACCCATTTTGTCTCATGTACCCAATCATTTAATTCTTCCAAGAAATTGGTTAAGGCAGTTAATGCCTTGGAAATGAAGAAGTATGGGCAAGCCATTTTCGTGCATGGGCAAGCCATCAACTTGGAAAAACGTGTTTTGTCTCCTTGGGCAAGAAACCACCCACGAAATGGCGCCCAAATCCATTCTGAACAAGAGCTTTTGATCATTCACGCAGGGGGAGTTAGCTGGGGTCTTTCCATTTACGTTTTTCATCTAAATACTGCATTTTTCCATGCCTGGGAGTCGTTTTTGCAGTATATAACAGTTGGGAGAGGGAGGGCCACGTTTTGGGGACTGTAGGGAGGTTGTTTTTGCCCCTGAATGTCCAATGACGTTTTTCTAAAAACGGATTTGGCTTCCTGGGTTGTTCACCAACTTCCCATTTCGTTTTTGTGGGTTCCCACGTTTTTCTGGGTTAGTTGAAACCCCATCTCATGCATCCCACTGTGGAAAAAATTTTCCTCATGCCCAGCAAGTGGGGTTCTGCTGTTATGTGCATCCTTGTTCTTGGTTTGAGCCTGTGAGCTGAAGTGTTGGAGTGGTAGTGGATAGAAGTGGCTTGATAAACCTAGTGGGGGAGACAACCTCTCATGAAGATCAAGAGGGCTTTGGTTACTCTTCTATGCATACCCTGAGAGCACTAGATAGGGAAGGTATGGCTTGAGGGACTACACAGCAGTGAAAAGAATACTTCCTTGTGCTAGGTGTGTAGGTATTGTGGGTGCCAAGCTAGATAGATCTTGCAAGGTTATCCCTGGCTCTGTGCTGGAGCTCACTAGCTTAGCAACTCTTCCTTTCCATCTCCTAGTAGCCTGATAAACCCAATTGTAGATTGGCTTGGCTCATCTTGGTGTATGCTTGGCTATGCGTGAGTCTGCTGTTCCCTCGTTCCTTGTAGAGATCATGCCCAGCTCGGGGGTGGCAGTGGTGCTGAGAGATTGAGGAGCACACTGGCCTACGGTTGGGTGGAACGTTGCAGTTGCATAGCCAGTTGCGTGGGACTACTTTTGTATAAGATAAGTATTCTCTTGTGTAAATTGGCAATTACCATTTGATGAATATTATGAATGTGTGAAGATTGTGTAATTCATAAATAAATTCCGCTGTGATTTCTGATAATTATGCATCTTCATATCTCCATTTAAAAATCTGAATGATTGTTTGAATGCTTCTTTATAATGTATGGGGCTGGATGCCCAGTTTAACCTCACAATCCTCTCCATCTAGCTGGTAGAATGGGAGGGGACGTGACAGAATGGTATCAGAGCTGCATTGCAGCATAGGGCCTCCATGGGCCAAATCTGATAGCAATTACAAGGGAAGATTTTGAATTTTCCTAAGTCTGTTTTTGAAAATTTTTGGTTTAAGACTGTTTCGGAAAGAATTCCTGAATGCCTTCCGCAATTGCAGAAGCATTCGGCGAATCGTTCCGAAATTTCGGAAGGCTTCCGAGAATTTTTCTGAAAATTTGCGAAGGGAAGTTTTTCGGAAGGAATTCTCTTCCGAAATTGTGGAAGGATTCCGCGAGTCGTTCCGCAACGCGGAAGAGTTCGGCGAGCCGTTCCGAAGTTGCGGAAGACTTCGGCGAATCGTTCCGCAACTGCGGAAGACTTCGCCGAATCATTCCGCAACTGCGGAAGACTTGGCCGAATCGTTCCGCAACTGCGGAAGACTTCGGCGAATCGTTCCGCAATTGCGGAAGCATTCCGCAAGTCTTTCCGCAAAAGCATTTAGCAAATCTCGCCCGAAACCGGGGAAGCATTCCACACAACAGCGGAAGCCTTCGCCGAATGGCCCCGCCATTGCGGAAGGATTTGGCCAAATGCCCCACCATTGCGGAAGCATTCGGCGAACTGCTCCGCAATTGCGGAAGCGTTCGTCGAACTGCTCCGCAATTGCGGAAGCCGTCGCCGAACCGTGTCGTGCGGAAGCCGTTGTTGAACACCCCGCAATTGCGGAGGGCTTCAGTCAACCGGCCCGCAATTGCGGAGGCCTTCAGTCAACCGACCTGCAACTGCGGAAACCTACAGCCAATCGCCCCGCTCATTGCGGGAACAATCCGTGAACCGCCCAGTGCGGCAGGATTCAGCGAACTGCCCGTTGCGGCAGGATTTCGCGAACCGCCCGGTGAGGCGTGATTCCTAAAAAAAAAAAAAAAAAATGAGGGCACTGCCCTCAACCTACCCTGCAGTGGCGCAAGGAAGCCACAAGGGGGAAAGCCCCCTTGACCACCTTTTTCTTTTTTCCCTCATATGTCGTTGTTGTGATTGACGAATTGTTAGTATGGCATTTTTCCACGTGCATGAAGTAAGTTATGAATTCTGAGAATAAAATGCAGCTAACAATTGTGTTGATGAACACATTTCAGAGAGTCACAGTTACAGCAGGGTAACACTCTAGATAATACAGTTGGAAAGTTTTGGATCTTGGTTGGGCCAAGAAAATGAACATCATGAATGATGCACAGGATCCCTATGAGCCTGAGACAGATGCCATGGGGGAAAACATACAGGTTGAGAATGCTGAAACAGAATCTAATGGGAGAAGAAATCAAGAGACCCCTCCAGATGTTGCAGCCACCATGAGAAGCCTAAGGGTGGAATTGCAAAGTTGCAGAGAAGATAATGAAAGGATGATTAAAGCTCAGGAAGAAAAAAATCAGTTGAATGCAGCTATGCTACAGAGTCTGACAGACATCCAAAGGCAAATAAACTCTGGGCATCAGATATCAAATCCAGAAAGGGGTGGGAGTAGCTCTAGAAGAAATTCCCGTAAGAGGGCCAGTAGCCCAAGAAGAGTTTCCACAGACAACACATATACTCCAGAAATATCTTCTAATGAATCATCTGACTCTGAAGAATCCAATGAGGGTTCAAGTTCTTCATCTCACAGGAGCAAGAGGAAGAATCACTACAAGAACAATTCACATGGGGAATTTAAGAAGGCAAAACCTCCTACATTTGATGGAGAAGTAAAGTCCGGTCAAGAAGCTGAGGCTTGGCTTCTTGGGATGAGAAAATATTTCCAAGTCCAAGACTACTCGAGAAATATGAAGGCAAGGGTTGCCATCTTCAACTTGAATGGAAGAGCATCTATATGGTGGGAACACACTAGGCAAGTGAAGAGGATCAATGAACGGAAGATTGTGTGGAAGAAGTTCAAGAAATACTTCAAGCAGAAGTACCTCTCTGATAGGTACTATGATGATAAGATCAAAGAGTTCCATGAGCTGAGATTGGGACAATCGACCATGGAAGAATATGCAAACAAGTTCTTGGAGCTGCTGAGGTATGTCAAGTATATTCGAGATGATAAGGTAAAAATTCAGCATTTCCTAAGTGGACTTCCCCAATCATATAAAGACAGAATTGAGTTTGATGAACCTCGAACCCTAGAGGAGGCCATAAGAAAGGCCAAGTACTGCTTTGATCAAAACAGGAGCAAACCGGAATTCCATAAGGCATGGAAGGATAAGAAAAACGAAAAGTTTGATCAAAGGAAGAAGGGGTTCAAGCCTCCTCAATTCAGGAATCAGCAAAGGCAACCATCACAGGTTGTGACTAAGCCAACTAGGATGATGGGAAACAAACCAAGAGATCCAAAGGAACCAAGAGAACCACTTCAATGTTGGGGTTGCGGAGGAGACCACATGCTTAGGAACTGTCCACATCGGAATGGGAATGTAAATCAAGTCCACAACATTCAGGGAGCTGAAACTGTGGGACAAGTGGCGAGGACAATCCCTAGAATCTATGCAGCAGTAGAAGACCGCCAGGCAGATCATCAATCAACTGTGGTCGAAGTTGAAGGTAAGATTGCTAAGCAATCTGTTTCTATTTTGATTGATCCTGGATCTACTCACAGTTATGTCACCCCTAGAATTGTTGAGATGTGTGCTTTCAAGAAATTAAAGCATAGTAAAACATGTTTAGTTCAATTAGCCACTGGAACCAAGAGAAAAGTTAGTGAAATAGTAGAGAAATGTCCATTAGAGATGGATGGGCTATTCACTTATGCAGATCTGAATATTTTGACACTTGGTTCCTACGATATTCTCATTGGAATGGATTGGTTAGAAGCACACAGGGTTAAACTTGACTACTACAATAAGACATTTGAATGCATGGACGAAGAAGGAAACCCGAGGGTTGTAAAAGGCATTCCAAAGGTGACTTCTGTTAGACAGGTTTCAGCCATGCAACTAAAGAAGTTCTGTAGGAAGGGATGTCAACTGTATGCAGCTCACGTTTTAGAGGCAGCAAAGAGTGAAACTCTTAGATTGGAGGACTATCATGTATTACAAGAATTCAGGGATGTTTTTCCTGATGAGATCCCTGGACTTCCTCCAAAGAGAGACATTGACTTTACAATTGAACTTGTGCCAGGAGCGGCACCAGTGTCTAAGACACCCTACAGGATGAGTACACCGGAATTGCTAGAATTGAAGATGCAATTGCAAGAGTTGCTGGAAAAGAAATATATTAGGCCAAGTGTGTCCCCGTGGGGAGCACCTGTTCTATTTGTGAAAAAGAAAGATGGAACACTCAGGTTATGTATTGACTACAGGAAGTTGAACAAAGTCACTGTGAAGAACAAATACCCATTGCCCCTAATTGATGACCTTTTTGACCAAATGAGAGGAGCAAAGGTATTTTCGAAGATTGACTTGAGGTTTGGTTACCATCAGGTAAGAATCAAAGAAGAAGATATTCATAAGACAGCCTTTAGAACGAGGTATGGACACTATGAGTTTGTGGTGGTGCCATTCGGCCTCACAAATGCACCAGCTACATTCATGTGTCTCATGAATAATGTTTTTAGCAAGTATTTGGACAAGTTTGTTCTTGTATTCCTAGACGACATTCTCATCTATTCTAAGAATGAAGAAGAACATGAAGAACATTTGAGAATGACAATGCAATTACTAAGGGAGCATAAGCTATATGCAAAATTGAGCAAATGTGACTTTTATAAAGATAGAATTCATTATTTGGGTCACATCATCTCCGACGAAGGAATATCTGTAGACCCTGAGAAGATTGAAGCCATTATGAATTGGCCAACTCCAAGGAATGTGACTGATGTGAGATCTTTTATGGGCCTTGCTGGTTACTACAGGAGGTTTATCGAAGGATTCTCCAAGGTTGCAAACCCGATCACTTCTTTGCAAAAGAAGGGGATAAAGTTTGAATGGTCACCAAGATGTGAGGAAAGTTTTCGGCGGTTGAAGAATCTTCTTACAAGTGCACCTATTTTGAAGATTGTAGACCCGGAAAAAGACTTTGTGGTGTGTACCAATGCATGCAATCAAGGACTTGGAGGAGTTCTTATGCAAGACAACCACGTGATATGCTATGAGTCAAGAAAGTTGAAGGAGCATGAGAAGAACTATGCTACTCATGATATAGAACTTGCAGCCATAGTACACGCCTTAAAGATGTGGAGGCATTACTTAATGGGAAGAAAATTCGAGTTAAGGACAGACCACTGTGGTCTGAAATACTTGTTTGATCAACCAACTTTAAATGCTAGGCAAGCTAGATGGTTGGAATTTTTGTGTGAATTTGATTTCGAAATCAAGCACATAAAAGGGAAAGAAAACAAGGTGGCTAATGCACTCAGCAGGAAGGTACGTGAAATGCATGTGGCAGCGCTTAGTACTTGCCAACCAGATTTGAAGCAGTAGATTGTTAGCCATATGGTTGAGGATGAAGTGTATGAGCAGATAAAGGACAAATTGCAGCAGCAAGACCTTGGCAAGAAGAATGAAGGCTATCACTTGGAAGAAGGTGGACTTCTTACTTATAAGGATAGAGTCTATATTCCAAATGCGGCAGATTTAAGGAAAATGGTTATGGATGAGATCCATAAAGCTCCATACTCTGGTCACCCAGGATATCAGAAAACAATTGCTACAGCAAGAAAATATTATTTCTGGCCAGGCATGAAGAAGGATGTAGCTGAATACATCTCTAAGTGCATGGAATGTCAACAGGTGAAGGTTGAACACCAACACCCAGCAGGTTTATTGCATCCAGTGCCGATCCCAGAATGGAAATGGGAAATAATTTCCATGGATTTTATTACAGGATTGCCAATGACTAAGAGACAACATGATTCCATCATGGTTGTGGTGGACAAGTTAACAAAGGCAGCACATTTTATACCGGTTAAGTCCACACATAAAGCCGATGCCATAGCAGATATTTTCATGAAGGAAATTTTCAGATTACATGGGTTGCCTAAGGCAATAATTTCTGACAGGGATACCAAGTTCACTTCCAATTTTTGGAAAGCTCTCTTTGCAGATTTGGGTACACAGTTGAACTTTAGCACTGCGTACCATCCTCAAACAGACGGGAAAACAGAAAGAGTAAATCAGGTACTTGAAGACATGCTCCGCATGTATGTAATGGACAAGCCATCCAAGTGGGAGGATTATTTACACCTGGTAGAGTTTTCATATAATAATGGGCAGCAAGAATCATTGGGAATGAGTCCATATGAGGCTTTGTACGGAAGAAGGTGTAGGACACCAGTGACTTGGGACAATCCAGTGAACAAAATTGTACTTGGGCCAGAATTGCTTAAGGAAATGGAACAAGAGGTTGCAAAGATCCGGCAAAATTTAAAAGCAGCCCAGGATAGACACAAAAGCTATGCAGATAAACACAGAATGCATAGGGAATTCAATGTTGGGGATCATGTGTACCTTATAGTAAGATCAAGGAAGAGTTCCTTGAAGCTTGGGAGCTGTGCCAAGCTATCACCTAGATATTGTGGGCCATTTGAAGTGCTTGAAAGAATAGGGCCAGTTGCATATAGAGTCGCCTTGCCTACTAACACTAAAGCTCATAATGTTTTTCATGTCTCTTTGCTTAAGAAATATGTACATGATCCTAACCATGTGATTAATTGGGATGTGATCCAGGTGGAACCCGAGGGAGAATTCCAAACCGATCCATTGCGCATCCTAGACAAGAAAGTAACATTGCTCCGGAACCGAGCCATCGGACAGGTAAAGGTGCGATGGAAGCACTACGGTCCCGATGAGGCTACATGGGAGCTGGAGGATGCCATGAGGGTGGCATATCCATTTTTGTTCAATTTTGATGAGCACTGAGGACAGTGCTAATGTAAGGGGAGGGGTATGTCACGTCCCCATTTTGAGCCCCCTTTGTAAATGATGTAAATACTGATATTTAATCATGGTGAGGAGCTCAAGGCCAAGGCCCCACCATTGATTTAGCGTTTATGTATCGGCAATTAAACTAGATGCTTATGACTCTTGTGCTAGATGGGCACAATGTAAATGAGACATCATGTAAATGTGAATTTTAATGAAAAATATCCACAATCGGCTATGCAATGCAACAAAAGAGATGGGGCATGACTCTACAAGGAAAAGGGAGGGAAATTATTCAAACCCTTGATCCAATGGTATTAATCCATGTGTCAATGGGGAAACCCATAAACCACCAACTACCCATTTTGTCTCATGTACCCAATCATTTAATTCTTCCAAGAAATTGGTTAAGGCAGTTAATGCCTTGGAAATGAAGTATGGGCAAGCCATTTTCGTGCATGGGCAAGCCATCAACTTGGAAAAACGTGTTTTGTCTCCTTGGGCAAGAAACCACCCACGAAATGGTGCCCAAAGCCATTCTGAACAAGAGCTTTTGATCATTCACGCTGGGGGAGTTAGCTGGGGTCTTTCCATTTACGTTTTTCATCTAAATACTGCATTTTTCCATGCCTGGGAGTCGTTTTTGCAGTATATAACAGTTGGGAGAGGGAGGGCCACGTTTTGGGGACTGTAGGGAGGTCGTTTTTGCCCCTGAATGTCCAATGACGTTTTTCTAAAACGGATTTGGCTTCCTGGGTTGTTCACCAACTTCCCATTTCGTTTTTGTGGGTTCCCACGTTTTTCTGGGTTAGTTGAAACCCCATCTCATGCATCCCACTGTGGAAAACATTTTCCTCATGCCCAGCAAGTGGGGTTCTGCTGTTATGTGCATCCTTGTTCTTGGTTTGAGCCTGTGAGCTGAAGTGTTGGAGTGGTAGTGGATAGAAGTGGCTTGATAAACCTAGTGGGGGAGACAACCTCTCAAGAAGATCAAGAGGGCTTTGGTTACTCTTCTATGCATACCCTGAGAGCACTAGATAGGGAAGGTATGGCTTGAGGGACTGCACAGCAGTGAAAAGAATACTTCCTTGTGCTGGGTGTGTAGGTATTGTGGGTGCCAAGCTAGATAGATCTTGCAAGGTTATCCCTGGCTCTGTGCTGGAGCTCACTAGCTTAGCAACTCTTCCTTTCCATCTCCTAGTAGCCTGATAAACCCAATTGTAGATTGGCTTGGCTCATCTTGGTGTATGCTTGGCTATGTGTGAGTCTGCTGTTCCCTGGTTCCTTGTAGAGATCATGCCCATCTCGTGGGTGGCAGTGGTGCTGAGAGATTGAGGAGCACACTGGCCTACGGTTGAGTGGAACGTTGCAGTTGCATAGCCAGTTGCGTGGGACTACTTTTGTATAAGATAAGTATTCTCTTGTGTAAATTGGCAATTACCATTTGATGAATATTATGAATGTGTGAAGATTGTGTAATTCATAAATAAATTCCGCTGTGATTTCTGATAATTATGCATCTTCATATCTCCATTTAAAAATCTGAATGATTGTTTGAATGCTTCTTTATAATGTATGGGGCTGGATGCCCAGTTTAACCTCACGATCCTCTCCATCTAGCTGGTAGAATGGGAGGGGACGTGACACTCCATCTCAGAACCCAATGCAAAATCCTAATTCATGGACACCATGGCCACAGTATTCAAACCAAGCTCCTTGGAATTCCAACTTGAGAAACTCTTACTAAGGAAATAACTTTCCCCATCACCAGACTCAGTATCAACAGTACCCTCCTCAACAGTATCAGCAACCACAGCTCCCTTTCCAGAACAATGCTGCACCCATGAATGCACCTCTTCGACCACAGCTACCTGCACAACCTAACCTGAACCCAAACAATAAAGCAGTCCATAAATTTGAGACTTCCAACATGCCTGCATATTCCATCACTCAAATTCCCTGCAATGATATACAATTACGATCAGGAAGGGTGGTGGAGCCTATTATCACTAAGGATGTTTCACCCCCAATGATTGCAACTAGAGTAAATCAGCATTATGAAAACATGGTTAATTCAACAATCCCCATTATTGAGGATGTTGATACTCCTACTGAAGCAGTAGCTGAAATTCAAGAAGCAACACATGATCTGTCACAGCCTACACAGTTGAGTAGAGAACCACTGTACCTTGAACGATTGCAGCTGCAGAAAACAGTGGAACAACCCCGATTTGATCTCGTGGGAGAGTTGAAAATTTTGTATGTTAAAATTCCACTGTTATAGGCCCTCCATGATGTGCCCATTTATGCTAAGATAGTTAAATATTTGTGTGTTAAGAAACCAGGAAGAAGGCCCAAGGATCCTCCCACTGTCCACGTGCTGGGAACGCTTTTAGAATTGATAACGGGAAAGGCCCCTGTTGATGTATATGTAACTTCGGAATGTATTTCACATATATGTATATTGTATTCCTATAGAGATGTTATTATTCCTCTATACAGAAGTGTCGTCATTTATATTATAAGTGTCGTAACTTATACTTGATGGGTTATTAGACCACCTTGTTGGGGTCGGCTCTGTATAAGTCATGTGGGTCAAAGGGTTATTAGACCACCCTATTGGGGGTCGGCCATGTGGTTCAAAGGGTTATTAGACCACCCTAGTGGGGGTCGGCCTAGTCAGCATTATGTTAAGTGGTTAAGTTGAGGCCGACCTAATTGAGTAAAGGTCAAGTCAAGTTAGTGTATAAATAGAGAGTGTGTCTCTCTCATTTTACACATTCTATTCTCTCAGTCACACTTGGGAGAGTGGTGCACTTGTGGAGGAGAAGGATCTGCTGCTAGGAGAAGACTATCTCTTGTATTCTGGTTGTATCATTGCTCTATCTATCTCTGAGGAAGTTATTGGGGTTTTTCACCTTTATGGTTTTCCCCAAGTAAACTCTGTGTCTCTTGTGTGCTTGCATTATTGTGTCCATGATTGATATGCTGTCGATTTGCTGTACATGTTGTTCTCTTAGTTAAGATCCTAGATCATATTGAAGTAAATTCTGAAAATTTAACATGGTATCAGAGCTAGCCTGAAAGAAGGCATGATATGGCATGTATGACACTTGTTGCACTTACGATGCTAGGGCTTGATATAGCAAAAACCAGTCATCGTAGAACTTTTGCCATAAATCCGTTTTGGTGAACTTTTCGGCTCTGAAACTTTTATAAGTCGAATATAAGATCCCCATGTACCATGTGTCCAAAGGAAAAGCTCTAATTCGTTGTACTTTGTGATTTATGATCTGTACAATATAGGGTTTCTGCCCCTTCCAGATCTGAGTCAAAATCATGTGACCTTGGGAAAAAGGTCATAACCTGGGCTAGGAAGCTCCAAATGAAATTTAGTAAAATGTGACAGGTAGTACACAAACTATACTATCTCAAGAAAAATTTTCAGAGGCCGAAGTTGAACGAGCGACACGTGGCACGCCATACAAGTTCACTCTCCTGTATTATCCCATAAACAGGTCATGTTGCGACACTTGGAATAAATCTCTCTCAGAGAATCCAATTGCAGTTAGACCTATCGAGATGAAAAGATAACAGATCGAGATATATCAAGAAAATTTTTCAGAGGCCAAAGTTGAAACAGTGACACGTGGCATGCCGTACAAGTTCACTTTCCTGTATTATCCCATAAACAGGTCACGTTGCGACACTTGGCATAACTCTCTCGCAGAGAATCCAATTGAGGTCAGCCATGTTGGGATGGAAATATGACAGGTTGGGCTATCTCAGGAAATGTTTTCAGACCCTGTGGATCAAAAAGTTTGGAGTTGGACCAGAAACAATCAGGTACATATTTCTGTCAAAACAGAATTATTTTTGAGTACCTTCATTCATGGCTTTCGGAATTTAGGGATTCGGAGATAGTTGGAATTTTTTTAATCAGAGACCACGGCTGGATGCTACTCATCAAGATCAAAATTTAGAGACCAAGATCAAAATTTTTGGTTGGGCAGAAGGTCGGGCTTGATCAGACCCTAGTTCGGGACTTTGATCAGAAAAGTGGAAAATTAGGGCTTCTGCAAGAATGGGAATTTTTGAAATCTATGACCATGGCTGGAAGCTCCTTATAAAAATAGAAGCTTAGAGCTTTGGATCAAACCTTTTGATTGGGAAAAAGATTGGGCTTCATCAAACCCTAGTTCAAGGTCACGTCCAGCGAATCCGAAAGTTTCAAAGGCAAAATTGAGGAGTGAAACTTTGCAGTTTTCAAATTCTGAATATACCAGCTTGATCAGCCCATCAAGGCGCATATTTCTATCCTTTCGGAAGTTTGAAATTCAAAGTTTGAATTTTTCAGGTTTCTCTGACAAACCCTATTACAGCTCCAGATCCAGTTCCTACACATCAAGTGGATTGGGTTAATCCTAGAAGAGGATGGATTGGTAAACTGCATAAGTGAAGAAGTTCTTGTTTCAGAGGGAGATGAGGCTAAGGCCTTACATAAGAAGATTTCAAGCAATCTCGACAGGTATGACTCATCCAGGTATGTCTCGATATTTCTTCATGATTAAGTTTATGATATGTTTGTCATTATGGTTAAAACAATATTGATTTTAGACTTGTTGTATCACCTTAACAAAATTATGAATGCATTCATTAGGGTGTTGATTGTACTAATGCATTATTGTGTTGTATGAGGTTTATGTTGTCCACTAACATGAAAGGTACACCAAGAAAGACAAATCATGTTCTAGTTCAAGATCATGATGACATGAAGACAAAGATTCATCCATTGTCATGGATCACATAGAAGATCCATTTACGAGGTATGTATAACTTGGTTCTATAATGGTTAACCTATGAGATATGCGGGTTACTAGCACAAGTCACTGAAGAGAACCAGAAGACATTATGCGGGTATGTTAGACATAACTAGCTAGCATGCTAATCCAAGTATGTTTTTCCTATATCAAGCTAGAATCCTACCTTGTGTTAGGATCTTATACTTTTGTGTTGTTGATAATGATTATTCATGAAGTCATAGGTTTGAATAGTCATGGTTGTATGCATATTATGTTTCTTACCATAATTGATGATATGACTAACCAGAAGAGTCATGAAGGTATAGGTTTGAATAATCATAAGTTTTATGCATATTATATCTCTTCTCTTGATTGATGATTTAACTAACCAGAAGAGTCCTATGATCAAATAAGAATATGTATGAATAAAAGAAGACTTCCTTGAAACCTTGATTACTAATGTTTATTATCTGTGTTTGAATTGATCCTGACTATACATGCTTGAGATTATTGTGTTTTGATAATATTAAGTTTATACTAATGAATGTTTGATTATGTATGAGACCTACAGGATAACACAATGATGATACTAACAAGCATGCATAGGGATCGAGAATGTATATAAGTTCAAGGACAGGTAATCTAGGAAGCAAAGATCAAGAGGGAGCACACTCCAGTAGTTTCTACAAGGATGCAGATATTCATAGGGAGTTGACCACTTCTCACAATCCACATCAAAATGGAGTTGCAAAGATTCAGAGGGAGTCCACCCAACAAACAAACAGAGATAAGTATTTGAATTGTCATTACTTGCATATTTTATTGTTTAAATAATACTGTTCAATAATGTATATACTGATGTTCCTAGAATTAGGTTGTGTATTATGCATATTAGAATAGTTGCATTGATGAACAGTATACTACTAATATACATGGCTAAGTGGCCTATGGCACTGTACAACATTCCATTGCTACTTATCTAGAATGAATCCTCTTTGCTGACATGTTGGGAGTTGTGCACACTCTTAACAATGTTATGGTAGAGATTGGAAGGCATCTAGAAAGTTATGGGATATGGATCAATGTTGTATTGAAGCATTGGCTAAGATAATTGATGACTATATGACATATTTCCTAATGTGTAAGAATTTGTTCTAAAAACTATGAGATGTTTTCTAATCATGCAATTTAACTTGTTGTGTAGGAAAGATCGTATGCCATCACCTACAAAAGAAGAACTACAACATTTGTTCAGCAACAAAATTATCTATTGAAGATATTGAAGTTCCCAGGATATGGGAAGAATGCCATGATCCGTTGATCATGAAGAATGATGTTTGGGATGTAGTCCCAAGACCTGAAGGGAAGTTTGTTATGAATTCCATATGGATCTATCAAGATCAAGCATGCTGCAGATGGCAGCATAGAGAAATATAAAAGTGATGAAATAGAAGATACACCAGATGGATTTCAATACAGCTTTCTTGAATGGTGTAGTTGAAGAAGAAGTGTATGTGGAGCACCCACTTGGTTCTGAGACACATGACAGGAAATCATATATGTGCAGAATTTGGTATGGTAGGATAGGCAGCTTCCTATCTAGTTTGCGATTTACCAAGAGTAAAGCGGATTCCAACCTTTACTACAAGGTTGAGGAAGGCAATCCAGTGATACTACTATGTGGATGACATGTCTGTAACAGGTGAGGATAGATTGATTGCCGACATGCAGCGGAAGCTTGCTATTGAGTTCGAGTTCAAGAACTTGGGGATGATGCACTATTTGTTTTTGGCATGGAGGTGTGGCAGAGTGATGGACTATTCCTTGGACAAGGGAAGTATGCAGTAGAGATCCTGAAGAGGTTCGGGATGATGGACTGCAAGTTTATGGCCACACCTATGGCATCGAACCTGAAGCTTCTGTGTGATGCTTCATCTGAGCCAGTTGATGTCACTATGTATCGTCAGATGATTGGGTCCTTGATGTACCTAACGAACATGAGACCCGATATTTGCTTTGTGGTGAACACATTGAGTCAGTTCCTGACAGATCCAAGGAGTGTTCATGTAGTTGCTATAAAGCATGTTCTGAGGTACCTGAAAGGTACAATGGATTATGGGCTCAACTATGAAGAGAATCAAAAGTTTAACCTACAAGGTTATGTTGATTCAGATTGGGATGGCAGTGCTGCAGATAAGAAGAGAACATCTGGGTGCTGCTTCAGTATGGGATCAGGTGTGATCTCTTGGTTTAGCAGGAAGCAATCCTGCGTAGCACTGAGTATAGCTGAGGCAGAGTATGTTGCGGCCTGTTCAGCTAGTTGTGAGGCAGTATGGCTACGGAAGCTACTGTCTGAGTTATTTGATCTCCCGTTGGATGCTACTGGTATCTTCTGTGATAACCAGAGTTGTGTGAAGTTGTCCGAGAACCTAGTGTTTCATGACAGGTTGAAACACATAATCACTATATCAGGGATATGGTGCAGAAAGGAGCTGTGAAGCTCGTGTATGTTGCGATGGATGAACAGATTGCAGATGTGCTGACGAAGCCACTATCCATGGTGAAGTTTGAGTACTTCAGCGAGAGGCTTGGTGTTCTTAAGATTGATGACACTTCGAGGAAGAAGTGATGGACACATTTGCTGAAGCCATTCCAAGCATGTTGGAAGGAGGATCCTTCACATGGCTGTGGATGTAAGCGCTGGATGATGAGCATCAGGATGATGTTCTGGTTTCTGCTTTGTATGATCAGTTGGATCATTTTTATTTATGTATGTATGCATCATGTTCGATGCTGGATATGATCAATTGGATCATTTTGTATATGTATGCATCATGTTGGATGTTGGATATGATCAGTTGGATCATTGTTATGTCTGTATGTATGCATCATGTTGGATGCTTGGACCATGTATCTGTATATATATAAGGTGGATACATTGTATGATCATGTAGATCATGTATGGTGATATGTATCATGTATTTGTATTTGTATCAGGTGGATACATTGTATGATCAGGTGGATCATGTATGATGATATGTATCAGGTAGATACTTGGTATGCATCAGGTAGATGCATTGTATGATGAGGATGATCATGGATGACGAGCTTCAGGATGTTGCTCCAAATGACATGCAGCAGGATGTTGTAGTGATGATGATCAGGATGATCATGTGTACATCAGGATGATGTATGGTGAGTATCAGGTTGATACTCTATGGTCGTGGATCAGGTTGTGCAGATGAGCATATAATTTGGCCCTGGGAGATTTGTAGATAGTCTTTTAAGGTTTTGCCTATGGCATGTAATTCGTGCCCTGGGATATCTGGCAAATGCTCTTTTGAGGTTTTGCTCTGGGAGGACATATAATTTGGCCATGGGAGATCTGCAGATAGTCTTTCGAGGTTTTGCCTATGGCATGTAATTCGCACCCTGGGATATCTGGCAGATGCTCTTTCAAGGTTTTGTCCTATGGCATATAATATGTCCCTGGGAGATCCGATAGGTTGGGCTGTGTGCCCGTAATAAGTCCTGGGATGCTCTTGCGAGGTTTTTCCATAACCACATATAATCTATCCCTGGGAGATCTTATAGGTAGAGCTATGTGCTCGTAACAGCCTGGGATGCTCTTGCGAGGTTTTGTGGTGACCACATATAATCTTTCCCTGGGAGATCCTATAGGTAGAGTTGTGTGCTCGTAACAGCCTGGGATGCTCTTGTGAGGTTTTGTGGTGAGGTCACATATAATATGTCCCTGGGAGATCCTATAGGTAGAGCTGTGTGCTCGTAACAGCCTGGGATGCTCTTTCGAGGTTTTGTGACGCACGTAATAAGTCCTAAGGATTCCACAGTATGGCTAGTGATGATGAAGACTTGCAGGTGGTGGGCCTACATCCAGTATGAAAAAAGAACTGGCTCTGTAGAACTTCCTATGAAGAGTAGATTCAGAGATTGATTGAAATAGCAGCAGCAGTGACGATGATGATGACTCAATGACGATTATCCAGTGATGACGATCTAGAGAAGATGACTTGTGCTAGAAGACCTGTGTCGAGAAATACCTTCCTAGTTAAGAGGGAGTGTTGATGTATATGTAACTTCGGAATGTATTTCACATATATGTATATTGTATTCCTATAGAGATGTTATTATTCCTCTCTATGGAAATGTTGTCATTTATATTGTAAGTGTCGTAACTTATACTTGATGGGTTATTAGACCACCTTGTTGGGGTCGGCCCTGTATAAGTCATGTGGGTCAAAGGGTTATTAGACCACCCTATTGGGGGTCGGCCATGTGGGTCAAAGGGTTATTATACCACCCTAGTGGGGGTTGGCCCAGTCAGCATTATGTTAAGTGGTTAAGTTGAGGTCGACCTAGTTGAGTAAAGGTCAAGTCAAGTTAGTGTATAAATAGAGAGTGTGTCTCTCTCATTTTACACATTCTATTCTCTCACTCACACTTGGGAGAGTGGCGCACTTGTGGAGGAGAAGGTTCTGCTACTAGGAGAAGACTATCTCTTGTATTCTGGTTGTATCATTGCTCTATCTATCTCTGAGGAAGTTATTGGGGTTTTTCACCTTTATGGTTTTCCCCAAGTAAACTCTGTGTCTCTTGTGTGCTTGCATTATTGTGTCCATGATTGATATGCTATAGATTTGCTATACATGTTGCTCTCTCAGTTAAGATCCTAGATCAGATTGAAGTAAATTCTAAACATTTAACATGTTTCACCCCCAATGATTGCAACTGGAGTAAATCAACATTATGAAAACATGGTTAATTCAGCAATCCCCATTATTGAGGATGATGATACTCCTACTGAAGCAGCAACTGAAACTCAGGAAGAAACACACGATCTGTCACAGCCTACACAGTTGAGTAGAGAACCACCATACCCTAAATGATTGCAGCTGTAGAAAACAGTGGAACAACCCCGATTTGATCTCGTGGGAGAGTTGAAAATTTTGTATGTTAAAATTCCACTATTATAGGCCCTCCATGATGTTCCCATTATGCTAAGACAGTTAAATATTTGTGTGTTAAGAAACCAGGAAGAAGGCCCAGGGATCCTACCACTGTCCATGTGCTGGGAATGCTTTCAGAATTGATAACGTTAAAGGCCCATGTGGCAAAGTACGATTACCCTAGGAACCCGACTATTATAGTGCACATACGGAACACACAAATTCCAAATGTCTTGATAGATTTGGGCGCAGCTATTAATATTATGGCCATAGAGACTGTGAAGAAATTGGGACTCACTAATCTTCGGCCAACCCCTACTATTTTGGAACTTGCTGATAGATCAACGATCAAACCAGAAGGAATCCTAGATGACCTCGTAATTTCAGTTGACTTGTGGGAATACCCTGCGGATTTTTTGGTATTACAGCCAAAATCTTATTTGGGGGGACACCCACTAATCCTAGGAAGACCGTGGTTGGCCACAGCTGATGCCTGTATTAGCTGTTGGTCAGGTTCTATGACTATTTCAGACAGAACTAAGATAAAAAATCTAACCCTGTATCCTCTAGCCCGACCAAGCACAAAGGCTGAAACTCCATTGTGGGTAGATTTGGAGGAGGAAGAGGGTGTGCAGCCACTATTAACCATAGGGAGAGCCTTGACATTTAAAGATGAAACAAAGGATGATGCCATTAATAGTTTCATTAGTGAGCCCACATCAGTCAATAGGAATATCTATCAGATCTTGGACAGTACTTTAGCTGCAACAAAACAAGAAAATCTTACAGAAGAAACTCTGATCGGTGATGATAATGTAATTCTAGTACTTGAGAATTCGAAGAGTGTTCCGGTGGAAATTGAGCCAGCAAAAACATTGAATATCAATCCTAATATGGCACCTAGCGAGCTGGAATAGCTAATCACTCTGCTGAAATAGCGTAGGGGAGCTTTTGCTTGGGAGTACACAGACATGAAAGGAATTCCTTCTCATATGTGCACTCATCACATCTATATTAAGAGCGACTCCAGGCCTGTATGCCAACCCCAATGAAGGATGAACCCGAACCTGAGAGACATAGTGAAAGAGAAAATCCATAAACTATTGGAAGCTGGATTTGTATATCCAATTTCAGACATTGAGTGGGTTTCTCCACTTGTGATTGTGCCAAAAAAAATGGGAAATGGAGGGTCTGCATGGATTATAGAAAATTGAACAAGGAAATGCAGAAGGACCATTTCCCCTTACCTTTCATTGATTAGGTCCTTGATACCTTGTCTGGGAAGAAGTATTTCTCTTTTCTGGATGGCTTTAGTGGCTATAACCAGATTCAGATTGCTCTAGAAGATCAAGACAAAACCACTTTCACCTGTCCTTGGGGGACTTTTGCATACCGAGTACTTCCTTTTGGGTTGTGCAACGCACCAGCTACATTTCAGAGAGCAGTGATTGGAATCTTTTTAGAAATGGTGAATGATTGCATGGAAATTTTTATCGATGACATTACTTCATATGGTGACAGTTATGAAGAAGCACTGAAGAACTTAGAAAAGGTCCTAAAACGCAGTGAACAAAGCCAGCTCTCTTTGAGCACTGAAAAGTGCCACATGATGATGAGTGAAGGCATAGTGCTAGGACACTTCATCTCTTCTGATGGTATCCAGGTAGACCCATCCAAGATTAAGGTAATTGAAAATATACCGACTCCTAGAACACAGAAGGATGTATGTAGCTTCTTGGGGCATGCTAGCTATTACAGAAGGTTCATAGAAAAAATTTCCAAACTTGCTTCTCCTTTGTTCACTCTGTTGATGAAGGATGCACAGTTTGTCTGGAATGATGCATGTCAAACAATGTTTACTGAGCTAAAGAAAAGGCTGTCTACAGCACCCATCTTAAGAGGATGCAATTGGGCTCTGCCTTTTCATATTTCTTTAGATGCCTCAGACACTGCCATTGGAGCAGTTTTGGGATAACAGGAAGGTAATGCTCCTTATGCCATTTACTACATTAGTAAAAATCTGTCTCCTACTGAACTGAATTATACTGTCACAGAAAAAGAATTTCTTGCCATTGTTTATTCCATCAATAAGTTTAGACATTATATTACTGGATATTCTACTTTTGTGCATACTGATCATTCTGGTATCAAGTATTTAATGAATAAATCAATCATGAATGCTAGAGTTACTAGATGGCTGCTACTGTTACAGGAATTTGATATTACGATTATTGATAGACCAGGAAAAGAAAATGTTGTTGCAGATTTTTTATCTCGACTTACTAACAGTGGTGACAATTTACCAGTCGAAGATTCCTTCCCTAATGGACATTTTTTTGTAATGTCAGCTCATTCCCCATGGTATGTAGATATTGCTAACTTTTTGGCTGTAGTAAGCTCCCAGCACATCTGTCAAAAAGAGAGAAAGGAAAGATCATACAGCAGAGTGCTAGGTACTGCTAGATTAATGGCCATCTTTTCTACACTAGGATTGATTTAGAAATCAGAAGATGTGTTAGAGAAGATGAGATCTTCATCATTCTTAAAGCTTGCCATGATGAGCCCTATGGGGGACATTTTGCTGACAAGAGAACAGGTCATAAAGTTTTGAGAATGGGCTATTTTTGGCCCACATTGTTCAGAGATGCAAAGAAGTATGTTCAGGCATGTGATAGCTGCCAAAAGATGGGACAACCCAACAGATTAGATGAGATGCCTTTACAGCCACAGCTTATGGTTGAACCATTTGATAGGTGGGCTCTAGATTTTGTAGGGCATATCAACCCTCCCTCAAAGCAGAAAGTTAATATCCTGGTTTGCACAGATTACATGACTAAATGGGTAGAAGCTGTAGCCTTGATTTCCTGTATGAAGAGATTTTTACTCGGTTTGGAGTACCTAAGGAGATCATTACAGATGGTGGACCATAGTTTGTATCTGACAAGCTGGAAGCACTGTTGCAAAAATTTCATATTCAACACAGAATAACCTCACCATATCATCCACAGGAAAATGGGAAGGTGGAGAGCACAAACAAGGTTATTGAGGCCATTTTGACAAAAATAGTGATGAGCCATCGTAAAGATTGGGCTGAAAGACTTCTAGAGGCACTGTGGGCCTATCATACCACTTGGCGTAACACCACTGGTTTTTCCCCATATGAGCTAGTATATGGCAAGAATGTTGTTTTTACAATTGAATTTGAAATTAGAACTTTAAAAATAGTTGTTGAAGTAAATTTGTATTTATCAGAGGCACAGAGGAATCGACTGAATCAGCTCAATGAATTGGATGAAAAGCGCACAACTGCAGTGCATCATATAGCTTTAATCCAACAACATCGCTCTAGATGGCATGACAGATTTATAAAAAAAAGAGTCTTCGAAGAAGGAGACTGGGCCCTGTTGTATGATTCACGATTTAAGAGGGACTTTAAAGGCAAATTGCGCACCCGTTGGTTGGGACCCTATCAGATAGATCGGGTATTTGATAATGGAACAATCTGGTTGATCACCATTGACGAGAACAAGGTACCATTATTCGCAAATGGTCATCGGCTGCGACTGTATCATAGGCCGATCTCAAGGGAGGCTTTTATTTCACAAGTTGCAGCTGATCTAGAGTATCAGTTAACATCAGGACAGGGATTTCTAAAAACTGTGAATTCTTAAAAATTGCAGTTTTCACACATATTTTTGTACATAAATAATCATTTTTTTTCTTTCATTCTGTATGTTATCTATTTTTAATTTTTCTTGCACTTGATCGGCTTGTTTTGAAGAACTGTGTGCAGGGACTTATTGGAGGAGCGGCAGCCGTGACTGGGCCAGACGATTGCAGAACACCCCATATTTGTTCCTGATCTAATAAAGCTCTTTGACGTAGATGGATAATTCATGGTCTTCCACAGATAAAAATTGCTTATACTACAGTATTTCGTAGTTGTGACTTCACTACATTTTCCATTCTACCAAATTCCACAGCTGCGACTCCGCTATTTTTGCTTATCTGCCAAATTTCGCAGCTGCGACTCTGCTATTTTTGCTTATCTGCCAAATTTCGTAGCTGCGACTCTGCCACATTTTCCCATTCTTTCAAAATTTCGTAGCTGCGACTCCGCTACATTTTCCATTCTGCCAAATTCCGCAGCTGTGACTCCACTATTTTTGCTTATCTGCCAAATTTCGTAGCTGTGACTCCACCACATTTGCCCATTCTTTCAAAATTTTGTAGCTGCGACTCCGCTACATTTTCCATTCTGCCAAATTCCACAGCTAACTCCACCATTTTCGCTTCATTTTTACTCCTTATCAATAGCTGAGACTCGGCTACCTTTGTCCATTCCGCTAAACATGGCATCTACGACTCCGCTATCCTTGATCAATTCTGCTAAATCTAGCAGTTGCGACTCCGTTCTTTTCCACTTCATCCTCGCTCCTTCCGTACAGCTGCGGCTCCACCATTTTCGCTTATTCTGCTAAATTTCGTAGCTGATACTCCTCTAGTTTGTTTTCTCTCTGATCGGTGTTGCCAATAATAGTTTGATCGGGCATTAGTCCCAGTCACCTGTTTCATCAATCCAATCACAGTCCTTCATGAAGAAAATCATTTGGATATTGTGGTACCTATCAGTTCGCATGGCATGGCCACATCACTTCAGCACATGTGCATTTACCCTTGTTTTAAACATGGAGATGATGATGAAGGAGGGATCTAATAGTTGTCACACCATAATAATTACCTCGTGGCTAAACAAATAAATTAAAGGTACAGTTCGGAACTTTTACATGATTTGGCAAGGAATTAAATACGGTAATAATAATTATATGTTGTCTTAAACCCTTGATTGAATGAACCTATAATGTTGAATTACTGGAGGGTATGTCAAAACTACGTCTATATTTATTCCCTGACACCACACCCAAATAGTACCAAAACACTACAAATATGCCAATTTTCCATAACCGTCTTATCTTACCGGAATTTTATGCCTACGCCGACTTTCCTAAAATACCCTATTTTCGAACTCCAACTATCGCTTGCATGTTCGTATGCTGCACCTCCCACGTCGAGACTGGTGACTGTTGTATGTGTTCTGAATTTTGAGAAGAGATTAAGATGGGTAACCTGGTCCGACATGATCCAATGGACACAGAAGCTATGCGTGCTAATGCAGAAGTCCTTAACATTTTTACAGCACTAGGTTGGATGGCATATTTTGAACGATTGAATGGTTTCCATACAGAAACCACATTGCAATTTTCCCTTAACTTGACTGATACTTACTCTGAGGTTAGAGGACTGTGGGTGGATGTTACAGAAGAAATTATATCATAGGTTACCGGTTTACCCCAGGTTGGAAAAAAAATTATTTGGATGGAAGGTGCATAATGCAAATGTTGTTAGAGAATTCTTAGCAGTTGGGGAGCAGGTTCGTCTGAAGCATCGTGGGCTAGAACTAGCATCTTTACCACCACCCTAGAATCAAGTGGCAGTCTTTGTGAAAAGATACATCTCCTGTGGAGGTAGGTACCGAACTGTTTCTTTCTCTGAACTCCCCTTACTTTCTCATTTATGCCATGGGAATTTGGTGAATATACCATTCTATCTACTCAAAGCCTTACAAACCATGGCTGCTTATGCCAAAACTTCCCAACATCCAGTTTCCTCCCTTACTAATCATGGCCTAATTAAATTACTGGTTCTAAGAGCTATTGTGAATCATAATTTAACTTGGGAACAATTTTTGGTTGGTGATGCACAAATTATACAACCTGTTTTGGAAATGGAGGGTGTTGGGGAAGATAGTGAGGACCGGAGTTCCTCAAACCCAGTTGGGGGGGAGGCTAGAGCAGTAGGAAACTAGACCAATGATGAAGGGGAAGTAAATAAAGGAGAAGCAGCAGTAATAGAAAACCCTATAGTAAGGGAAATTGTGATGGAAACACTGGAGCAGGAGGAAGAAAGAGTAGAATCTGTAACTGCAAAAGAAGATATTCAATTAAAAGAAGTTGAAACTGGAGCAGCTGTTGAAGCTATGACAGTTGAAGCTGCAATTGCAGAAACGAAAATTCAAAGGGAAGGACATCAAATAGTAGAAGAAAGGATTGTGGAAGTTTTGGAAGTTGAATCCTCTTCAGAAATAAGGGGTACCATTATTGAAGAAGAAGAAACCAAGGTAAAAACCCCTACTTCAAGGAAACGAAGAGTAGAATCAAGAAACAGGGGTCAGACACCCATTGCAGCAAAAAAAAGGAGGATCAGAATTGTTAAAGCAACAGTAGCAGTAAGCAATGAGGAGCACCCAGTGGAAATAGTGAATAAAAGAAGGACTCGATCAGCAGCAGCAGCAGAAGCAAATGTGACAACAGTAACAGCAGAGATAGCAAACATAGTAGAAGAAGCTGAGACAGTGGATGCAATTGGGGGGAATATTGAAGCATCTTTATCAGATATAGCAGGAGCAGTTAGAGAGAATAGGGAGTCACCTGTGTTAGAAGAAGCACCTACAATGGGGGTAGATCTAGAGATTCCTATTTTGAACCCCAAAGTGTCTATTTCTATACAGGAACCTTCTAGAGAAGAACCTCAAATCGAAAATCTCCTGCTTGAAAATGAATTATTGAAAGAGGAAGTGTAGATATTGCGAAATGAGTTGGAAAGATGGAAGGGATTAGTTGGAAAGCAAGCAGAGAAGAATCTGGATACATTAGTAAATGCTTCAAATTTATTTGAAAAATCATCTTTTGCATTTGAAAATGAGAAGTATGGAGAGACTGTTTGTCCTGAGTGTGGAGATATATTTGTTGCAGCAGGACACAGGGTTGTTGTGTTGGGGGATGCATCACAAAATCATGTACAGATAGAGGAGATTGAAGAAGGAGTGCCAAAAATTGAATGGATGGGGGAAAATGAGCCAGGAATTGAAAAGATCCCTGCTGTGAGTTTAGGAGATGAAACAGTGCAGTCCCAACCATCAGGGAGTACTGAACTTCTTCAGTCCCAACCATCAGGGGATACTGAACTTCTTCAATCCCGACTATTAAAGGATACTGAACTTCTTCAAGACCAGTCTCATCAGTCAGAAAAACCTGATATAACCCAGAAGCAACCTCAGCAGTTCAAAATTGAAGAACAGGGGACTGTTACACAAGAACCAACACCCTTGAAAATATTCAGTGAGGCTGCAACTCAGATAGCAACACTTGATATCAAGGAGCAAGCAGAAAATAGTATTACACAAGAACCAGTGTTTCTAAAATTATTTGCTACAGTTGCAACACAAACTGAGACTGCTGAGGATGATATGGAATTAAAAGATGCTATTACACAAGTACCAGCATCTCCAAAATCCATGGCTGAGACTGCACTACAGGCACAAAACACTGCCACTCCAACAGATGAAGCTGTCATAGTGCCAAGGAAAGATAAGGAAGTCATTCAATTGGATTATGATGATGAAGAGGAGGTAGTAGAGAGGAGAATTCAACGACTGGAAAAGAAGGTTGTCTAGTTAAATCTTGAATTAGATAAATGGCTCAAGTGGATCGAACAGTTTAGAACAGGTATGATCTCTCTCGAAGAGCATAGGAGTGTCATTAAGGGACTAAGAGAGAAGTGGGCTGAGGAGTTATTCTTCCAGAAACTTCAGTGGGAGAAACTTCAAGAGAAATTGGAAGGATTGAAGAAACTTAAGACCCCACAATGAGAAAAAGACAAGATGTACACTCTTTCCATAGAGTTGTTGAGTTGCAGGGCTCCATCCCCTTCTTACCCTGTTTTTCTCCATGAGCAGAAAACTTTATTCCAATTGAGAGCTCTCAAGGAAGGCAGATCATTTGATTTGGCAACAGCTGATCAATTTTTGGAGACTTTTCTGAAGAGTGACTTTGAGGATCAACATCTATTATGTGATTTATATTTGCATGACAGGGCTTGCTATATTACTTTTCCATCTGATCCTTTACCTCTTCTAGAAGATGTTCAGTTGAGAGCATTTTCCTCCTTTGTCATTAATCATGTAAGATGGCGAGATGCTTTCAAAACTATCCTCAGGAATGAGGAGAATTCTACTCTCTAGATTAGGGGGGAACCTCAGAATCCATCAACATTCATGGCAAATCATGCTAAATCTCTCGGGGTTCCCTCAATTATTCGATATTTTGTGAGCCTTCGAGATAGACTCCTTACCACATGTGTCCCAATGATTCTTAATATGCAGCAGGATGCCCTGGAAGGTAGTGAATATAGATGGTTGTACTCCTCCTCGTATCTGAAGGAAATGGATCCATATGGCTTTGAAAATTTCAGGCAAGCTTTGACAAGGATGCCTAGATATGTACAGTCCATGCAAGGGTGTGGGCCTTAGTGGATTGGGTTAAGATTCGAATTCCCTCTCATTTGGTTTCCTATAAGCAATTCTTATAGAACCAGCTATGCTCTAACATTAGAAGAAGAAGAGCTGTGGTGGGGGCATTGGGTATCCTGCTATGGGTTTGTTCCTTGAGGGGAGGCACCAAAACTTGCTTACAACCTTACAAATCTCCATAGATTCCACTTAGACTCAAATTCATATTAATGGAGGTTGTTGCAAGAGGACATGCAATTGGATAGTTGGGGGGAGATGTTGGGTCTAGGAAATGTCCCTTTTTGGCCACCCTTATTACATCATTTTGCCCTGATTCTATCCTACTTTCATGAGCTATATCCATTTCTTTTCTAGATCAATCAATGATATTGACAGCTATAATTTGTTATTGCCTTATATATTTTTATGCCTAAGATTGTGAAGATTCGAATCCTGATCTTTGGTTTATGTTAACACTTGTGAGTTTATTTAGTTCAAATCTAAAGCGCAGGTGTATCAGCCAGGTAGCGCCAGTTGTTACTCTTTCAAGCCTAATTCTTCATTCTCCAAGGAATAGCACATCCTCCACGTGAGCTGTAAAAAATCCTTGTCATAACAGAATCCATTAAACAGAACCTAGCTACGACAGACAAGTCACGTCTCAGTTGTTGAGTCTGTTGACCCATTGATTGTTCGAGCAACAACATTATTCATGATTAATAGCCCTTGTGTACACAGTTTTATCAGTTAGCTATAACTCCGCAGCATGAAGATCATAAATATTCATTGCTGCGCAATTTTAGTGGATCTGAAACTGTATTCTCTTTGTATAAATTCCAGAAGGCTCTCGTAGCCTGGCATTGGACAAGCATTACTTGTGTAAGCTATAACAGAGCACTGAGACTCACGATATTCCATCAATAATATGAGAGTAGAGTTCTTCATTTCTGTGTCTTACTTTGTTGTGACTCTTAGCGTCTCTGTTAGAAGGCCAGGGCCCACCTTCTCATAGAGATAGCCAGTTTAAGTAGGTAGAGTAGTTTAGTTTTACTTCTGTTGTGTGGTGTGGAATGATTGCAGACAGTATTGGTAGCTATAATAGAGTTAGCTTCCCTTTCTGGTAGTTTACAATTGCATCTTGAATAGCTGTAACAGAGTGGTGTGATAGTCGACTGTGTAGGATAATTTACTTAATTTGCATGTGTGTTTTAATCAACTGTGATAGCCAAGCTCAATTCCAATTATCTTGTAGTTGTTTATGCTTTCTAGGATTTCAATTAATTATCAATTAGAGTTCAAGCTTGTGTTTTAATTCTGGTTGCTGTTGTATCTTCAATTACATTCATAGATTAGACAGATAATGGTAGAGTTATAGTAGCTACTGGATGGATCATTTTGGTAAAGATTGAATGTTGTAGTTTGATAATTATAGGATTTAACTTCTTGCAAAAGTAATCTAGTTTCATTTCATCATTAGATCATTAACTTGCTGGGTTGATTTCTGTAGGGAAGTTGCTTTCTTTTGGATTCTTAGATGTATGAATTAGATTAGTGTTCTTAGGGAACGAGTTTCCTGCACACATAGGTATGATCATTATTTACATTCAGTAAATCAACTGCTCGATCTGTTTATGCATAGATTGTGCTTATTGCCTTTGAAATAAAAGACCTTCCTAGGTTTGACAATTTATATTGACCATTCTGTGTGTTAGCTTTAATTAACTAACATATAGAGTGACCAACATTCCTTAGGAGGTACTAAATTCTGAAGTGAAAAGTTGGAATGTAGTTGAGCCTTCCCGTGCATGTGATATATTTCAGGATGATGGCATCCAAATCGTCGCATGGTCTAGGCATAGTATCTCTTTTCACACCGTTCTTATCCTCTTTGTATCTCTCACCCTGTCCAAAGAAAGTCTTTTTTCCCTCGGGTTGGATTCTCTGTCATCCCTTCCCCAATGCAGCCCCATTTCCAAACCTGTATGTTTTGCAATTGACTCCTCATCGAGTCTGATGCGCAACCCCCTTACCCGAGTAACATATTTCTCCTTCTTTATATGTTTCAAGTTTCGGGTGAACTGTAAGGCTATTTCCATGTTATATCCTCTTAGGCCAGTAATAAATGGCATCCATCCGGCTATGCGGAGGATGGTCAATACATGATTTTTTTCATATATGGGTGTATGTTCATCTAGCTCAATTTTCTTAAACCCTTTTGTCATTTTTTGGAATTGCCAAATAGCATCAAACCAAAAAGCTTGGGGGCAAATGAATTACTTTCCTGCTTAGGATCAATCGTTGGTTTGTTGGCTGAGTGTCGAGTCCTTCCTTCTATATCCTTCTTTTTCTGAGAAAAATTGTATCCCCGGTTGGATCTTCTTACTTATCCCTCTTTGTCTTATTTTCTATTTTATGCATTCACTCTCATCATTCTACATCTTGCTAGTGCTTTGATTATCAAAGGATATGGCGGGAAGATATGGAGGTCATCATTTCCTTGACTTGGATGTGGTAAGTCATCATGACCCAGTATGGTTTTTTGTGGTCAGTCATCATTATCCAGTAGGGACACTCTGAACCGTGCCGCCGAAATTACTTGAAAGTTGTCCTCAGTTGAGAAATATTCGTTTTTGTAGGGAGAATGATTTGATTGAAAATGCAAACAAATAATTTAGTGATTACCTCTTATGCTTAGCATACGTTAGTTGATTATGTGTGCGTCTTCATACAGACCCAGGGTTCCGTAGTAGGTTATCTCTTTATCTATAGTTATTTTTGGTATATCTATAGTTGCGCTTTTATTATGTTCTGTTGTTGGCTCGCTTGATATTTTATTTTGCTTAGCTGTTTTTTCTATGCTGGCTTGCTTGATTTGGATTTTGTTTTGCTGAATATTTCTCTTTGATGCTTGTACTGGATCGCTTGATATTTTCTTGCTTTGTTTCTATTGATCTTCAATTGCGTTGTTATACTACTCCCGCTTAATCTTTGCTTCTATTTTTTTTTCAGTTGCGTGCTTGTTGGTTTGTTTTATTATATATTGTTATTAGTATTTATATTTTGTTTTCTCTTTTTTTTTTCTTTTTTTTTCTTTTTTTTTAATCAGTGGTCATCAGTGTTCATGCATATCCTCTATCAGCATTAGGTTTCTCTGAGAGAGGGTTTGTGTGAATTCATCCCTGGATTGTGGTTTCTTATATAATTTGAGTCTATGCCCATTCACCAACATGGGGAACTATGTCTCATCTATGGTCTTGATTCTGATTGCACCATTGTCATAAATTGTATCAATAATGTATGGTGTGAGCCATCTTGTGGTGAGTTTTCCTTTAAATATTTGAAACCTAGAATCATATAAGAGTGCCCAATCTCCTTCTTTGAATTTATTTTGTTTGATGTTCTTGTCATGCCATTTATTTCTCTGCTGCTGGATAACTTCAGTGTGGGCTACGGCTTGTTGGAGGTGCTCATCGAGCTGATTTAGTTGGAGGATACACTCTTCTTGAATTTTCGAAAGTTGCATGTTTAAATGGGATGCAATTCTCAACATTTTGATTTCAAATTCAATAGGAAGCATTACCTTTTTCCCATATACCAGCTCATAGGGGGCAAAACCTGTTGTTGTTTTCCATGTTGTGTTATAATCCCAAACTGCTTCACTTAACCTGCCTTCCCAATCCTGCTTATGCAACTTCATTGCTTTTGTTAGAATCCTTTCAAGTTCTCAGTTTCTAACTTCATCTTGACCATTAGCTTGCGGATGGTAGGAGGAGGACCTTCGATGTTTAACTTTGTTTCTTCTAAGTAGGTACTCAATGAGATTTGATGTAAACTGCGTCCCTTGGTCAGAAAATAACTCTATGGGAACTCCAAATCTATGGAAGATTTTTTGAGTGAAGAATCTTGCTACATTTTTTTCTTTTGCTAGTGCCACTTCTACCCATTTTGTAAGGTGGTCAGTGCATACTAAAATATAGTTTTTAGGATTTGATGGGGGATTGAATGGACCAACAAAGTCAAATCCCCACTTTTCAAATGATTCCAAAGATATTTGGGGATGTAGAGGCATTTCTTCTCTTTGTGTAGGCTTCCCCATCCGTTGACAATCATCACAATGTGATACATAATCATAGGAGTCCTTGTGCAGTTTTGGCCAGTAATATCCAGTTTGCAGTACTTTATAGGTTGTTCTTTTTGCAGCATAATGGCCTCCACAAGGATCATTGTGAGTAGCATGGAGTATATCATGGACTTCATCTTCTCGGATGCATCTCCTTAATATTTGGTGTGGTCCTTGTCATGTCTCTTCTATGCCAATTTTCTTTTTATCAAAGATTCTAATAACTAAAATCATTTCCGAGAACATGAACTCTAGTTGTCACTATAGCCTACTTAGGTGTTATTCTGATTATGTGTGCACTATAACTCATTAATTACTTATATTAGTTTTCACACCAGTGTCAACACTTGATAGCTTCTATAACCATCCTGGTGTAACCTGTACATCCACATGTTAGTATACATGGACAACCCATTTGCAAATAAAATGCATAGCAACTATATCCTAAAATATTTGCGACCATATAAATTTATGTGAAACAATAACATTTCAATGTACAAAAATATAATCTAAGTCTTAAAATGTTATTATTATGAAATATAAACTTTTAGAGTTTCATGCGAATACACATTTAGTTTAACATAGTTATATGTTATAACTACATAACTAACATATAAACTATGTATTAATAATATACTATACTCTAGGATTTACCCTTGTAAGGACCTAGGCTTATATAGTATAACCTATGCGCTCTCATTTTCTCCATATGGGAAACAAGCACATGCAAACAATATTAAATGGAATTTAATGTTTATATATATATATATATTGTAATCTAATATATATATGGGTTGTGTGCATTACAAGGTCAACATATAGTCGAACCTAGGTCTTAAGCAAAACCATGTTACATTACAACGAATAAGTCGACCAACTCAATCATTTGGTAAATGTCATGATAGTCATAGGCCATAATATATATATATATATATATATATATATATTGTATGTGATTTGTAATTATGCACTATCGTTACATGCACATAACATCTTAATGTTGTGTGACTGTGCTTGACCTATGATTCTGCCACGCAGATTTCATACGCATGAACCAATGTCTTAAACCCATTTGGGTGCCCTCCTGGGAGGTGACTCCATGCTCGGCGACAAGGTGTTCACTACTCAGTAAATGAAAACTCACGCTCATGTTCTAGCTATCGCACGAGTTTGTCAACTCCGAAAACCACTGCATTTACCACCTCCTGCTGGTTAATAAATTGAAGGTAATCTTCGATCGTTGATCACGATCCGAGTCATCCAGTTAGGAAAAGTGATCACACCGACACCGTTGATATTAGTCTGGTTGTTGGAGCACATTTCCAAGATGTACCAAGCAATTAATGGAATGGTGCAACCAGTCTCATAGGTAACCTCTTCCTCAAACTGATACCAAAGTGTTAAACAAAACCCTTGCTTCTTTCTGGGATGATCATTGATGTTGCGACTGGATCACCGTAGAGCACCTATTCTCTAAGAAGAGGGTTCACACCCGAACTAGGGAGAAGGTGCTCCCAACTGATTCTGAACAAGGTGTGAGATTCAAGCAACAGCGTGCTAGTGTGTCCACATAGAACATGTAAGAGATGGTTGTTTTTACGCATTGTTACATCGTTTTACCCTGTATTTTAGTTGTAAAAGTGATGCTATCGGACTAACTTATCGTGGTTCTTATGCAAGTGTGGTGCAACCATGATTTTGGTCCTCACGTCAGCCCTATCCCAAGGGTAAGCGGTTATTACAACCCATGCTTTAACCATCAATTTTTTACATTGACTTCTTACTGCTCACAACTGATTTCTTGTTTAAAACTTTCGTAATGCAGATGCCAAGACCATTGAGGGCATGCTGGTTGAGACCACAGCTGGCTCCACAAATTAGAAATAAAGAACAGTCTTCGCTATCCAGGTAACCAGTCATCTCCTTTTCCCTCGGGTGAAAGCTACCCTGATGGTTAGAGATGGGCTACATAAGACATTCGGTTTCCCTCATGTCTGCACCACGCAACAATAATGTCCCTCGGCCTTGTTCTCTTTTGTATACGACTGTGTTTATTTATTTTGAGGGCTCACTACGGCCTGTAGGTGAATGTAATTATTATTATGTTGAACGTGTACTGTGAACAATACTTTATAAATCTAAAAATGGTTGGTTTGACCACACCATGTGTCGTCGGTTCTTAAAAATCTGTCTTGATTTAAGCTTCTCCCAATGAAGGGAACTCCAGTTTTGACATGACTGCGACAGCTCTAGACTTTGATATTTTTTTTTGTGAAATAATGTATATGCAAATCTGTAAAATAGCATTTTGACCCTAGTTGGGCGTCATAAGCAGAGTCGTTTATTACATGGTTGAATTCTATCTCTAGTTTCTCTTTTAAGTATGAGAACAAAGTTATTACAAAATAGATTTGCATTCAAATTTCAATTACAAATTGTTTATAAAGATGTATTACTGCATAGTTGTGAACCAATAGGTAACAAACCCTAGCTTGTAATAGTAATTGATACATTGTTTACACTATGGATGAATCGCGTTAATACAGGTTTGTCCATCGTGTAGTGATTTGGGTTCACGAAAATACCGAGATCGAAGCTTCGACCAAAGTACTCGATATTCAATGCCGAAGGTTATGGCAAAACACTTAAAAAGATGAAAACGAATGACCAAGTATAATCCTAATGTTTTGGATTCAAATTTAATGGTCGAACTCGACCCTAGGAATCGACCTCCCATGCCAAAGATACAGGAATCAATAAACAAAAGGATAAAAGAAACTATAAGTCGTTCATCCCAAGTGATAATCGTATATAGTTTTGATAGAAACGAAAGTCAAGTTTCCATACTGAATAGATAGCATTTAAATACAGATTTGATCAAAAATAAATTCGAGTTCCATGCTGGAAATTAAATGGTATGCATAAACAAAGTAGATAGCAACAAAATGTAACTCTGTCGTTTAACTGAAATTTCATCTAACTATAGATATAAATTATTATAATCATAGTGTTTTTGTTTATCTATACAAAGATAGAATAACAATTTTATATAATACAAAGGCATGACATGTAAAAATCACAGTTTACATGTCTTCCATAAACATGTGCAACGCATTCTCAGTCAATAGTAGGATCTATTGAATAAAGACTTATTCTATTTAAATACATTCAATGTATCTATATAATATAACATCAACAAAGATCATGCTATAATGCCTATCTCAGTCTTATATATCATTATTTATACTATATCTTTTTCTAACTACTCTACAAAGAATCTGTTCATTCCCATAGCAAACATAAACTACAAATGTTGGAAGTGTCTCCATTAGATCACAATTCTGTACAATATTACAAAGACATAAAATCTATTTAGGATCCATACTCAAAGTTTAGTATAATAATATGTTCATGTTTATATCTGATAAAACAAACCTTTCAACAGTAAATCTGGAATATACATAAATAAACCCTAATCACTGTTTCATAAAAAGTACCACATAAATACAACATATAAACTTATCTTTATTCTGATGACCAATGGAACCTAGCCACAAACCTCCCATCCTTTTCCAGCAAGTTCTCCTTGATTCTAGGTCACCCCCGAGCTGAGTTCATAGTCCCTCTGGTTCAGAGTCTATATTTTATTTTCCCTTAACTTGTTCCCCAAGTTATATATAAAAGTTATACTGCAGCAGACAACCCAACATCCAACTCAGTGCTCCTGAGCTCCAGGATGCTCCAGGGGATGTTAAGTCTCTTCCATTTAAGAGAATCAAACAGTCACAGCCTATTCAGAGTAATTGCAATGCTCCTGCATGCTTGGGGTAGTTCTCCTACCTGAACACAACCAGTGTTCCAAGCTATAACCAGATGCTATGATTTCTCTTGTTCTGGTTCAGTTTTGTGCTCCAAAACTACCCCCATTTCATTGTCTTCATTTGCTCTGGTTATTTTTATCCCCAACTCCCATTTCTCTCTTGTGTGATAATGATCATGATAATGTGTGAATGAATTCCTCTTTTCTCTTTTTATTCTCCTTGGTGTGAATTCTCTTATTTTCTTATTTCTTTAATTTCATTATTCTCCCTAAACTTTTCTTTAGGGTTCACAATTGTCTCCAATAATAATTTCTCATTATTATTTTAATTGGCATTTATCCTCTAAACCATAGGGGATTGTGACTCCCATCTCATTAATGTGTTGGTCCACATGGTCATCAGAAATTGACTTCTCAAATTTCTAATGTCACCTAAGTAAATGAAATAATACTTAGAAAAATATAAAAGGGGTTAAAGTCCATAATTTGGGGAATTACAGTCCTTTTTCAAAGAGCATTCCCTGTATCCAGGTATAAGTTGCACTTTGTCTTATGATTATGTTTTTCTCCTAATAGCTAGAATGTGTGGAAACTTCCCAGATACCAAGTAGTTTGTTATATCTGCAAACCATGGGCTTTGTGTTGATATTGCAAAAAGGTGTTCACTGGGGAAGTGATCATTTACCAACTCATTGCCTTGTCCATGGGTCAATCTAGACAGGAAATCGGCTACCACATTATGCTTTCCTGGTTTTTCCAGTATTGTTATGTCAAATTCTTGCAAGAGGAGCAACCATCTAATAATTCTAGCACTAGTATTTGGTTTATTTATGAGGTACCTGATTGTTGAATGATATGTATGGAAAAATACTCGGTACCCAGTGATGTAGTGCCTAGATTTATTTATAGCATAGCCAAACATTCTTTTTCTGTGACGATATAGTTGAGTTCTGCTCCTGCCAAGTTTTTTCTAATGTAATAGATTGCATAAGGTTTATTTTCTTCTTCTTGCCCAAGGACTGCCCCTATGTATTTATCTGAAGCATCAGAGTGGATGTGAAATGGTAGGGTCCAGATGGGTCCTTGGAGGACTGGGGCCGTGATTGTTTTCACTTTGAGTTGATCAAATGCTGGCATACAATGTTTGTTCCAAAGGAATTCTATATCTTTTGTCAAAAGGAAAAACATAGGTGCAGTAACTTTTCATAAATCTTCTGTAGTAGCCTGTTTTCCCAAGGAAGTTGTGCACATCCCTTTGTTTGACAGGTGGGGGGAGTGTTTTCATAATAGTGACTTTTGTTTGGTCTACTTCAATACCCCTTTGGGAGATATGGTGTCCTAGAACTATTCCTTCTTGCATCAGCATCATGCATATATCATTGCTGAGGCATAAACTCATTTCAATGCATTTTTTTAGGACCAACTCTAGATGTTGTAATGCTTGGTAAAACAATTTCCCATATGGTGTGAAATCGTCCATGTAGACTTTCATCTGGTTATTGATAAAATCAGAGAACATACTCAGAATGGCCCTTTGAAATGTTGTTGGGGCATTACACCATCCGAGAGGTAGTAATCTGTATGAATATGTGCCCCATGGGAAGGTAAATGTGGTTTTATCTTGGTCAACAGGGTGGATTTGGATTTGGTTGTATCCACTAAATCCATCCAGAAATGAGAAGAATTTGTTTCTAGCCAGGGTGTCCAACACTTGGTCAATGAATGGTAGAGGGAAGTGGCCTCTTTTAGTTTCTTTATTAATTTCCCTATAATCTACACAGATCCTCCACTTCCCTCCATTCTTAGGGACTATTATCAAGGGTGAGACCCTCTCACTATCTGAGATAGGGTAGATGAACCCTGCATCCAATAAATTTTGTAGTTCAACGTTAACTATATCTTTCAATGTTGTATTCATCTGTATTTAGGGTTTCCTTATGGGAACACCGCCTTCTTTGATATATATATAATTCTTGCAAATATCTTGGTGTATGCCCTTCATATCAGTATATCAGTATAGGTCCATGCAAAAGCCTTTTTGTTTTCTAAGAGTACTTTTATGAGTTGTTGCTCATGTTCTGGCTCCAAATTTGAGTTAATATTGACTATTTTCCCGGGAAGGATCTCGATTGTTTTGACTTGTGGTGGTTGTTGTTCAATTAAGAGCACTTCTTCCCACATTCTATCAATGTTGTGGGGAGAATCTAGAACTTCCTGTTGTTGATCCGTTTCAAAAATTTCTGCAAGAATACCATGATTAGCAGATACATTCTGAATAAATTTAGCTAAATGACCATCTTCATCATTAGCCTTCATAGTTAGGGTTGGTTTGGTGAGCATAGGTTGTATGTTTTGTCCATTTATATCGTCATAGTCATCCGTCCAATTTTGATATTCTATGTCTGTATATCTTCTTGCTGGCGGATATATTGTGATCTTCTTTCTAGCCTGCCCACCTGTGATTGTCATGTTTCTAGATCGAAAGACTAAATAGGCATCTGTTGTCGCTAATCATGTCCTCCCTAGGATGATTGGGTACCCACTGAGCTTACTCTTGACTTCTATAACTATAAAGGAGGACGGATACTCCCAGGATTATATATTGGTGATGATATCCTCAAGCATTCCTTCAGGTTTGACGGTGGATGTTTCATCAAGTTGTAGTATTGTACTTGTTGGTTTGATTAATGATTGGATACCTAAGGCTATCATTGTATCCTTTGTCATTACGTTGATTGCAGCTCCAAGGTCAATTAGATTGCTTGAGATATGTTTGTTGTTTATAACTACATTCACAATAGGGCTTCCTGGGTCGAGGTATTTTGGGTTAACAATTATCCCTAACATCAAGCATGTTAGTTGGCCTACCACGTTTATTGTTGGTGGATCTCATTTTCTTCACCCATGCTTCTTTAAGCAGTTTTCTTTTATAAACTTATTACATATTAGCACATCTCTTATTGATTGCAAAATGGGGATTTGTATGCTTAAATGTTTTAATTCATTAAGTATAGCATTCTCTGCCTCTTCTTTGGTGTTTTGTATCAGTTTCTCAGGGAATGGAGGGTTTCTGTTTGGTATTTGAGGTTGATTCTCTTCTTCTAGAGAGTGTATCATTATTGGCTACTGTGGTTCGGGATATGTGGTTTGTTCCTGATATATGTTCTTGAGTATCTTTTGGATGGGATCCCTGTAGTGTCTTTCCAGATCTGAGATTGATTTCATTTAATTCGAGCTCAACCATGACATAGCTCGTAAATTGTATTACTTCATTGTTGTAGGGTTGTTGTTTCCCTATCCTATTGTTATTTGGGTGTCGAATAGATTGGTCGAGGATTGGATGTAGTCTGGGGGGCAGTGAGTTCAATGGAGGTGGCATGATGAGTGGTTGTTGTAATGGTGTCCTCCAATTTGTTGACAATGGATATGGGTTTCCATAGTTTATTTGTGGCTGTGAAAAAGATGGAGGGTATGCAGAATAAGGTTGTGTGTATCATAGTTGTTGGTAAGGTGTTTGATTCTTCTTCCATTGATTTGGACCAACTTGTGGAGGCCATGTAATTGGTGTTGAAGGGTTCCAATTCTATTGGTTATTCCCTTGATTAAAGTACGTTTGGTTATTGGACTAGTAGGGCCTACAAAAATTGTTTCTTCATTGGTTAATAAAATAAAGTTGTTCCATCAGTCCTTCCAATGTAGGGTCCTATATGGCTGCCTTGCAGGATGGAAACAAAGGTAATTTATCAGCGGTATGATCATCGGTGAGAGGCCGAGATCTCTATTTCATTTAATGGGCATTGTCCCTTTTCATGTTGCTTTCTACATCATGGGAAAAATATTGCTAGTGCTTGGTTGAGTTTGTCTTGTTTCCTTTTTAATTGGAGTGAATCTAACTACAAAGACAATGACTTAAGGATGTTCGTTTTCATATTGTCTAGAAGGTTTCCTAGGTCTAACTTTAAGAGACTTGGGTTTGAAGAGGATGATCCTCCAGACAATGGGTGTATATCCCGTATTCCATTTTTTCCCTTTCTAGATCTAGAATAGTTTTTGAAGATTTGAAGTATTTGATCATATTTTTTATGCAATGTATCCCCGTCTCCTAACAAGTTCAATACTTCTAGGTATTCCTCTTTGATTCCCCTAAGGAGTACTAGCTTTAATGATTCCTAATCCAAGGTACAGTGACTAGACCGTTCATAACTGAGTTGAAAGCGCTGAGCATAGTCTTATAGGGATTATCTTCCCCCCTATTGCATCTTAAAAATATCATCCCTTATGTCCTTTTCTTTATCCTAATCCCTATATTTTTCCAAGAAGGCTTGTTTCATTTGATCCCATGAAAAGATATTGTTTCCTTCCAGAATCATAAACCATCTGACTGATAAATATTTTAATGTTGAAGGAAAGAGTCTTAGTTTTTGTGCATCAGTGGTATAACCAAAGGACCTATAGACTACCTCAAATTCAAATAAGAATGTGTCAGGGTCCTCTGAGGTTAGGCCATGGAAGTTTGGAATAATATTGGGATTGATATTTTTCATTCTAGCATCCCCAAGAGGTACACTAATAGGGAAAGTAAACAATTCTCCGTTTTCATCTTCCTCCTCCACCGTAGTATTGTTTGAGCTAGAGCTAGAGAATAAGTTATCACGGTCTGGATTGTAGCTGGAATCATCTTCTTCGTCAGTGTTGAGAAATTCAAATTGAGAGCGTCCAGAACTGTTATTTCTCATGGGGCGGTTAGGAAGAAAATGTCCAAATTCATCCCTCTTTCGTCAAGGCATTCATGGTAATTTTGTTTATGATTTTTTTAATAATTTGTCTCCTATAGTTTAAGCACCTCCCTGGCAACAACGCCAAAAATTCATGAACTCCAGGAACGTGTACCTTATTGAGGTATATATGCCAAAAGTATACTTTAAATATCAACTAGGAAGCGTACAAACTTGAGAGGTACTCAACACTATACTATGAGATCAACCTTATTGAGGTATATATGCTAGAAGTTTACTTTAAATATCAACCTGGGAGCATACAAAATTGAGAGGTAAGCAGCACTATATGTGCACTATGAGATAATCTTCATTGTTCTAAGTGTCCTATGTATTCTAATGGATACTCTAAGAAAGAAGGAAGTATTGTTCTATGAAAGCTGGGAGGCATGAAATGACCTAAGAAATATAGATGTATTATTCTATAAAAGGAAGGAATGAAGACATGTAAATCCTATTTTATCAAAGCAGGAAATGAAATCATATAAATCTATTTTATTAAAGCAGGAAATGAAAGCATGTAAATCTATCTTATTAAAGAAGAAAATGAAAGCATGTAAATCTATTTTATCAAAGAAGGAAATGAAAGCATGTACATCTATCTTGTCAAAGAAGGAAATGAAAGCATGTAAATATATTTGATCAAAGAAGGAAATTAAAGAATGTAAATCTATCTTATTGAAGCAGGAAATGAAAGCATGTAAATCTATTTTATCAAATCAAATGCTAAAAGCAGATAAATCCTATTTTATCAAATCAAGAAAGGGAAGCATGCATAACTTTGATCTAAGAATCTTGAATCTAATCTAACAAAAAGGAAAATATCCATTCAATCAATAATCACAAATTGTTATCTTGGAAGCACAAAGACATAGATCTGGTCTTTATCTGGAAATGCTATAAAAAAATAGAAATTCAGATATGAAATTCCCCTGTGAGGATGACATGCACAGGACTACAGAAAGTGCACTACAGAACTACAGATGCAATGTTATTGAACTAAAGAAAGAAAAGTGCTTGTGCTGAAATCGAAATCTAATATTTGAATGAATGTTTAAGTTGATTCATGCACAATGATGATGGAAATAATTAATAGAATGCATGAGAAATACCTGAAACAAAGCATGGAACTCCTAATCTACGTATTGAGGGGGCCCTCCCCAACAAGTATATCAGGATGGAAAGAAACTTATGAACTCATGAGATTAAGAGAACGTTGGTCTTTTATTATAAGTTCATAAATCCATGCTACATAAAATGTAAAACAAAGATGTCTCAACTATGAAAATGTTCAAGATTGTTTTTTAGAAAATGTCTCTAGACCCCCTACTACTCAAGAGGTTGTTATTTATCATTACTTCTAACCTAGATTTACACTGAAAATCATGATCCTGAATAACATGATTCTTTCCTACAAATCAAGAGAAAATGGGATCGTTGTGTCTCTTGCGATCTTCAGTTTGGATCTTAGTCATTTGTTATTCTTCCAGGTCACCTGTGCCCTGTCCACACATGTCTTCATTCATATTATTAGTAAATAAAAACTCTAAAACGTAAGAAAAGATAATCTCTAAATTACTTCATTTAATCATCAACCAAAACGTATTCTCCCCTAGAGAAATACGTGCTTTCTTATCATTTCTTCGCTTATGTGTGGCATAAAAGGATTTTATGGAGTACCTATATCCTAGGCTCATCAATTACCATATCCAATGAAGAAAGAGGAAACTTAGAGGCTAATTGGAAAGAAATCAAAAACCAAAAATTTGCAAAAAAATCAAAACTATGGGCTACCTATCTCTAGTGGAGTCGCCAATTTTGTTTATGGACAATCTGTAACAGCGGACACAAACAAATCTCCCTAGTCTGAATGGTTCATATCTAGAACAAAACAAGTACATAACACAAATAACTCTCCTAGATTGATTGAAATGAAAAGTAAGTAAAGGGATGACTTACCTTATGGATGTAGTTCCTTCCTCCTTGCTGATCCAACTCCTTGATCTTCAGATCCTCAGCTGCAAAATAGGATGAAGCAAGTGGAAACAAACAAGTAGTGAAAGCACATGATTATGAATCAATCTAGATTAGTAGTCAAAGAAGCCAATCCTAAACATTATAAAGACAATAATTTTATGGAAATCATTTGTATTAAAGGCAATAATAGAAAGTATAGAGAGAGAGGTGTTACAACCAATACTTTGACGTCATAAATCACTTCCAACAATCCTAGCCTCAAAGATCAAAGCTTAGCCTCTTATGGATGAAAAGGATCTCCTAGCAAAATTCCACGAACATGTAGGTACTCCATCCTTCCTCCCTTAACAATGGATAGGGTGTTCACATATATAGGACAAAAGGAATAGGAGAAGTTGAGGATTTAGGGAAGAAGCTCAAAGGATCATAGCACTAGGTAAGGGGATCGAATGCCACCTTCCCAGATGTGTAGGAATAAGCCTGCATGCAACCCAAGGTTTGAGAAGTCGCTCTAAGCTTCTCTTTATCCATTTTAACCAACAGCGATGCACCTTGCACATGGACCACTCGCACTAGTTGAAGGGTGAAGCACCTTGTGCAAGGGCAGCATGCATCACCGATGCACTCTGCTAGTGTGTAGATCGCGTCTCCTTAATTCTGATGCACCTTTCCAGAGAACACGGCCCGTCGAGGTGACAACAAAAAGTTAAAGGGATAAACATAAACTCTTCTTTTAGTCTTTTATCTCAGGTACTTTAGGAATTAATGCATATAGAGGACACATAACTCATGATGATGATATTTTGGTGTAACAATTACCCTTCCATACCTTAAATGTGTTAAATTTTCAGAATTTACTTCAATCTGATCTAGGATCTTAACTGAGAGAACAACACGTACAGCATATCTATAGCATATCAATCATGGAGACAATAATGCAAGCACACAAGAGACACAAAGATTTACTTGGGGAAAACCATAAAGGTGAAAAACCCCAATAACTTCCTCAGAGATAGATAGAGCAATGATACAACCAACCAAGAGAGATAGCCATAACCTAGCAGCAGATCCTCCTCCTCCATAAGTGCGCCACTCCTCCTTGAGTGCATGTGTGAGAAGTGAGTGAGCAAATAGAGTGCCTCCCGCACTCTATTTATACTTGACTTGACTTGCCTTTTTACCTAACTCATGTAGGCTCGAACTTAACCACATAACATAATACTGACTGGGCCGACCCCCAATAGGGTGGTATAATAACCCTTTGACCCACATGGCCGATCCCCAATAGGGTGGTCTAATAACCCTTCGACCCACATGACTTATACAGGGCCGACCCTAACAAGGTGGTCTAATAACCCATCAAGTATAAGTTACGACACTTACAATATAAATGACGACACTTCCGTATAGAGCAATAATACCATCTCTATAGGAGTACATACAACATATATGAAATACATTCCGAAGTTACATATACATCAACACTCCCTCTTAACTAGGAAGGTATTTCTCAGCACAGTTCTTCTTACACAAGTCATCTTCTCTGGATCATCGTCACTGGATAATCGTCATCGAGTCATTGTTGATGTATATGTAACTTCGGAATGTATTTCACATATATGTATATTGTATTCCTATAGAGATGGTATTATTCCTCTATAAGGAAGTGTCGTCATTTATATTGTAAATGTCGTAACTTATACTTGATGGGTTATTAGACCACCTTGTTTGGGGTCGGCCCTGTATAATTCATGTGGGTCAAAGGGTTATTAGACCACCCTATTGGGGGTCGGCCCACTCAGCATTATGTTATGTGGTTAAGTTCGAGCCGACATGAGTTAGGTAAAAAGGCAAGTCAAGTCAAGTATAAATAGAGTGCGGGAGGCACTCTATTTACTCACTCACTTCTCACACATGCTCTCAAGGAGGAGAGGTGCACTTATGGAGGAGGAGGATTGCTGCTAGGTTATGGATATCTCTCTTGGTTGGTTGTATCATTGCTCTATCTATCTCTGAGGAAGTTATTGGGGTTTTTCACCTTTATGGTTTTCCCCAAGTAAATCTTTGTGTCTCTTGTGTGCTTGCATTATTGTCTCCATGATTGATATGCTGTAGATATGCTGTACATGTTGTTCTCTCAATTAAGATCCTAGATCATATTGAAGTAAATTCAGAAAATTTAACATGGTATCAGAGCTAGCCTGAAAGAAGGCATGATATGGCATGTATGACACTTGTTGCACTTACGATGCTAGGGCTTGATATAGCAAAAACCAGTCATTGTAGCACTTTCGCTATAAATCCGTTTTGGCGAAGTTTTCAGATCTGAAATTGTTACAGGCCGAAGCTATGATCTCCAGGTATCTTGTGTCCAAAGAAAAACCTCTAATTCGTTGTACTTTGTGATTTATGATCTGTACAATATAGGGTTTCTGCCTCTTCCAGATCTGAGTCAAAATCAGGTGACCTTGGGAAAAAGGTCATATCTTGGGCTAGGAAGCTCCAAATGAAATTTCGTAAAAAGTGACAGGTATTACACAGTCTCTACTATCTCAGAAAACGTTTTCAGAGGCCGAAGTTGAACCAGTGACACGTGGCATGCCGTACAAGTGCGCTCTCTTGTATTATCCCATAAACAGGTCACGTTGCGACATTTGGCATAACTCTCTCTCAGAGAGTCCAATTGAGGTCAGACCTATCAGGATGGAAAGGTAACAGGCCGAGCTATCTCAGAAAACGTTTTCAGAGGCCGAAGTTAAAACAGTGACACGTGGCACGCCGTACAAGTTCGCTCTCCTGTTTTATCCCAAAATAGGTCACGTTGCGACATTTAACATAACTCTCTCTCAGAGAATCCAATTGAGGTCAGACCTATCAGGATGGAAATATAACAGGTCAGGCTATCTCAAAAAAAAATTTCAGACCCTGTGGATCAAAAATTTCGGAGTTACACCAGAAACAATCAGGTACATATTTCTGTCAAAACAGAATTATTTTTTGGTACCTTCATTCATGGCTTCCGGAATTTAGGGCTTTGGAGAAAGTTGGAATTTTTGTAATCGGAGACCACGGCTGGATGCTACTCATAAAAATAGAAATTTAGAGACCAAGATCAGAATTTTTGGTTGGGCAGAAGGCCGGGCTTGATTAGACCCTAGTTCGGGACTTTGATCAGAAAAGTGGAAAATTAGGGCTTCTGTAAAAATGGGAATTTTTGAAATCTGTGACCACGGCTGGAACCTCCTTAGAAAAATAGAAGCTTAGAGATTTGGATCAAACATTTTGATTGGGGAGAAGAGTGGGATTCATCAAACCCCAGTTCAGGGTCACGTCCAGTGAATCCGGAAGTTTCAAAGGCAAAATTGAGGAGTGAAACTTTGTAGTCTTCAAATTTTGAATATACCAGCTTGATCAGCTCATCAAGACACATATTTCTATCCTGTCAGAAGGTTGAAATTCAAAGTTTGAATTTTTGGGGTTTCTCTGACAAACCCATATCCAGCTCCAGGTCCAGTTCTTTCAAATCAAGTGGATTGGGTTAATCCCAGAAGAAGATGGATTGATCATCTGCATAAGTGAAGAAGTTTCTGTTTCAGAGGGAGATGAGGCTAAGGCCTTACATAAGAAGATTACAAGCGATCTCAACAGGTATGACTCATCGAGGTATGTTTCAATATTTGTCCATGATTAAGTTTATGATATGTTTGTCTTCATGTAATTACGGTCAGTACAATTTTGATTTTAGATTTGTCGTATCACCTTAACAAAATTATGAATGCATGATAGAAGATATTCATTGGTTAGGGTGTTGACACTTATGATTATACTAATGCATTATGGTGTTGTATGAGGTTTATGTTGTCTACTAACATGAAAGGTACACCAAGAAAGACAAATCATGTTCTGGTCCAAGAACATATGATCATGATAACATGAGGACAAAGATTCATCCATTGTCATGGATCTCATAGAAGATCCATTTACGAGGTATGTATAACTTGGTTTTGTAATAGTTAACCTATGAGATATACAGGTTACTAGCACAAGTCATTGAAGAAGAACAAGAAGACATCATGTGAGTATGTTATACATAAATAGCTAGCATGCTAATCCAGGTATGTTTTTCCTATATCAAGTTAGAATCCTACCTTGTGTTAGGATCTTAAAATGTTGTTGATAATGATTATTCATGAAGTCATAAGTTTGAATAATCATGATTGTATGCATATTATGTTTCTTACCATAATTGATGATATGACTAACCAGAAGAATCATGATGGTATAGGTTTGAATAATCACAGGTTTTATGCATTTTATATCTCTTATCTTGATTGATGATTCAACTAACCTAAACAGTCATATGTTTGAGTTATTATAGGTTTAGACATGTTATGCTTCTTATGATTTGACTAACCATAAGAATCCTTGAATGCTAATGCTTATTATTTCTGTTTGAAATGATCATGACTATACATGCTTGAGATTATTGTGTTTTAATAGTATATTAATGAATGTATGATTTTATATGAGATCACAAGGATAACACATTCGTGATACTAATAAGCATGCATAGGGACCAAGGATGAATATGAGATTCAAGAACAGGTAATCCAGGAAGCAAAGATCAAGAGGGAGTACACTCCAGTAGTTTCTGCAAGGATGCAGATATTCAGAGGGAGTTGACCATCTTTCCACGACAGAAAGGTGTAGAAGAAGCTACTTCAGATTAGGACTCCAGCAGCTCCTGTAAGGAAGCAAAGACTGAGAGGGAGTCCACCCAACGAACAAACAAAGATAAGTATTTTAACTTCTTGCATATTTGTTTGTTTAAATAAAATTGTTCAATGATGTATATGCTCATGGTCTTAGACTTAGGATATGTATTGTGCATATTAGAATAATTACATTAATGAACAGTATACTACTAATATGCATGGGTAAGTAGCCTATGGCACTGTACAACATTCCATTGCTACTTATCTAGAATGAAACCTCTTTGCTGACATGTTGGGAGTTGTGCACACTCTTAACAATGTTCTGGTAGAGATTGGAAGGCATCTAGAAAGTTACGGAATATGGATAAATGTTGTATTGAAGCATTGGCTAAGATAATTGCATGACTGTATGGCATATTTCTTTATGTGTAAGAATTTGTTCAGAAAACTATGAGATGTTTTCTAATCATGCAATTTAACTTGTTGTGTAGGAAAGATCCTATGCCATCTCCTACAAAAGAAGAACTACAACATTTGTTCCAGCAACAAAGATATCTATTGAAGATATTGAAGATATTGAAGTTCCCAGGATCTGGGATGAAGAAATGAAATGCCATGATCCGTCGATCATGAAGAATGATGTTTGGGATGTAATCCAAAGACATGAAGGGAAGTTTGCTATGACTTCCAAACGGAACTATCAGATCAAGCATGTTGCAGATGGCAGCATTGAGAAATATAAAAGTGATGAAATAGAAGATACACCAGATGGATTCAAGATAGCTTCCTTGAATGGTGTAGTTGAAGAATAAGTGCATGTAGAGCAGCCACTTGGTTCTGAGACACATGATAGGAAATCATATATGTGCAGAACTTGGTATGGTGAAGATAGATTGATTGCCGACACGCAGCGGAAGCTTACTACCGAGTTCGAGATGAAGAACTTGGGGATGATGCACTATTTGTTTTTTGCATAGAGGTGTGGCAGAGTGCAGATAGAATCTTCCTTGGACAAGGGAAGTATGCAGTAGAGATCCCAAAGAGGTTCGGGATGATGGATTGCAAGGCCATGGCCACACCTATGGCATCAAATCTGAAGCTTCTATGTGATGCTTCATCTGAGCCAGTTGATGTCTCTTTGTATCGTCAGATGATTGGGTCCTTGATGTACCTGACGAACACGAGACCAGACATTTGCTTTGCTGTGAACACATTGAGCCAGTTCCTGACGGATCCGAGGAGTGTTCACCTGGTTGCTGTAAAGCATGTTCTGAGGTACCTGAAGGGTAAAGTGGATTATGGGATCAGATATGTGGTGAATCAAAAGTTTAACCTGTAGGGTTATGTAGATTCAGATTGGGCTGGCAGTGCTGCAGACAGGAAGAGCACATCTGGGTGTTGCTTCAGTATGGGATCAGGTGTGATCTCTTGGTTTAGCAGGAAGCAGTCCTGCGTAGCACTGAGTACAGCTGAGGCAGAGTATGTTGCAGCCTGTTCAGCTAGTTGTGAGACAGTAAGGCTACGGAAGCTACTGTCTGGGTTATTTGATCTCCCATTGGAGGCTACTGGTATCTTCTGTGATAACCAGAGTTGTGTGAAGTTGTCCGAGAACCCAGTGTTTCATGACAGGTCAAAACACATAGAGATCAAATATCACTATATCAGGGATATGGTGCAGAGAGGAGCTGTGAAGCTCCTGTATGTTGCGACGGACGAGCAGATTGCAGATGTGTTGACGAAGCCACTAGCCAGGGTGAAGTTCGAGTACTTCAGAGAGAGGCTTGGCGTTCTTCAGATCGAGGACACTTCGAGGAAGAAGTAATGGACACATTTGTTGAAGCCATTCCAAGCATGTTGGAAGGAGGATCCTTCACATGACTGTGGATGTAAGCGCTGGATGATGAGCATCAGGATGATGTTCTGGTTTCTGCTTGATATGATCAGTTGGATCATTTTTATGTATGTATGTATGCATCATGTTGGATGCTAGATATGATCAGTTGGATCATGTGTACGTATTTTGTATATGCATCATGTTGGATGCTTGGACCATGTATCTGTATATGTATCAGGTGGATACATTGTATGATCAGGTGGATCATGTATGGTGATATGTATCATGTATTTGTATTTGTATCAGGTGGATACATTGATGATCAGGAGAATCATGTATGATGATATGCATCAGGTAGATACTTGGTATGCATCAGGTAGATGCATTGATGATCAAGAGGATCATGTATGATGATATGTATCATGTATTTGTATCAGGTGGATACATTGATGATCAGGAGGATCATGTATGATGATATGTATCAGGTAGATACTTGGTATACATCAGGTAGATGCATTGATGATCAGGTGGATCATGCAGCAAGATGCTGCAGTGATGATCAGGATGATCATAGATGATGAGCTTCAGGATGTTGCTCCAGATGTCATGCAGCAGGATGCTGCAGTGATGATCAGGATGATCATAGATGATGAGCTTCAGGATGTTGCTCCAGATGACATGCAGCAGGATGTTGCAGTGATGATCAGGGTGATCATAGATGACGAGCTTCAGGATGTTGCTCCAGATGACATGCAGCAGGATGTTGCAGTGATGATCAGGATGATCATAAATGACGAGCTTCAGGATGTTGCTCCAGATGACATGCAGCAGGACGTTGCAGTGATGATGATCAGGATGATCATGGATACATCAGGATGATGTATGGTGAGTATCAGGTTGATACTCTGTGGCCGTGGATCAGGTTGTGCAGATGAGCATGTAATCCGGTGCCCTGGGAGATTTGCAGATGGTCTTTCGAGGTTTTTCCTATGGCATGTAATTCGGTGCCCTGGGACATCTGGCAAATGCTCTTTCGAGGTTTTGCTCTGGGAGGACATGTAATTCGTTGCCCTGGGAGATCTGCAGATAGTCTTTCGAGGTTTTTCCTATGGCATATAATAGCGCCCTGGGATATCTGGCAGATGCTCTTGCGAGGTTTTGTCCTATGGCATGTAATTCGTTTCCCTGGGAGATCCGATAGGTTGGGCTGTGTGCCCGTAATCAGTCCTGGGATGCTCTTGCGAGGTTTTTCCATGACCACATGTAATTCGTTGCCCTGGGAGATCCTATAGGTAGAGCTGTGTGCTCGTAACAACCTGGGATGCTCTTGCGAGGTTTTGTGGTGAGGTCACATGTAATTCGTTGCCCTGGGAGATCCTATAGGTAGAGCTGTGTGCTTGTAACATATTGGGATGCTCTTTCGAGGTTTTGTGACGCACGTAAAAGTCCTGAGGATTCTACAGTATGGCCAGTGATGACGAAGACCTGCAGGTGGTGGGCCTACATCCAGTATGAAAAAGGACTGGCTCTGTAGAACTTCCTATGACGAGTAGATTCAGAGATTGATTGAGATAGCAGTAGCAGTGACGATGATGATGACTCGATGACGATTATCTAGTGACGATGATCCAAAGAAGATGACTTGTGCTAGAAGAACTGTGCTGAGAAATACCTTCCTAGTTAAGAGGGAGTGTTGATGTATATGTAACTTCGGAATGTATTTCACATATATGTATATTGTATTCCTATAGAGATGGTATTATTCCTCTATAAGGAAGTGTCGTCATTTATATTGTAAATGTCGTAACTTATACTTGATGGGTTATTAGACCACCTTGTTTGGGGTCGGCCCTGTATAAGTCATGTGGGTCAAAGGGTTATTAGACCACCCTATTGGGGGTCGGCCCACTCAGCATTATGTTATGTGGTTAAGTTCGAGCCGACATGAGTTAGGTAAAAAGGCAAGTCAAGTCAAGTATAAATAGAGTGCGGGAGGCACTCTATTTACTCACTCACTTCTCACACATGCTCTCAAGGAGGAGAGGTGCACTTATGGAGGAGGAGGATTGCTGCTAGTTTATGGCTATCTCTCTTGGTTGGTTGTATCATTGCTCTATCTATCTCTGAGGAAGTTATTGGGGTTTTTCACCTTTATGGTTTTCCCCAAGTAAATCTTTGTGTCTCTTGTGTGCTTGCATTATTGTCTCCATGATTGATATGCTGTAGATATGCTGTACATGTTGTTCTCTCAATTAAGATCCTAGATCATATTGAAGTAAATTCAGAAAATTTAACAGTCATCATCATCGTCACTGCTGCTGCTATCTCAATCAATCTCTGAATCTACTCGTCATAGGAAGTTCTACAGAGCCATTCCTTTTTCATACTGGATGTAGGCCCACCACCTGCAGGTCTTCGTCAACACTGGCCATACTGTGGAATCCTCAGGACTTATTACGTGCATCACAAAACCTCGAAAGAGCATCCCAGGATGTTACGGGTACACAACTCCGACCTATTTGATCTCCCAGGGCGCCATTACATGTGACCCCACCACAAAACCTCGCAAGAGCATCTGAGGATGTTACGGGTACACAAATCCGACCTGAAATCTCCCAGGGCGCTATTACATGTGGTCCACCACAAAACCTCGCAAGAGCATCTCAGGATGTTACGGGTACACAACTCCGACCTGAAATCTCCCAGGGCGCTATTACATGTGGTCATGGAAAAACCTCGCAAGAGCATCCCAGGACTGATTACGAGCACACAGCCCAACCTATCGGATCTCCCAGGGCGCTATTACATGCCATAGGACAAACCCTCGCAAGAGCATCTGCCAGATATCCCAGGGCGCTATTACATGCCATAGGCAAAACCTCGAAAGACTATCTGTAGATCTCCCAGGGCACCGAATTACATGTCCTCCCAGAGCAAAACCTCAAAAGAGCATTTGCCAGATGTCCCAGGGCACCGATATTACATGCCATAGGCAAAACCTCGAAAGACCATTTGCAAATCTCCCAGGGCACTGGATTACATGCTCATCTGCACAACCTGATCCACGGCCATAGAGTATCATCCTGATACTCACCATAAATCATATTGATGCATCCATGATCATCCTGATCATCATCACTGCAACGTCCTACTGCATGTCATCTGGAGCAACATCCTGAAGCTCGTCATCTATGATCATCCTGATCATCACTGCAACATCCTGCTGCATGTCATCTGGAGCAACATCCTGAAGCTCGTCATCTATGATCATCCTGATCATCAGTGCATCTACCTGATGCATACCAAGTATCTACTTGATACATATCATCATACATGATCCACCTGATCATACAGTGTATCCACCTGATACAACTACAAATACCTGATACATATCACCATACATGATCCACCTGATCATACAATGCATCTACCTGATGCATACCAAGTATCTACCTGATACATATCATCGTACATGATCCACCTGATACAAATACATGATACATATCACCATACATGATCCCCCTGATCATACAATGTATCCACCTGATACATATACAGATACATGGTCCAAGCATCCAACATGATGCATATACAAAATACATACAAATGATCCAACTGATCATATCCAGCATCCAACATGATGCATACATACATAAATGATCCAACTGATCATATCCAGCATCCAACATGATGCGTACATACATACATAAATGATCCAACTGATCATATCCAAGCAGGAACCAGAACATCATCCTGATGCCCATCATCCAGCACTTACATCCATAGCCATGTGAAGGATCCTCCTTCCAACATGCTTGGAATGGCTTCAGCAAATGTGTCCATCACTTCTTCGTCGAAGTGTCCTTGATCTGAAGAATGCCAAGCCTCTCTCTGAAGTACTCGAACTTCACCCTGGCTAGTGGCTTCGTCAGCACATCTGCAATCTGCTCGTCCGTCGCAATATACAGGAGCTTCACAGCTCCTCTCTGCACCATATCCCTGATATAGTGATATTTGATCTCTATGTGTTTCGACCTGTCATGAAACACTGGGTTCTCGGACAGCTTTACACAACTCTGGTTATCACAGAAGATACCAGTAGCTTCCAACGGGAGATCAAATAACTCAGAAAGTAGCTTCCGTAGCCATACTGCCTCACAACCAGCTGAACAGGCTGCAACATACTCTGCCTCAGCTGTACTCAGTGCTACGCAGGACTGCTTCCTGCTAAACCAAGAGATCACACCTGATCCCATATTGAAGCAACACCCAGATGTGCTCTTCCTGTCTGCAGCACTGCCAGCCCAATCTGAATCAACCTAACCCTGTAGGTTAAACTTTTAATTCGCTTCATACTTGAGCCCATAATCCACTGTACCCTTCAGGTACCTCAGAACATGCTTTACAGCAACCAGGTGAACACTCCTCGGATCCGTCAAGAACTGGCTCAATGTGTTCACAGCAAAGCAAATGTCTGGTCTCGTGTTTTTCAGGTACATCAAGGACCCAATCATCTGACGATACATAGAGACATCAACTGGCTCAGATGAAGCATCACATAGAAGCTTCAGATTCGATGTCATAGGTGTGGTCATAGCCCTACAGTCCATCATCCCGAACCTCTTCAGGATCTCTACTGCAAACTTCCCTTGTCCAAGGAAGATTCCATCACTCTCCATGCCAAAAACAAATAGTGCATCATCCCCAAGTTCCTCAACTCGAACTCGGCAGCAAGCTTCCGCTGCATGTCGGCAATCAATCTATCCTCACCTGATACAAACAGGTCATCCAAATAGTAGTATTGCTGGATTGCCTTCCTCAACCTTGTAGAAAAAGTTGGAGTCCGCTTTATTCTTGGTAAAGCCCAAACTGGATAGAAAGTTGTCTATCCTACCATACCAAGTTCTGCACACATATATGACTACACCATGCTGTCTTGAAATCCATCTGGTGCATCTTCTATTTCATCACTTTTGTATTTCTCAATGCTGCCATCTGCAACATGCTTGATCTGATAGTTCCATTTGGAAGTCACAACAGACTTCCCTTCAGCTCTTGGGATCGAATCCCAAACATCATTCTTCATGATCGACGGATCATGGCATTCCATTTCTTCATCCCAGATCCTGGGAACTTCAATATCTTCAATAGATATGTTTGTTGCTGGAACAAATGTTGTAGTCCTTTTGTAGGTGAAGATATACAGTCTTTCCTACAAAACAGGTTAAATTGCATGATTAGAAACATCTCATAATTTTCAGAACAAATTCTTACGCATAAAGAAATATGTCATACAGTCATGCAATTATCTTAGCCAATGCTTCAATACAACATTTATCCATATCCCGTAACTTTCTAGATGCCTTCCAATCTCTACCAGAACATTGTTAAGAGTGTGCACAACTCCCAACATGTCAGCAAAGAGGTTTCATTCTAGATAAGTAGAAATCGAATGTTGTACAGTGCCATAGGCCACTTACCCATGCATATTAGTAGTATACTGTTCATCAATGCAATTATTCTAATATGCATAATTCACAACCTAATTCTAGGAACATCAGTATATACATCAGTGAACAGTATTATTTAAACAAACAAATATGCAAGAAATGATAATTAAAAATACTTATCTTTGTTTGGTTACTGGGTGGACTCCCTCTGAGTCTTTGCTTCCTTGTAGGAGCTACTGGAGTCCTAATCTTAAGTAGCTTCTTCTACATCTTTTGATGTGGAATGTAGAGAGATGGAAAACTCCCTCTGAATATCTGCATCCTTGCAGAAACCACTGGAGTGTACTCCCTTTAGATCTTTGCTCCCTGGATTACCTGTACTTCAACTCATATTCATCCTTGGTCCCTGTGCATGCTTATTAGTATCATGATTGAGTTATCCTTGTGATCTCATATAAAATCATACATTCATTAGTATACTATTAAAACACAATAATTTCAAGCATGTATAGTCATGATCATTTCAAACAGAATAATAAGCATTAGCATTCAAGGTTTATGTGGGATTCTTATGGTTAGTCAAATCATAAGAAACATAATATGTCTAAACCTATAATTACTCAAACCTATGACTCTTCAGGTTAGTTGAATCATCAATCAAGATAAGAGATATAATATGCATAAAACCTGTGATTATTCAAACCTATACCTTCATGAATAATCATTATCAACAACAGTATAAGATCCTAACACAAGGTAGGATTCTAGCTTGATATAGGAAAAACATACCTGGATTAGCATGCTAGTTATTTATGTCTAACATACCCGCATAATGTCTTCTGGTTCTCTTCAGTGACTTGTGCTAGTAACCTGCATTTCTCATAAGTTAACCATTGTAGAAACAAGTTATACATACCTCGAAAGTAGATCTTCTATGTGATCCATGACAATGGATGAATCCTTGTCTTCATGTCATCATGATCGTATTTTCTTGAACTAGAACATGATTTGTCTTTCTTGGTGTACCTTTCATGTTAGTAGACAACATAAACCTCATACAACACCATAATGCATTAGTACAATCATAAGTGTCAACACCCTAGCCAATGAATATCTTCTATCATGCATTCATAAATTTGTTAAGGTGATATGACAAATCTAAAATCAAGATTGTACTAACCATAATATCATGAAGACAAACATACCATAAATTTAATCATGAACAAATATCGAAACATACCTCGATGAGTCATACCTGTCGAGATCGCTTGTAATCTTCCTATGTAAGGCCTTAGCCTCATCTCCCTCTGAAACAGGAATTTCTTCACTTATGCAGGTGACCAATCCATCTTCTTCTAGGATTAAACCACCACTTGATTTGCAAGAACTGGACCTGGAGATGGATATGGGTTTGTCAAAGAAACCCCAAAATTCAAACTTTGAATTTCGAACTTCCGAAAGGATAGAAATATGCGCCTTGATGAGCTGATCAAACTGGTATATTCAAAATTTGAAAACTGCAAAGTTTTACTCCTCAATTTTGCCTTTGAAACTTCCGGATTCACTAGACGTGACCCTGAACTGGGGTTTGATGAAGCCCACTCTTCTACCCAATCAAAAGGTTTGATCCAAAGCTCTAAGCTTCTATTTTTCTGAGGAGCTTCCAGCCATGGTCACAGATTTCAAAAATTCCCATTTTTACAGAAGCCCTAATTTTCCACTTTCCTGATCAAAGTCCCGAACTAGGGTCTAATCAAGCCCGGCCTTCTGCCCAACCAAAAATTCTGATCTTGGTCTCTAAATTTTTATTTTGATGAGTAGCATTCAGTCGTGGTCTCCAATTACAAAAATTCCAACTTTCTCCAAAGCCCTAAATTCCAGAAGCCATGAATGAAGGTACAAAAAAATAATTCTGTTTTGACAGAAATATGTACCTGATTGTTTCTAGTGTAACTCCGAAATTTTTGATCCACAGGGTCTGAAAAGGTTTCTTGAGATAGCCTGACCTGTTAGCTTTCCATCCTGACAGGTCTGACCTCAATTGGATTTTCTGAGAGAGAGTTATGCCAAATGTCACAACGTGACCTGTTTTGGGATAATACATGAGAGCGAACTTGTACGGCATGCCACGTGTCACTATTTCAACTTTGGCCTCTGAAAACCTTTCTTGAGATAGATCGTCCTGTTATATTTCCATCCTGATAGGTCTGACCTCAATTGGATTCTCTGAGAGAGAGTTATGCCAAGTGTCACAACGTGACCTGTTTATGGGATAATACAGGAGAGCGAACTTGTACGGCATTCCACGTGTCACTGGTTCAACTTCGGCCTATGAAAAAGTTTTTTTGGGATAGTACAGTCTGTGTACTACCTGTCACTTTTCACTAAACTTCATTTGGAGCTTCCTAGCCCAAGTTATGACCTTTTTCCCAAGGTCACCTGATTTTTACTCAGATCTGGAAGAGGCAGAAACCCTATAATGTACAAATCATAAATCACAAAGTACAACGAATTAGAGGTTGTCCTTTGGACACAAGGTACATGGGGATATTAGCTTCGGCCTGTAACAATTTCAGATCTGAAAAATTCACCAAAACGGATTTATAGCCAAAGTTCTACGATGACTGGTTTTTGCTATATCAAGCCCTAGCATCGTAAGTGCAACAAGTGTCATACATGCCATATCATGCCTTCTTTCAGGCTAGCTCTGATACCATGTTAAATTTTCAGAATTTACTTCAATATGATCTAGGATCTTAACCGAGAGAACAACATGTACAGCATATCTAAAGCATATCAATCATGGAGACAATAATGCAAGCACACAAGAGACACAAAGATTTACTTGGGGAAAACCATAAAGGTGAAAAACCCCAATAACTTCCTCAGAGATAGATAGAGCAATGATACAACCAACCAAGAGAGATAGCCATAACCTAGCAGCAGATCCTCCTCCTCCATAAGTGCGCCACTCCTCCTTGAGTGCATGTGTGAGAAGTGAGTGAGCAAATAGAGTGCCTCCCGCACTCTATTTATACTTGACTTGACTTGCCTTTTTACCTAACTCATGTAGGCTCGAACTTAACCACATAACATAATGCTGACTAGGCCGACCCCCAATAGGGTGGTCTAATAACCCTTTGAACCACATGGCCGACCCCCAATAGGGTGGTCTAATAACCCTTCGACCCACATGACTTATACAGGGCTGACCCCAACAAGGTGGTCTAATAACCCATCAAGTATAAGTTACGACACTTACAATATAAATGACGACACTTGCGTATAGAGCAATAATACCATCTCTATAGGAGTACATACAACATATATGAAATACATTCCGAAGTTACATATACATCAACAAAATGAATATCATTTCACTATAAAAGGCTAATGCTATAGGTTGGAAATGTAGTCTCATCATATTGCTAAAGCATTTTATTATTCAGGTTGGGGTTTGCTTGTACAGGAAATTGGGGACAAATTGCAGGGGCATTCATTTGAGTATTCATAGACATGTTCATAGGTAGTTGCAGTTATGACTGAATAGGTACTGGTACTGGTATTTCTTGTGGTAATAAAGGTTGTGGTACCAAGCCCTGTTCGCCAATTTTGAGACCATGATGGGTTGTGGCTAGGCTGATCCAGCCAAGGTACCCAGGGAGAAGGATATTGAAAATGTTGTGAATTTTTCCAATGTTGGGTAGGGAATTGTGATTGCTGAGTTGTATATTGATTTTGCGAATGTTAATACATATATTGATTTTTCCAACTATTGAAAAATATATATGGGTCTTGGTTCATACATGGAGGTCGATTCTGCCATGGTTTCTTTTGTCCTAGAAAGTATGTTGGCATGAATTCCTCGTTGGTACTTCGGTATACCTCCTTCAATCATGGTATTAATCGACATGAATTTTTAGGATGGTCCTTGTCAGATACTGTACATAATTCAACAGCATTGAGTGGACACTCCCTGGCTAGGTGTTTTTATTTGTGTCATGGAAAAAAAAATACTAATACATTGTCTTCTTCAAATTTTCTCTACTTCGTCTGAAACACATCTAGCTGCAACGAGAAGGTACTGAGCATATTTGTTTTGAATTCTTCCAACAAGGTTGCTATCTCTTTTTGATTTGCTCCACCATTATTTGACTTGGTCACCCTGATGGGAAGATCCTCGAGAACATATCCTACACCAATCACAAATGGTCTCACAGATTTCCTTAGAGATGTATCCCTTTCCCATTACATTTATCATGTCAAGCCACTTATCTTGCATTCCCTAGATAATAATTGTCTTCAAGATTCATTTCCTAATGCAGAATGTGGTGATCTCCGTAGGTTGTACTGGAAATGCTCTATGTAGTCCTCCAAATTCACGTCTTCCTTTTGAGTCATCTTGAAAATTTCTTCTATGAGGTTTTAGTATCAACAATATTCTTGATATTTAGTGAGAAAATAATTCTTCATTTCAACCCACATCAATATAGATCCGCCACCCAAGCCCATGAACCACCTCAAGGAAACCCCCTTCAAGGTGGTAGGGAATAGTTTCAGTTTCTGCAAGTTAGTAGTGTATTCATAACTCTGACATAATACATCAAACTCAAACATAAAGGAATTTGGATCCTCGGTGGTTATCATGTGAAAATTTGGGAGAGCAGAAAATGAAATGGGTTTCATTGGTGCCACCCTTGGAGTATCAGCAATGGGGAACTAGATGGTATATGTATTAGAAGCCATCATTCATGGATTTGTGTCTTCCCAAAATTGCCAATATCCCTCGGGAATCCCAAAATCAAGAGGAACCCATGCAAATAGAAGAGATTCCTATGTATTTGGTGTAGAGGTCTTGATGACACTTCCTTGATCCAAAGGAGCAAATTCGAGAACTATTAAAATATGATGTTCAAATGTAACCCCCTATGTTTGCTTGTGTGCTTAAATTGGTGTGTAAGGCCCTGGTTCTATTGGCAGTAAATGGGGCTCAAGTCCTACTATTATGACAGGCGAAGTTGATCCTCTTTTTGGACTTTGCTCTGCAGTCTCACTTTGTTCTTCTAAAAGATTATGTAGCTCACCGTCTATAGTAGCATTCGACCTTCGTTGTGTGGAGTGCTGATAGATAGGACCATTTTTGGAAACTACTTCAAATGTGTGGCATGATGCGAATTCTGTCTCGGCCTTCTTGATCATTTCCTGAATGTATTTATTTAGCCATTAGTCCTTGCATTCCCCTCTACCTATAGTTTTATTAGTATATGGTGGTCTTCCTCTACACGTAGGATTTGGTCATCTATTCATTCATTCCATATGTTACTTTACTCATGCAAAAACTAAATAAAAGTAAAACTTAGTTCCGGTGAGACGAGAGTCTACCGCAAATGATCCCCATGCAAGGAATAAGTGATAGATGCATAGGTTCTTACCTCGAGTCTCAACGGAACTGAAGGTAATGCATCTAGAAAAAAATAGCACGAGTTGCAATTTATCACCTTTATAACCTCCCCGACAATGACTCCAAAATCGTGGGGATAATAATGGTCTATGGAAACCACCAAACTAGAAAACACACACTAAATGTCGATCTAGGAACGTTTACTTTCGAGGCTACATGAAAAGTATATGCAGATAAAAATGCCTTTTAATGTTGTAAGGAAAACCAAATGTAATGCGGCTAATGGAATAAAGTAGCATCCAATCCACTCAATCTAAAAGGACTCATTCATTACTTAAACAAAGATTCAATAACTACCACTTTGCAACACTCTATTCTAGAACAATTAGTTAATCTTTGATAAACAAGACTCCTTATAAACATGCAGACTTAATCTCGAATTAAAACAAAAAGGAATTTCCTTCTAGATTCATAGCCAAAATTTTAATCAAGGAAAATTTTAAGTATGCATAATTTTCTTAAAGTGTGTAAGTGAATCTTACTTTTTCTTAAATTCCAAACCATAAAATGTTGGCTATATTTTTTAAAAAATATTCAAATTTCTAAGGATTTTATTTGGTTTCTAGACAATTTTAGTGATGACAAAAATTAATATCCTATGGAATTTAGGTGAATCCTGTTAGGAAAAAAAATGAAAATTGGTGATTTGTTTTCAAAAAAATGTTTGAAAATTAGCCCATGGGCTAAATTTTTCCCCTAAAATTTCCCTAATATTAACTCCTACAATATAAATTTATTTCACAACATAACTAAGCATACATAGTTACTAATGAAGTCGAGTTAGTCATGGTTGGCATAACTAGGATTTCTTTTACATCTATATTGGAATAAGATCATATTAAATTTTTTTTCAAGCCCAAATGAGAAAGGGTATGGCTATATAACTGTATCTGAAAGTAAAACTTGTTAAAGAAATAACAATGATAGAAACCCTATTAGGAACCCATGTCAAGCCTTTTATTTACTTTGTTAGTATATTGTTGTTGGATGCATATGATTTGTAAGTCGTCTCATAGTATTTGTTGATCCATAGTTTGTCTTATTGTTGTTGGACACATATGCTTTGTAAGTCATCCCGTAGTAATTGTTGATCCATAGTTTGTATTGGCCCATGGTTTGTATTGACACATGGTATTGACCCATGGTATTGGCGCCTAGACTTAGTACATAAGTTTGTGTTGAGACCAATGAAGGTACCGTGAAGTTATTTGTATTGAGCTTGCTCAAAGGAGGTTTCCCCCTCGAAGTGGCTTGTGATCAATAAAAGCGATTTAGAGTTCTATGATTTATGTTATCTCGTGTATTTTCATTACTTAATTGTTGCAAGTTCTTCACATCTGGTGTCAGAGCACTTTCTTGGGCTCGTTGGGTGAAATTTCTGCCAAATTTTTTTTTCGCATCTATTGCAGCTTCGGATCTGGGAATAATCCCTATCCGCTTAACTGTGGTAAGTACTTGGGCATAATCCCTAAAACTCATTGTGAGGAGTACCACGGGAATCCCGAAGTAGCTGGCCCATTGAGGGGACCTGCCAGCGAAAAGGGCAACGACCCCTACCTAATTGACTAGTTCCCACCCGTGAGGTAAACCAAGAGTTGTTGTTTGTGGCAAAGCAGTTATCAGTTTTACCTGAGCCGTGCAGTGAGGGGTACTACCCCAATACGCAAGCCGTCAGACAGCATTGGTGGCTGAGTGAAACCCCTAAACTGTTAGGAAGCCACACATACCTGGGGTCCATACCTATTTTCAGCTAAACTGTTGCCAATCACTTCTACGCCATTTCAGATCCAGTTGTTTCAAATCTATTTTGAAAGTTATTTCAGATCCAACCATTTTCAATCCATTCGACGTCGTTTCAAATCCATTTGTTGCCGATCACTTCCATGTTGTTGCAGATCCATTTGTTTCCACTCCCTTCTGCGCCATAGCAGATCCATTCTGAAAAATAATAATAATAATAATAATAATCTATTTTTTCGCCATATCTCCCTTGTTTTAACTCTGTTTCCCTTGAAACTTTAGTGACACCCCTGCAATCCCATTCTGCATATTTCATTCCTGAGAACCCTATCCCAAATTCTACTTCCCAAAGCTAGAAATCTCACATTTGTCTATTTTTAGGGTTTGCCATAACTTCATCAATTTTCACCCACTCGCCTCCAAATTTTGCCACCGTGTTCATTCCCTATTTCTGCTTCTTTGTCCCTCTTTGACCAATTTTCTCATTCTTTCACCCTGCTTCTGAAATCGCCATTTTTTGCTTCCCTGTCTATCAGAAAGTGTCCAAAACCTAGTCAATCCCTAATTACCCATCCGAGTTTTTCCCAAATCCAAATTTCCCTTTACTAAATAAGCTTTTGCTTGTGTTTTTCTATCCATTCCAAAAAAAAAAAAAAAAACTCCTATTATGGTTGTCACCCGCGCAGGAGCAAAAACCATGGAGGAAGCACTTGCAACCATCCAAACCAAACTCCAAGATCTGGATGAAAAAATTCTCAGCCTCCATCTTCAGCATTCAGCCATGAACAATAACTGCCAGTAAGAAGCTTCTGCAACCAATGGGTTCTCTTCTTCCAACAATTTACGTGGTCCGAAGCTTGAATATTCTTGCTCCAATGGTATTGATCTTACTGGATGGATCTATCGTGTAGGACAATATTTCAGTCTGCATAATACTTTTGATGTCCAAAATTTTTCGCTTGCATCCTTTCATTTGGAATAGGAAACCCTTCAATGGTACCGTTGGTACATCAAGGCTCATGACGAGCCAAAATGGACATATTTTTTCCAACTCCTTTTGCAACGATTTGGTCCTAGTGCTTTTGATGACTTCACTGGAGCACTCACTACACTTCGTCAAAGTGGCACTGTGAGAGAGTATCAGACAGAATTTGAGAAACTAGCCAATCACATAGAAGGATTGTCTGATGAATTCTACAGGAGTTGTTTTATCAGTGGTCTTAAGGATGAAATCCGGTCAAAGGTTAAAATGTTCTGTCCCAACACAATGATGGAATCCCTAGGGTTGGCTAAGTTGGAAGAAGACAAGATTGTAGCTCAGTGGCGCTCCAAACCCACTTTTGTTCCCTTCTAAAATATGGGTTCTCAACGACCTCCCATCCTACCAGCTCCTCGACCAACTCCTATCAAGCATTTGTCTGAAATAGAGATGCAGGCATGCAGAGAAAAAGGGCTTTGTTATAATTGTGATGAGAAATTCACTCGGGGACATAGATGTGTTCAACAAAAACTCTATATCTTGGATATGGATTCTCCGCCTGCCTCTAAAATTGGTGAAGAAGCTCCAGATACAATGGATGATTAGGTCGACATTCAAGAGCCGCCTATTGACCCCCCATCTCAGGATGAACAATCAGAGATATCTCTCCATGCTTTATCTAGCGTCACCACCCCCCAAACAATGCAGGTTAGGGGTTACTTCAAGAAGCTTCGTCTTACAATACTCATTGATTCTGGTAGCACTCATAACTTCACTGACCCTCTGATCGCCAAACGTGTTGATTGTTTTTTCCATCCTTGCTCCAACTTTGAAGTCATGGTTGTCAATGGGGGCACCTCACCTTGCAAGGGGAAGTGTCACAATGTGCATATATCTCTAGAAGATTATAACCTACACTTTGACATGTTTTCCTTGTCCCTAGGCGGATGTGATGTGGTTTTGGGCATTCAATGGTTAGGCACACTTGGCCCCGTCTTATGGGATTTTGTTGAACTTTGGATGCATTTTTTAGTCAATGGGAAACAACACAAATTTAAGGGCTTACAACAAGGGTCTCTCCGCATCATCGGTTCACATCGCCTGGAAAAGATCCTTAAGAGGAATAGACATAGTGTCATCGCTCAACTCCATTCCATTCAGATGCACCCATCAACGGTCTCCCATACTTCCTTGGGTAGATATGCAAGTGTCCTTGCTAAACCAGTGGGCTTGTCGCCTTCAAGAGACCTTTCCAGTAAGAATTTAGCTGCATCTACATCTCAGTAGGAACTGATGGCTATTTTGCATGTAGTACAGAAGTGGCAACCATACCTATTAGGGAATTATTTCTGCATCAAGACTGATCTCCAGAGTTTGGAAAATTTCCTAGAACAATGGGTCTCCTCCCCAACACGCCTGAAATGGGTTATCCAACTCATGGTTCATGCCTATGCGATCACTTACAAGAAGGGTAAGGACAATATGGTGGCAGATGCTCCTTCTCGCACATTTGATGACCCAGTTTCTCTTACAGCTATTTCTCTGCTTGTTCCAAATTGGTTGCAATCTATTCAACAGGGCTATCTCTTCTATGAACTCCATGCTTCTTCATCAGCAGGGCACTCTGGGTTCCTAAAAATGTATGTCCGAGAACAATGTAACTTCTTTTGTCAGGGACTGAAAATGACAATTCAATAGATGGTGGCTGACTGTGATACTTGCCAGGTCAACAAGGGTGAAACGACACTCCTTTCGAGACTGCTCGAACCCTTTCCCATCCCTACAGATATTTGGACAACTATTTCTATGGATTTCCTAGAAGCGCTCCAGTGGTACAATACCACATCTAAAAGGAAACCATATGAAGCAATCTATGGACATGCACTGCCATTTCTTCTTCCATACACCCTCAGCAGCTCCCCAGTTCAGGAAATTGACTCAGTTCTTCGACACCGCGATCAGATTCTTCTCATTATGCAGGACAATCTTCACATGGCAAGGATTCGACTGCAACAACAAGCCGATCAGCGCCATTCTGAGCACACTTTTCATGCAGCTGATATGGTTCTTCTTCATCTACATCCTTCCAAGCCACCCTCCCTGCAACTCAAAAGGCGTCAGTGGCCCGGAATGCAACCCGAGGATGCTACAGGGGAACCACTCCTTCAGATTCTGCATCAATTTCCACATCTAAAGCTTTGAGGAAAAAGCTTTTTCTAAGAGAGAGGAGATATTAGGAACCCATGTCAACCCTTCTATTTACTTTGTTAGTATATTGTTGTTGGATGCATATGCTTTGTAAGTCGTCCCGTAGTATTTGTTGATCCATAGTTCATCTTATTGTTGTTGGATGCATATGCTTTGTAAGTCGTCCCATAGTAATTGTTGATCCATAGTTTGTATTGGCCCATGGTTTGTATTGACACATGGTGTTGACCCATGGTATTGGTGCCTAGACTTAGTATATAAGGTTTTGTTCAGACCAATGAAGGTACCGTGAAGTTATTTGTATTGAGCTTGCTCAAAGGAGGTTGACCCCTCAAAGTGGCCTGCAATCAATAAAAGCAATTATGAGTTCTATGATTTCTTCTATCTCGTGTATTTTCATTACTTAATTGTTGCAGGTTCTTCACAAACCCTTATTTATTAGAGATAAAAAACTAAGGGTAAAAATATAGGGCCAATAGGCCAATAAAGATAACTAAACATGCGATATAAATATGGAAACCAAGATAAAAAGTTTCCGTTAAAACAATTACAATATGAATACAAAAATATATCCTTGAACAATTTCTAAACCTAGGGTGACGAGCCTATATAATTTTACAAACGTAAGCATGAAATAGTCAGTCATGGATAGAGAACTTGTATAACTATCAAACATGTTGAATATTCAATTAAATATGGGTACATGAACCTAGGTCAATATGACAATAATTTCGTATGGACAAGTTAAACTATATCAAAGATGGATGAACCATGCCGACAAGCCTTCATAAATTGTAAAAAACCCAGTAACCTCACAATGCTAATTTGGCTAGGAAACATCCATAACTTTACTGAGGAACACCCAGGTTATTCAAATTTGGGTTTCTACTGGTTAAATTAACATTTACAATGGAAAGATGAATGCATTTGGGAACTGTGGTAAATTAGATATGTATGAAAAAAAATGCAAGTATAAAATTATATTTCTTAGGAATGCAATCCCTCAAATTATAGTAATCCTATGCAATTTAAGTAAAACAATTAGTAGAAAATATATTAAACATAATTCAATAATTTCCCACAAAAAATTCCATACACAATAAATAATTATTTGGAAAGAAAAGAACCAACAGTCTACAGACCAAGGTCATTCCATCCAGCCATAAAATCTTTCAAGCCATATCTTACTTTGACAAGCCACCCCCAAGCTGGGACTATCAATCCACAAGAAGGTGTTGGTTTCTCTGGCTATAGATATCCCTCAACCAAGGAATGGGGATCCCTTCTCTGAGTTAACAGTACCTTGGGATCTCTTCTCTGAGATAATAGTAGCTCGGTTTTGGTACCCCTAATTCCTTTCGAAGCTCGAGGGAGTTCCATTGTTCTCTGTTTGGTTCTCTATGTGCAACAGGGTGATGATGGTATAGAATAGTACGGAATAGTACAGGATAATATAGAATAGTACTGATTTCTATCTCAGGTGAAAGGTTTTGCAGTAGATATATTAGGATTGGAATCCAGAAGGAATTATTTCTAACATGAAGGAATGATGTATGAAATTATGGAATACAGTATATCATTGAGCTTGAGAATACCTCACAGTGATAGGATTAGCAAGGAGGAATAGTTGTAGTGAAAATTGCAGTGAAATGAGCAGTAAAATTCATCATGCATTGGAACTTAGATGTGCACAGAAAAGTGTGTCATTATCCATTAATCAGTATAGTCCAATAATATATTACAATGGAGAGAATTCGATTATCCAAGGAGAATTTGAATCCATGTCAGTCTACCTAGTATAGCATATGAAATATCACCACTATAGTGCTCTGTAGGTTCCAAACTCAACTCAACTCAACCAAATCTCAATGAACTGAAGCTACTATCAGTTAACTTATCAAGGAGGGCACATTTGTGAGTTTTGCATCCATAATAGGCTAGAGAGGGCACATTATATCACAATAAGCTGCAATCGGAGCTTAAAACCCCCACTAGAGTTAGGAACTCAGGTGGAACTCAAATGGACTAAACCAGATCATAGAGTTAGCTCCTAAAATGTAGGGAATTGACTCTGGTGGTCCTAAAATCATGCATGTAGGGAGAATCAAGTAGATAATGGGTCCTAGATGACATATGCGCACAACTAGGGGGTTAACAACATCATCAACAACTAGGAAAAGGTAAATAATGTTCATGTGGGAAAGGCTAGAGTATTAATTATCCTAAAACCCCCATAAATCAAAACTTAGACAATCCTACACCCTGGTTACTGAGACCAAAGGTCAACCATAAAATGAAAAATAATAAAAATAATATGTTCATGACACTAAGGAAATGACGAAAACCTCATGGGAAAAATACACCCCCTAAAAAATAAACAGTAGGAAACTCAAATATCCTTCACACCAAGCAGAGAAGGAAAATCTCTTATGAGTGAAAGACTTTTTAAAAATGTAGGCAATCTGCTCTTATGTAGGATAATAATGCAGGTGTTGGATCTGGATCTTCTCCTCTGATGTACCTCCCACTATTTCCAAGCTACATTTTCCAAAGAAAGTCTTTTAGAATCCATTCTTGCTACTAGGGTGAATGACTCATTATAGTCCAAACCATGAACCTTTATCAATTTCAAAATCCTCTTGTACTTGTTGACACGGTCATCAACCAATTTGTGGAGGTACCTCCCATTTTTTTGTGGGTTAAGCTACGAGGATTGATTCCAGATGGACTTTATGGAATGTCGCATTCCACTTAGCACCTAAGGCATATCGATCCATTGTCTTCCTTGTACTCTACCGTATAGGTGATACAGGTGTGATAAGACAGAAGTGTCGAAAACCTTTTCCGACATGTCATGAATGAGGTAGCTTAGTGACTTTTCTTCTAGGGCTCTTTTACCTGGGATCCCTTTTGGTAGAGGGATATCCTTCCATTATTGACCTCTTATTTTGTATTGTTTTACTTGGATTTCATCACCTTGCGAAGGATACAACTTGTTGAGGTCTCCAACTCTTAGTTAGGAGGTTTTGCTTGCCATTTCATCTTCTTAGAGGGCCATTTTTCTTTTTAGTGCTGCTTGTTGGCATTCTGGCCACCCTTGTTTTAGCTCACTTACTGTGACACCTGTCCCAGTATAGTTCTTTTTATCTTTCCTTTTTTGGCCTTCAAGCCTTGTCTTTTTCTAGCTCCCCTTTTGCACACTCGATTGCTTTAGGTTTTTTGAGTTCTTTTTCATGAGACTATCCCCGAACTTTGTAATCCAACCATTATGGCTGAATATGAAGCATCTGAACCAATTTCTCAACCAACCGATATTTGTACTTGGTTGTAGATCCATCATGGCAAGTATCTTTGAAATATTGTGGATCATACCCCACCATCATGTAGCACCTCTCTAAGAGAAGTGGGTCGGTATGAGATAGTGCAAGGTTTTCAAATCGATAGTGATATTTAGTTCTTCTATAGTCTGATGGATCAAGATATGTTCCTAGCAGCATCAAGGACCTTGTGAGCCTATTTTTTCCTTGGCCATGGATTGGGATAAGTGGCTAGATCTGGGTCTGGATCTGCGTGAAATTTATACTAAACATCAAGATCTTGGTCCTCATCTTCGGAATTTGAAACTGGATCACCAAAAGAGACATCATTCTGATCTTGATCAGATGCAAATGGAGTAGGCAGAGAGTATGAAGAAAATGAGAGAATTCATATTCCTTGGAGGCATGGTTTGCAACACATATCTCTATTAGTTTCCTAGGTGATATCTCTGCAATCTCAAATCTGTCAGGCCCAAAAATAACTTTCTTTGGTGAACCTCTGTGTGTCATCTGATAAACAGATAACAAGTTTGTTGTCAAAGAAGGCACATACAGAACATTTTTGAACTTCTCATGCTCCAGTTGTATTGTTCCCTTCCCTTCAACATAGATCTTTGAATTATCTCCCATGTCAATACCAGGAACATCATTGAGATCTAGAGAAGAAAATGATTCTATGGAGGAAACCATGTGGTTGGAGGCTCCATAATCTATGAGGAAGGCTTGTGATTGTGAGAATCCATCCTTCAATGCATGAAATCTATCATGATGATCTGTCTCACTTCCAAAATCAGTGTCCCTTGTACCTTTTGGGAGGTAAATGTTGTTTTGTTCAAGAAGTTTGGTCATTTGATCTATCTTCTTCTTCATGCAAGATCTCTCTGGATGGTTTCCTTTCTTGCAATAAGAACACTTGGTCTTCTCAAACCCATTTTTCTTATCCTTCTTGGAGATGGAAGCTCCTTATGATGGACTAGGCTTCTCGTCTGGTTTGGATTCAACTTGCTTCTTGTACTTTCCTTTCTACTTCCCTTTATCATTCACACTTTTTGAATCCCCATCCATAAGAGCTTGATTTTTGGAGGCATTCAAGGCACCCATCTGAATCTATTTGGCTTGTTCTCAGATGAGAGATTCAGTGAATACACCTAAAGAAGTCATTTTCCAGTTGGGGATTGAAAATCTCCCATAATGGGAGGTAGAAACAAATGTGAAACAAATATTGAAAATTCAGGACCAAGATTGCTTAGGATGGACAACACCAATTGCACATCCTTCTTCTCAATGCCACATTGTTTGCATTGCATCACCAAGGACTTGAATTTAGAAAAGAACTACTATGTGGTTTTGAAACTACTGGGTTGAAAAGCAATTAACTCATTCTCCAAAATGTGGCCTCTCATCTCATCTTTCTTTCCAAAGAAAGATTCAAGCTTAAACCAAACCTCTCTTGGTTTCTTCAATCCATCAAGGTGGAAGAGAAAATATCTGGAGATGTGAATACACATAAAATCAAAAGCTTCATCTAATCTATTCAGGTACTTTTCCTTCCTAACAACTGCTTGAGGTTCGAACTCCTTTCCCATTGTGACCATGTATAGACTCTTGTTACGCAATACCATTTGCATATCATCCCTCCAATCAATATAATTCAAGGGTTCCAGTGTTCTTAGAGACAAGGGAGCACTTGAATTCTCCATGTGAAACTACTAGAGTGAATACAAACTGAAACTGCTACTACTGCTGCACTAAAAAACTTTGAAAATCCTGCAAAAAATCTCAATTTTGGAGATAAACCAGTTACTGAATCTACTAAGCACTTATTTAGTACAATAGGAACTTTTATCCGGATCCTTCACACCTGGATAGACTCCAATGGATTTCTCCAATGGCTTCAATGCAAAGGCACCAGGATTTGCTGTGTAAATCTAGAGGCTTCTAGTGTACTACTGAAAGTAGTTTCTCAAACTAAGATCTTGCAAGCTTTGATACCATGCGAAATTATGGAACACAACTGATCATTGATCCTGAGAATACCTCATAGTGATAGGATTAGCAAGGAGGAATAATTACAGTGAAATGAGCAGTAAAATTCATCATGCATTGGAACTCAGATGTGAATAGAAAAGTGTGTCATTATCCATTAATCAGTATAGTCCAAGAATATACTACAATGGAGAGAATTCGATTATCCAAGGAGAATTTGAATCCATGTCATTCTACCTAGTCTAGCATAGGAAATATCATCATTGTAGTGCTCCGGAGGTTCCAAACTCAACTCCACTCAACCAAATCTCAGTGAACTGAAGCTACTATCAATTAACTGATCAAGGAGAGTGCATTTGCGAGTTTGGAATTCAAAATAGGATAGAGAGGGCACATTAGATCACAATCAGTTGTAATAGGATGCTCAAACCCCCCACTAGAGTCAGGAACTCACATGGAACTCAAATGGAGTGAACCAAATCACTGACGTAGCTCCTAAAATGTAGGGAATTGACTTTGGTGGTCCTAAAATCATGCATGCAGAGCGCATCAAGTGGCTAATGGGTCCTAGATGTCATCTACACACCACTAGCGGGATAAGAACATCATCAACTACTAGGAAAAGGTAAATAATGCTAAGGTGGACAAGGTTGGATTAATAATTATCCTAACATGATGAAATGAAGGATAGATTTATCTATTTATATGCATGCTTGAGGATAGACAAGTGGCGACAAAGTGAACAAGTGGCATGCATGAGGTTTGACACTTTTCACTTTCCCAAAGAGAGTTGGATAGGTGGCATGCATGGGTTGGGTGCCTTTTACCCTTTTGTGGAAGGATAGTCCCCCATATCTTTTATTTTTCCCTTTAGTTTGGAGTAGCCATTGATTTTTATATTAAAGAGTGAAAATTTACAAATTTACATATCTTGGTCACTCTAGACCATGCATATCCAGATTGTATCCTTCTCATAAAATATTTACATTTTTATACATATTGGGGTCAAAAACGGGATGTTACTATAAATCGTTATACAAACACAAATTTAACTCCCACCTAAACAAAGCCAAATAAGTCATGAAAAAAATATCCACAAGAGGACCATTTGGGAGTAAGTACAATGCAAGTGCCCTGAGTTTGGGAGTAAGTACAATGCAAGTGCCCTGAGTAACATTTACAACAAAGATAAGGCTCAAAACCTGGTACCTGATTTCGGGTATCGAACCATGTTAGGGTAATAGAGAGACAAATTGTTGATGTATTTGTAACTTCGGAATGTATTTCATATATGTATATTGTATTCCTATAGATATGTTATTATTCCTCTATACGGAAGTGTTTGTATTCCTATATAGATGTTATTATTCCTCTATACGGAAGTGTCGTCATTTATATTGTAAGTGTCGTAACTTATACTTGATGGGTTATTAGACCACCTTGTTGGGGTCGGCCTTGTATAAGTCATGTGGGTTAAAGGGTTATTAGACCACCCTATTGGGGGTCGGCCCTGTCAGCATTATGTTATGTGGTTAAGTTAAGTCCGACCTAGTAAAGGTTATTAGGTAAGTCAAGTCAAGTATAAATAGAGTGCGGGAGGCACTCTATTTGATCATTCACTTCTCACTCATACTCTCACTGGAGAGTGGTGCACTTGTGGAGGAGGAGAAGCTGCTGGTAGGAGAAGACTATCTCTTATGCTTGGGTTGTATCATTGCTCTATCTATCTCTAAGGAAGTTGTGGGGTTTTTCACCTTTATGGTTTTCCCCAGTGAAACTCTGTGTGTCTATTGTCTCTTGTGTGCTTGCATTATTATGTCCATGATTCATATGTTGTAGATATGTTGTACATGTTGTTCTCTCAGTTAAGATCCTAGATCAAATTGAAGTAAATTCTGAAAAACTAACATGGTATCAAATCTAGCCTGAAAGAAGGCATGGTATGGCATTTATGACACTTGTTGCACTTGCGAAGCTAGGGCTTGATATAGCAAAAACCATTCATTGTAGAACTTTCACTATAAATCCATTTTAGAGAGGTTTCAGGGTCTGAAACGTTTACAGGTCGAAGATAAGATCCCAATGTACCTTGTGTCCAAATCACAACTCCTAATTCATTGTACTTTGTTTTTTACGATCTGTACAATCTAGGGTTTCTGCCTCTTCCAGATCTCAGTCATAAATAGGTGAACTAGGAAAAAAGGTCACAACCTGGGCTAGGAAACTCCAAATGAAATTTCGTAAAATGCGACAGGTAGGGAACGGACTGTAATTTCACAAGCCATAGGTTAAGAGGCCAAAAGTTCACCAGTGACACGTGGCACTCCGTACAAGTTTGCTCTCCTGTTTTATCCCATAAAAAGGTCACTTTGCGACACTTGGAATAACTCTCTCTCAGAGAATCCAATTGAGTTCAGACCTATGGGGTTGGAAAGATGATAGGTTGGCATACCACAAGTCGCAGTTTCAGACCCAATGGATTTGTAATTTAGGAGTTATACTAGAAACAATCAAGTGCATATTTCTGTCAAAACAGAATTGGATTTTGAGCACCTTCATTCATGGCTCCGGGAATTAGGGTTTCAGAGAAAATTGGTATTTTTGTAATCGGAGACCATGGCTGAATGATACTCATCAAAATAGAAATTTAGAGACCAAGATCAAATTTTTTGGTTGGGTAGAAGGTCGGGCTTGATCAAACCCTAGTTCGGGACCTTGATCGGAAAAGTGAAAAATTAGGGCTTCTGCAAAAATGGGAATTTTTGAAATTTGTGACCATAGCTAGAAGCTCCTTGGAAAAATCAAAGTTTCGAGCTTTGGATCAAACTATTTGGTTGGGTGAAGCTCCGGGAAATTCAAACCCTAATTTAGGGTCCTCCCTAGTGAATCTGTGAATCTAAAAGGCAATTTTGAGGGGTGAAAACTTTGCAGTTTTCAAATTCTGAGTATACCAGGTTGATCAGCTCATCAAGGCGCATCTTTCTATCCTTTCAGAAGTTTGAAATTCAAAGTTTGAATTTTTAGCGTTTCTCTGACAAAGCCTAATCCAGCTTCAGATCTAGTTTCTGTAAATCAAGTGGATTGGGTTAATCCTAGAAGAGAATGGTTTGGTCACCTGCATAAGTAAAGAAGTTCTTGTTTCAGAGGGAGATGAGGCTAAGGCCTTACATAAGAATATTACAAGCAATCTTGACATGTATGACTTCTCCAGGTATGTTTCGAGATCTGTTCATGATTAAGTTTATGGTATGTTTGTCTTCATTAAGGTTAGTACAATCTTGATTAACTTTAGACTTGTCATATCACCTTAATAAAATTATGAATCTAGATATTCATTGATTAGGGTTTCGACACTTATGATTGTACTAATGCTTTGTGGTGTTGTATGAGGTTGATGTTGTCCGCTAACATGAAAGGTACATCAAGAAAGACAAATCATGTTCTAGTTCAAGAACATATGACCATGGTGACATGAAGACAAAGATTCATCCATTGTCATGGATCGCATAGAAGCTCTACTTACGAGGTATGTATACTTTGGTTCTACAATGCTTAACCTATGAGATATGCAGGTTACTAGCGCAAGTCATTGAAGAGAACAAGAAGACATTGCTAGGCATAACTAGCAAGTATGATAACTAGGTATGTTTTTCCTATATCAAGTTAGAATCCTACCTTGTGTTAAAATCTCTTATATAAATATACATGGCATGATTGATAACGATTATTCATTGAAGTTAGTAATCATGGGTTTAGGCATATTATGCTTCTTACTTTGATTGATGATATGACTAACCAGAAGAGTCCTATGGTCAATAAGAATATGCGTGACTAAAAGGAAGTACTCCATGAAACCTTGAATACTAGTGCTTGCGATAAATTATCTATGTATGAAATGATCTTGACTATACATGTTTAAGATCACTTAGAATCATAATGTTTTATAGTATTGAGATTATACTAATGAATGTATGATTGCGTATGAGACCTCGAGGATAACATAATGATGATACTAGTAAGTATGCATAGTGATCGAGGATGGATATAAGTTCAAAGATAGGTAATCCAAGAAGCAAAGATCAAGTGGGAGCACACTCCAGTAGTTCCTGCAAGGAAGCAAATATTGAGAGGGAGTCCACCCTACAATCAAACAAAGATAAGTATTCGAATTGTCATTTCTTGCATACTTGTTTGTTTGAATAATATTGTTCAATGATGTATATTCTTATGTTCCTAGACTTAGGGTGTGTATTATGCATATTAGAATAATTACATTAATGAACAATATACTACTAATATGCATGTGATGGTTAAGTGGCCTATGGCACTGTACAACATTCCATTGCTACTTATCTAGAATGAAACCTCTTTGCTGACATGTTGGGAGTTGTGCACACTCTTAATACTGTTTTGGTAGAGATTGGAAGGCATCTAGAAAGTTACAGGATATGGATAAATGTTGTATTGAAGCATTGGCTAAAATAAGTGCATGATTGTATGACATATTTCTTTATGTGTAAGAATTTGTTCTGAAAATTATGAGATGTTTCTAATCATGCAATTTAACATGTTGTGTAGGAAAGATCATATACCATCACCTACAAAAGAAGGACTACAACATTTTTTTAGCAACAAAGTTATCTGTTAAAGATATTGAAGATATTGAAGTTCCCAAGATTCGGGAAGAATGCCATGATTGAGGAGTACTAGTCGATCATGAAGAATGATATTTGGGATGCATTCCCAAGACCTGAAGGGAAGCCTGCTGTGACTTCCAAGTGGATCTATAAGATCAAACATGGTGCAGATGGTAGCATAGAAAAATACAAAGCGAGGATCGTACCTCGTGGATTCTCTCAGAAAGAGGGAATAGACTATGAAGAAACTTTTGCACCTGTATCCAGATACACTTCCATTAGATCAGTACTTTCTCTGGCTGCAGTGATGAAATGAAAGGTACACCAGATGGATGTCAAGATAGCTTTCTTGAATGGTGTAGTTGAAGAGGAAGTCTATGTGGAGCAGCCACTTAGGTTTGAGACACATGACCGAGAGTCACATGTCTGCAAACTGAAGAAAGTCCTGTATGGTTTGAAACAGGCACCCAGGACCTGGTATGGTAGGATAGATGGCTTCCTATCTAGTTTGGGCTTTACCAAGAGTAAAGCAGATTCCAACCTTTACTACAAGGTTGAGGAAGGAAATCCTGTGATACTCTTATTGTATGTGGATGACTTGTTTGTAACAGGAGAGGATAGATTGATTGCCAACACGAAGAGGAAGCTTGCTGCCGAGTTCGAGATGAAGGACTTGGGGATGATGGACTATTTTCTAGGCATGGAGGTGTGGCAGAGTGCAGATGGGATCTTCCTTTGACAAGGGAAGTGTGCAGTAGAGATCCTGAAGAGGTTCGGGATGATGGACCGCAAGGCCATGGCCACACCTATGGCATCGAACCTGAAGCTTCTATGTGATACTTCAACTGAGCCGGTTGATGTCAAGATGTATAGTCAGATGATTGGGTCCTTGATATACCTGACGGATACGAGACCAGATATTTTGTTTGCGATGAACACATTGATCCAATTCGTGACAGATCCGAGAAGTGTTCACCTGGTTTCTATGAAGCATATTCTAAGATACCTGAAGGGTACAATTGATTATGGGCTCAAGTATGATGCAAATTAAAAGTTTAACATGCAGGGTTACGTTGATTTAGATTGGGTAGGGTGAATACGAATCCATACACGATAGAGAAAATGGAATGGCCCCATCAAGCCAACGAATGATAAGATTTATTTATTATGTTTCCATGTGAACACCAGAATACATTGGAGCCATATTGCTGCAAATAGGAAGAGCTCTTCTAGGTGTTGCTTCAGCATGGGATCAGGTGTGATCTCTTGGTTTAGCGGGAAGCAGTCCTGTGTAGCACTAAGTACATCCGAAGCAGAGTATGTTGCAGCTTGTTCGGCTAGTTGTGAGGCAGTATGGATTAGAAAGCTACTATCTGGGTTATTTGATCTCCCTTTGGATGCTACTGGTCGAAGCACATTGAGAACAAATATCACTATATCAGGGATATGGTGTAGAGAGGAGTAGTGAATCTCATGTATGTTGCGATGGATGAGCAGGTTGCAGATGTGCTGACGAAACCACTAGCCAAAGTGAAGTTTGAGTACTTCAGAGAGAGGCTTGGTGTTCTTCATATTGATGACACTTCGACGAAGAAGTGATGGACATATTTGCTAGAAGCCATTCCAAGCATGGTGAGAGGAGGATCCTTCCCATGGCTGTGGATGTAAGCGTTGGATGATGAGCATCAGAACGATGCTCCAGTTACTGCTTTGTATATGCATCATGTTGGATGCTTGTTATGTATATGCATCATGTTGGATGCTTGTTATGATCAGTTAGATAATGTATATTTATATGCATCATGTTAGATGCTTGGACCATGTATCTGTATATGTATCAGGTGGATACATTGTATGATCAGGTAGATCATGTATGATGATATGTATCAAGTGTATACATTGTATGATAAGGTAGATCATGTATGATGATATGTATCAGGTAGATATTGTGTATGCATTAGGTGGATGCATTGTATGATCAGGATGATCATATGTGATGATATGTATCAGGTGGATACATTGCATAATCAGTTGTATTATGAGTGATGAGTCCGAAGACATAGATGCATAGAGCCTTTCCGACATGGTGGTAGATTTGTTCTCCCATGTGCATTGATGTAAGTGCAGAGCCTTTCCGACATGATGGTAGATGTGTTCTCCCATGTTTGTTGATGTAAGTGCAAAGCCTTTCCGACATGGTGGTAGATGTGTTCTCCCATGTGCGTTGATGTAAGTGCAAAGCCTTTCCGACATGGTGGTAGATGTGTTCTCCCATGTGCATTGATGTACGTGCAGAGCCTTTCCGACATGGTGGTAGATGTATTCTCCCATGTGCGTTGATGTGAGTGTTGAGCCCTTCCCAAATGGTTGAAGTGTGTCTTCCCATGCCGGTGACTGTAAGTGTTGTATTGTTTGCATATAGACTGTGCTTCGTAGACGATGTTATGATCAATATGATCATGAGTATCGAGATGATACTATGTGGTGATGGATAGGTTGTGCAGTGGCATGTAAAAGGTCCTGGGAGATCTGATAGGTTGAGCTGTGTGCTCGTAAAATTCCTGGGATGCTCTTTTGAGGTTTTTTTACTCACGTAATAAGTCCTGAAGATTCCAGATTATGGCCAGTGATGAAGATCTGCAAGTGGTGGGCCTACATCCAATATGAAAAAGGACTAGCTCTGTAGAACTTCCTATGACGAGTAGATCGGATATTGATTGAGATAGCAGCAGCAGTGATGATGATGATGATTTGATGTCGATGATCCAGTGACAATGATCCATAGAAGAAGACTTGTGCTAGAAGATCTGTGTCGAGAAATACCTTCCTAGTTAAGTGGGAGTGTTGATGTATTTGTAACTTCAGAATGTATTTCATATATGTATATTGTATTCCTATAGAGATGTTATTATTCCTCTATATGGAAGTGTTTGTATTCCTATAGAGATGTTATTATTCCTCTATATGGAAGTGTCATCATTTATATTGTAAGTGTCGTAACTTATACTTGATGGGTTATTAGACCACCTTGTTGGGGTCGGCCCTGTATAAGTCATGTGGGTTAAAGGGTTATTAGACCACCCTATTGGGGGTCGGCCCTTTCAGCATTATGTTATGTGGTTAAGTTAAGGCCGACCTAGTAAAGGTTATTAGGCAAGCCAAGTCAAGTATAAATAGACTGCGGGAGGCACTCTATTTGATCATTCACTTCTCACTCATACTCTCATTAGAGAGTGGCACACTTGTGGAGGAGGAGAAGCTACTGCTAGGAGAAGACTATCTCTTATGCTTGGGTTGTATCATTGCTCTATCTATATCTGAGGAAGTTGTGGGGCTTTTCACCTTTATGGTTTTCCCCAATGAAACTCTGTGTGTCTATTGTCTCTTGTGTGCTTGCATTATTATGTCCATGATTCATATGTTGTAGATATGTTGTACATGTTGTTCTCTCAGTTAAGATCCTAGATCAGATTGAAGTAAATTCTGAAAAACTAACACAAACCAAAGGCATCAAGGAAAATTCAAAACCCCAGAATATGTAAGTAAAATTATGATACAAATTCCGGAAAAATCGCTATAGGATAGGTGCATGAAGTTGGGTCCACTTTTGTGTGCCTCCGTATTTCAAGATTCCAAAATACAATGCTTCATTATTTTCGTTGTAACTTTTGACTGCCTTCACCATTTCACAAAAAAATTATATGGTACACTAGAAGAAGGAGACCTCTATACACTCATATAAAAAAATTCAAAATTACATTAATTTAAGCCCCTAGAGTGATACATGTGCACAGATCATCATTTTTTCAAGGTTTTCGGACTTCAATAAATCTTAAAAAAATGAAAACAACATAAATAATTTCGAAAAAATAATCTCTCCCTAGTAGAATATGTATTTTACATATGTAAAAAAAAATATTCAAAAATACTATCAATTAGTCATATGTTGTGGCACGCAAATGACATAGATGTTATATTATGCTGAAAATTTAAAAAGAAAATTTTATAAACAACTACACAAAATTTCTAAAAGTAAAATTTATATATTATGAAAGGTTATTTGATTTCCTATATTTTTCCCTTTTACTTTTAGATTTTAATATAACAATAGATATCTTAATTATTTGTAGTGGAACAAATAAAAATCACTGAAATAATAACCATGCATAGAAACAAAGAGACACAAGGATTTATCCTCGGAAACCCTTCTACTCAAGGGAAGAAAACCCAACAACCTTTCGTACTCAGAGAAATAATGTCAGATACAAAGAACATCATATATATAAGTTAAATATAAATACCATAGAAATTCTTTTGCTGTCCTCGTCTTCTCTCTTATGCACCTTGCACTAGATCAACTGACTTGAGCGAATTTGGATGGATCAAATGAGTGAGAGGTCACTCTATTTATACAATATTGTTGGGGCCAACTTTTCACATTTTAAGGAACAAACTTACATAATAATAATTGTTTATTCTTCTTTGGGGGCCGACTTAGTTTGAGGATACCTCATGAAGCTATAATCACCAACACTGCCTCTTATCTAAGGAGGTATCGTCATGTAGGAACACATCTATATATCATCTGAGTATCACAGCTTGTCTTGAACATCTCGTCATCATAAGGAAGGTCTTCAAAACAACTCATTCCGTCGAGATGTGTCATTCTTTAACTCATTCCGTCGAGGAGCATCAGAGAAATGCACTTCTTAGTCTATCGATAAGTGCCATGCTACAACCCATTCTATTAGGGAGCATCATGCTACAAATTAGTCTGTCAAGGATCATAAGTGAACTACACTTCTCAGTCCATTGAGAATTTCCATGTTACAACCCAATCCGTTGGGGAGGATCATGCTACAACTCAATCCGTCGAGGAGCATAAGTGAACTGCACTTCTTAGTCCATTGAGAAGTCCCATGCTACAACCCAATCCATTGAGGAGCATCATGATACAACTCAGTCCATCAAGGATCAGAAGTGAACTATACTTATCATTATGTTGAAAAGTGCCATGCTACAACCCAACTTGTCGAGGAGCATCATGATACAACTCAGTCCATCGAGGAGCATAAGTGAGTTGCACTTCTCAATCCATTGAGAAGTGCCATGGTACAACCCAATCCATCGGGGAACATTATGCTACAAATCAGTCCCTCAAGGAGCATAATATAGAAAATTCAACTCCCTCTCTCTCCCTCTCAAGGGAGAGTTAGACCATTCTCCCTATTTCAAGGAGAATGTCACATCGATGCTACAGCCATCAGGACTCCCTCTCAATAAGAGAGGAATTTTCCATTACTCCAAGCCCGTTACATAATTACGCAAACTTCATTTTGGAAAGAGGCTTGGTGAGGATATCTTCAATTTGATCATCTATCAAAATATAGTGGATTTGGATTGCTCTCCTCTCCACCATATCTAGGATGTAGTGCTACTTGATCTCCACATGCTTCGATCTATTATGAGATACTGGATTCACTAAAAGCTTTACATAAATTGTGTTGTCACAATGAATCAGTTTTGGATCTAGCATCTATCTAAAAAATATAGAAAAGAGCTTCTTAATCCATAATGCTTCCCGAGATGCAACACTCAGTGCAATGTACTTAGTCTCTACTCTACTAAGTGCTATTGAGGTATGCTTCCTACTATATCAGGAAATCACAACAGACCCCAAATTGAAACAATATCCATAGGTGTTCTACCTGTCCAAAGCATTTTAGTACACTATAGATCATCCATCTGTATCATCTCTCATCAAGTTGGGTCTTCTGAGATGAGCCTCATACTCATAGGATGTCCATCGAGACTCCATATGGATCTTTTTTACAAACTCCCTCTGTAACTTTGCATCATACTCTCCCTCTCAAGCTACTCATAGGCTAGTCCATCAGCCTATACGAGGTGTCATCTTGGATGTGAATCTGAACTGCATCCTGAACATTGGTTCTCATACAGCTTCTCACAAGAGTATACTGGTTTGATAACAACTAGGTATATCATGGATCTAGTCAACTTCCTGTACATGGTAGGATCTACCAAATATGAATCGGAAACAATACTGGTTGTACAGAAAAATTTCCTAATGACTGGGGTAAGTAGAGGTCACCAACATACTGTCATAACCAAGTAGAAATCAAGGTATTTGTAGACAAGGGACAATATATTATTCATGAAATAAATAAGGGTTTGAAAGTTGAGCAATTAGTACCTTATATCAATGATGGTTGATCCAAACTCTTCAATCCTTAAGCTTTACTCCACAAATTTTGTTCTGAGCTTTGCAATGCAAACATAACCCTCCTCAAATCTTACAGATGGATAAATAATTAAATTGAAAGTAAATAGACATTAGAATATCAAACACTTGCAAATATCCAATTCATTCATCAAAATACTAGAAATATTAGAAATGAAAGATTTATTTATTGATTGCAATAATGGAAACAAATATATTTCACCTTGATCTACACAAGCACCTCTCGAAACCTGATTTGGAATCTTTTGCTACTCCCTTCTACCAAAATTCCTCCAGCATGACTTTGAAAAATGAGTGTTCTTCCTCTCTCATCGCCTTCCCTTTGTATTTATGACAAAGTTGGGAAAGTAGTTTCGAGAGAGGATTAGTTATGATAGGCATGGAATTTAGGAAACCAACTCCAACTGCCTATATTTCAAATTTCTTTTTTCTTATTTTTGTTGGAACACATGGGTGAAGAGTGCACCACTCGCAATTTATATGCTAGAATGGTTAAGACAACTTGAGAGTGCAACTTTTGGGGAGACACGTGAGTGGTAAAGCGACCACAAGCAGGTAACTCGCTAGTTGTTAAGCTTTCACTAACATGTATGTCCTAAAATCAATACACAAAAAGAGGTAAACTGGAGAAATAGGTAATTTGACTAGGACCACAAACATCTATAGATCGAGGCTATTCCATCCATAGTGTCATTTTGTGTGAGTGACAATTTAGTATCGTCATGGACGAAGAAGTGCCGATTTGATGGATAATAGTACTACTTAGCTTCTTCAAATTAGTCACCATCGATGTAGCCATGGACTTGCAATCCATCATCCCAAATATCCTCCAGATCTTGGTTGCGTAATACCTTTGACTCGGGAATATCTCATCATGCATATTCCACACTTCTAGTTCCATGAAGTAATGCATTAGACCAAGCTCATTCATCTCAAAATCAGAGGCTAACTCCCTCTGCATCTATCAATGAATCTCTCTATCTTGGTGAGGAACTACATCACGATCAAGAATCAGCATTAACGGTAATTTGTGCCACCTTCATATGCTAATTATTGAGCCACTTCTCTAACGGAACAAATCTGAACACTCAAGCATAAGTAATGCTCTAACCAATTCATGATTCCAACTAGAAACCAACTACTCTTCATGTGGTCCCCACATCTCAGGTAGCATGCTGAAGTAACTTCAAAGAACTCACCAGTTGCTACTAACTGTAATTCCTCGTGATCATCGAAAGGATGAACATCTGTAGTAGAGAGAGACCAATATTCATTGGAGCCTCTTGCTTCCAACCCTCAATGTCCATATGAGATCCTTTGGACATGTGGGTTGACTGAAATTGACCCGCCCCTAGCCAAGTCTCATGGCCAACACTGGGGAATGCTCGATGCTCAACCTCTAGGATGATAGTGTGTGCAACTAAGGACTAATCTTCCCACCCAGTCATAGGGTTTCCCGAAGAAAACACTACCCTACCCCAATTGAATGTCTGATGCCACAACACTACACATTATGCAAGGACCAATCTCCCCACCCCGTCATAAGGTGTCTGGGAGAAGATATTGCTTTGCCACCAGACCATTCACCCCTATACAAGTCACATGGTTAATATTGTGGGAATGCTTTCCTGATCCCGCAGACCTTCATCTTCAAGCTCATCACATCTCCCTCTAACCTAGAGTGCCCTTCTCCCTCTGCATCTGAGCATCCTTCTCCTAGAAGCTTCCTCCTTTTGAGCATCCAGGATCTTCACATCCGTCACTTTTTCTATTGCTGAACAGATATCACTTGTTCTTTGGAACAAGCCTCTTGTAGGCCATAGCACATGACCTTTTCTACAAGTCAAGTTCAGTCAATTAGTTACCAACATTGCATAATCGTGAAATTCAATCAAATCATATTCACATTTCAATGCAATATCAATCTTTTATGCATAGTGCATATAGTTATGTAATCACTCATGAAGGTTTAATATCTTAACTAGTGCTTCAGCACAACATCCATCCATATCCTAACATACCCGTTAACTATCTGGATTCCTTCCATCTCTACCAGAACATATTGTCAAGAGCATTCACTTCTCTCAACATGTTAGCAAAGAGGTTTCATCCTAGACTAGCTACATTAAGGGCTCACGAAATGTTGTGCAACACTATAGGCTACTTACACGACACATTCATAACATCCAATGCACATTAAGAGCACACTGCTCGTCAATCCCAGTCATGCATAAAAGAAAACTATATCATGTGCTCATCATAAATCTACTGTCCGTCAACAATTTTATGTAAAATTTGCAAAAACATGTTATAATATGACAAATACTTAGATCTTTTATTGTTGATATCAGCAGGACTTGAAGCTCTGGTTGAAGGTATCGATCATAAATCTGGCCTTTGAATCCCATGTTCAACATCTCGAGTAATTTAATAGCTCTAGTCCTGACGGTCCTCTGATGGATGATATCACATACTCTTCCTACTGTTCCTATACCACATGGACACCATATTCTAATTTTCTGATATCCTCTCCAATACTCTTACCACCAATACATGCATGAGCTTGAGCATTTATGAAATCTCCTATGCCAAGTATCTGATTGTGCTGCAAGTTCTAGACAACATAATTAAAGCTTCAACCTCTCGCATGGAGGTGTCGATTATTTGACATACATTGAAGGCAATCATGGAGGTCTTTCCAGTACCAGACTGGGTCCGCGCAATAACATCTATGCCATAACATTTCATACCTAATTCCCAGACAAAGATTGTCACCGCACAATGCCATTGACTTGACCGTGTAAGCCACTGCCTCAAACTCTGATGACCTATGAAGAGTGATTACATCCAACAATGAAAGTAGCAGTCTTCGGGAATGTAGCACATTCATGCTTATAACGACCTCCTTCGCAAGTCCAACCACAGTTCTCTCCAAGTCGTGTGCCTTTGTTATAATGGCAGTGATTTTATCTCTGTCATCCGATGCACGAGGCAATAAAGTTTGATCTCATGCAGATCGACCCATGAACATATTATTTCTAAAATACTGAAAAAAAATTATGTTTCAAGCAATGATGCTTCTTCAGTCGATTGTAGAAAGGTCGCACCAATATTCAGTCAATAATTTCAGGTAATTAGTCGATGAAGACATCCAATCAATTAATGGATAGATGGACCAATTCTTCAACAATTCGACGGTTACAAGTTGACCATACATTATCGCACTTAATGTAGAAGTCACGCTTCAGGATGGATAGAGGTTAATTAATGTCGATGGTCAATTCTTTATTCATCCAGGTAGTCCTCACGGAGCTTTAGTTGGAACTGTCAATTTTCCGCCATGCTTAATGCTGATATCAGTCTTCACACTTTCCGTCAAAATACTTAGTTGACCAGAGAATTTAATTTGCTTAATGGAAACCCCATCAACAACTGCAGGGGCGTATTCAATTGGTTCGAGTCTTCGTCATACATAGTCGATACACAGTCAAATTTTGAATAACAGTCGATTATTCAAGAACAGTCTCGACATATCATCAAGAGACTCACAATTGGTTGAGAGTTCTTCAAGCAATTTAACTAGTCAGCGATCCTGATTCTTATGCCTGGAATAAGGATGATGGACGGTCATTATTCTGTGGTGGCTAGATTTAATGACCGACGGCTTTACCTCGCTTCCACTAGTCTACAAACCAGGCGGATTGTGAAAAGCAAATTGAACCTTGCTTCCGCTACACTACAAATACGATGGCTGGACTGTGGAACACTATCCTAGATTCTTTGATACTGAGGAAGCAGATGGTTTATGTCAGGAAGTTTCCCTGGAGGAGGTGGAGAGGACTCTTAAACTTTTTGCAAAGGAAAAAAGTCCTGGGCCAGATGGCTGGATTGTGGAACTATTTTTATACTTCTTTGATATCATGGGTGGTGATATAGTCAGAATGGTGGAGTTTACTCGGTTGGAGGGATATATGTCTGGTGCTTTAAATTCTACATTCATTACTTTGATTCCCAAAGTGAATGATCCGAAGAATTTTGGTGATTTTAGGCCTATTGCACTGTGCAATTTGGCCTATAAGATTGTTTCAAAGATCATTGCAAGGCGACTTAAACCAGTTATCTCTAAACATATTTCAAAGGAACAGTTTGGTTTTTTATAGGACCGGAAAATCCATGATGCGGTGGGGATTACACAGGAATTATTACACTCTATCAAATGCAAAAAGAAGAAAGACATACTTCTTAAAATGGACTTAGAGAAGGCATACGATAGAGTAAATTGGGATTTTCTCCGGTTAGTTTTGATACAAATTGGTGTTCCAACTCTAGCAATTAGATGGATCATGTCTTGTGTTGATACTATGAATATTGCAGTACTAGTGAACGGAGCTCCCACATCCTTTTGTGGCTGTTCGAGAGGCATCCGTCAAGGGTGCTCACTGTCTCCATTGATGTTTCTGTTGGTGATTGAGGGTTTAAGTAGATTGATTATTCAGGCTAAATTGGATGGTAAGATTAGTGGCATCAAGATAACTAAGGACTTATACATCACACATGTCTTGTTTGTTGATGATGTTTTAATTGCTGGTTTGGATCATTTGTTGGAATGGAGGTACTATTGTGATATCATCACATTATTTTGCAAAGCCTCTGGAATGTGTGATAGTCTGAAGAAATCCTGCTTGTTTGGGAACCTTATTGCAGATGATCATATTCAGGGTTTTCAATCATTGCTGCCATATAAGTATTGCATTATCGCAGATGGATTTACCTATCTTGGGTTTCACCTTAAACCTAATGGATATTTGATTAAGGACTGGGAGTGGCTACTCAAGAAGTTTGAAAACAAGATTTCCAATTGGACATCTCGCTTACTGTCAATTGGAGGTAAACTTACCTTAGTTAAGTCAGTCTTGATGGGTACTCCGGTATATTGGTTTTCTTTATTACCTATCCCTTGTTCGGTAATTAATTCTCTGAGAAGACTTATGTTTAATTTTTATGGACAGGAAGTCTGAACAAATCCAGTCTTGTGATGATTGGTTGGGAGCGAATATCACTACCTTTTGATGCTGGAGGTTGGGGCATTAAGGATCTGTCTGTATTTAGCAAGGCGCTGCGGTTGAAAAGCTTATGGCATGCAATATTTGGTACTACTCTCTGGTCGAAGATTATCCATCAGAAATATATAAAGATCGAGATTTCTCATTGGTTAAGGTCTCCGGATAAGAAAGTGAGGGGGGTTTCAACAATTTGGAATGGCTTTATGAAAGTCTACAAATGGCTGGCATATAATTTATGTTGGAAAGTTGGCTCAGGGGCAGAAGTTGCTATTGGTGTGGATCCCATTTTGGGGTTGAATGATTCTTACAGTTTATCATCTACCCTACTAACTAAGCTCAAATCTGCAGGTCATTATACGCTTAACTCTATTGCAAATTATGGGCGGAATGGTTATTGGGGTATGGTTAATGATCTTCAACTGTCTACAAATCTTGCTTTGGAGTGGCAGCAGTATATTCAGGGTCTCAATGATGCAGGTGTCCATCTTAAATCTAAAGCTGATAAGGTCATCTGGAGAGGCAATGAAGCTAACGGTGTTGTGACTACTAGTACTGCCTATAGTTGCATGATTAAACGAAGATGTATCTTTCCATGACACTGGTGGTATGATAAAATTTGCCATTGGCATTTGCCACTTAAAATGAAATTTTTTTTCTGGTTTGTTCTTCAGGATAGGCTAAAGACTTGGGAAAATCTCTTATCTTTGGGTTGGACTGGCCCCAGTCAATGTATATTGTGCAAAAGGAATACTGAATCAACTGTACATTTGTTTTTAGAATGTACCTTCACATTGGAACTTTGGGGGAAAATATATCAGATGTTTAATATCACTGAAAGGTGGGAAGGTATGAATATTGTTACAACATTGCAACAATGGATGCAGAACTGTAAAGCTCATAAGATGTTGCCTATTTTCATTTGCTAGGCAGTCTGGGGGATGAGGAATAAAGCTATATTTGAAGACACTAGTCCATATCTGGAAAAGGCCTATAATACTGTTATTAGTCACTATTTGAACTGGCAGAAAGAAGAAAAACCTCGGGCACATAGAGACATTGGGAATTTTGATCTTGACGTTACTAATCCTGTATTTTTTTTATGGTGCTGCTAATTTGGGTGTTTGTGGTGTAGGAGGGGTCATTTTTCTTAATCTTGATCACTATTACACCATAAAAATGAAGTGTGGTAGAGGCACGAATATGAATGTTGAACTTGTAGCCTTTTGGACCGTTGCTAGAGTGGCAAATATTTTTGGCTTGGCAAATGTTAAGATTTTCGGTGACTCCCGTGTTACCATCAAGTGGGCTAAGGGGGAATTTGATCTTAAAGTTTTAAATTTGTCTGGTTGGTGTGATAGGACTATGGAAGAACTACATAAGTTGGGGAGGATCACCTTGGAACATATTTTTCGATAACATAATACACAGGTTGATCTTCTTTCAAAACTGGCTTTGGCAGGTGATGATGAACTTTTATATTGGGAGGCATTTTGTGAGAATCAGATAATTGATTCTGGTAGCTGTTATTTTATGGGTTGATCATGCTAAGTTATGCCAAGGACATCTTTATGTCTGTTTTTTGGCTTATGATGTATATATTTTATTGAATTTTCTAATATACTCTCTTCGGAGAGGATGATGTTTGAACAGTTTTTTGCTAATATCATGTACTATTTGATTCAAAAATGAATATCAATAGTATGCTTTTTTTGCGGGAAAAAAGAATACGATGGCTCTCTATTTAGTGGGTTCTTACTCAAGAGAACGTGGCTCCACCAAAAAAAAAGATGTGCCCTTCCAACTGACCTTAAGAGCACTTGTCTGATGTATGGAGAGAAAGGGATAAAATAGGAAGCCATAGTTTTTTTGAGTACCTGTCTCTAGCAGAAATTAGGGAAAACTAAAAATTTCACAAAATTGAAATTTGTTTTCACAGAGAAGTGCTCCTTCCTAGGGCGAGTTCCAAAAGACCTTTACATGATCAAAACTGTAGTTAGAAATCTTTGAAATTGAGAGCCCTAATTTTCTACAATGGCCTCTTTCAGTACTACTCTGATACCTTAAAAGGTTTGTCGTTACACCAAAACCTACAGATTGTTGATGAACATTTGAAACAAAACGCAAGGTCCTACTACCAGGAGTAATCAACTGACACTCCCACACCCCCCTCCAGAGCAGTTCGAGGGAATTGAACCTGAGGCTCTGATACCATGAAAAGTTTTAACATAACAGTAATATTTTAATTATTTGCAGTGGGACAAATAAAAATCAAGACACAGAGATTTATCCTGGGATACCCTTCTAGTCAAGGAAATAAAACCCAACAACCTTTCCTAGTTAGATAAATAATGTTAGGTACAAAGTACATTAGATATACAAGATAAAGATAAATTCCAGAAAAAAATTCTTATGTTGTCCTCGCCTTCTCTCTCCTATACCTCGCACTAGTATACAATCTTGTTGGGGCCAACTTTGCATGTTTTAAGGAATCAACTTACTTAATAATAATTGTTTATTCTTCTTTGGGGGATGACTTAGTTGTGAGGATACCTCATGAAGCTATAATCACCGACATTTACATCCTCCTAAAATTCATTATGCAAGTACCTATAATTGCCTCTTCAAGTCATAGCTTTCTATTTTTTCAATTTATGTGGCAACTAAAGTGTCTTTAAAGGAGCTCATGATTATGCATGAGAAAGAAAAACCATGTATATGTCTATGCATAGAGACAAGGAAACCAGACCTTCTTATAAACCTGTAAACCAAGAACAAAGTCGATACCTCGGAAGAGTGACAAGATGAAGATACTCCTGACATCATGGAATCCATAACTATGAATGGCTTCAAGGATGATAGGTTCCTTCATAGAGAGAGGAGGGACCCATCATTAGCTAAGAATCAAAGTGTCAAACCATAAACAATAACTAAACCAAACTCTATACATAACACCTATTTCATTCTAAAATAAGGATACAAAGTGCAGTAGATAGACGATCACCTGAAAAGCTATGTGAACACATGGCCAAACCTAGAGCTATAAGAATTCTAATTCAAACTACTAAAAGATGCATCAATTGAACTCAAGGAAAAAAACATTCCGGAGGAACCTCAGTTGTAAATTACCAAATGGAGGGTAAGCTAACCCTGAGAGGCCAAAGCCATGAAGGAACCAAACCCTTCAACGAGGCCCAACCCAATCAATGTTGCATTATCAATGGGAACCCTACTCTCCTAGATGTCCACTATAAACAAGACCCGATGGAAATCTACGAATGGGCCTAACCCTTACAACCTAGTTACCCTTAAAATCTTGTGGATTTACCAAGATAAAGATAATGCAAGTAAATAGTTGGTATGGGTTCTCGATCTCAAATACAAGGTTCACATTAATCAAACCACCATTAATCCAATATATATCCAAATTGGTATCGTGACCACGTAACATAATTTTGGCGCACTAACATGTATTATGGTAATAGACCATAAGTTAAGCTCCATGTAAAATATTAAAGTGGAGTATAAGAAGTTAGCATGAAGACCCAAGGGTATATTAGTTTCCTTAGGGAACTATAGTTCTAACAACAAAGCTCCATGTAAAATATTAAAGTGGAGTATAAGAAGTTAGCATGAAGACCCAATGGTATATTAGTTTCCTTAGGGAACCATAGTTCTAACAACAGTATGAAATAGGGAGGGTACATTCATGTAGGTAGATGAGCTTAAGAAGTTGTAAACAGAACTGTTAATGGAAATCAAATATATCTTTATAAATAATAGAAAAAATACAGATATATAGCAATTAAACATGTGCATTTTTTAGACGTCATCATAATCAATTTTAGTAAAGAACAAAACTACTATGCACAACAATTTGTATGTCTATAATTAGGGAACAAGGATTAACATCTAAACATCTAATAAAATAAATATAGATTAGAGTTCACTTAATGATAATTATTGGATTATTATGACGTAAATAAATAAAATAGATATAGATTAGAGTTCAGTTAATGATAATTATTGGATTATTATGACGCCGATAAATAACATGTTATGTGTCAATGGCATTGCAAGTAATGACTATAATACAAAGATAAAAAGGCAAGCAGTGACTATAATACAAAGATAAAAAGGAAATAGTTAGGAAATTTGAGGTTCGTTACGGGGGGACATTCATACAGGCTTGGAAGAACACCTTGGTGTATAGTGGCAAAATAACTCAAAGTCCAAATAAAAAATATTCCAATGTAAATACATTTGTTTAGGATCGATGTGCTAAATTCCGACATTCATAGGTTTGAGGATGAGTTATTGGGATGTAGATAACACACATGTTGATTGTTAACATCAATTTTCTCATTCTTTATAGATAATTTATATTATTCTAGTAGTAGTACATTATTAATAAAGTATAAAATTTTATACACTATGCAAATGATTAAGAAAAATAATAGAAGCCAATCATTTATTAGAGGTAGGAATGGATGAATTACTAAGACGTAAATTGTTGCAAAAATATGATTACATAGAAAATTTTCCAATGAACAACCAAATCAATTTATATCATTGTCTATAATGATGTTCTATGCATTTAGCTACCAAGCCCATTAATATATCAACAAAAACACATGTCCATTATTTCATTTCAATGTCATGGGTAATTTAAAAAAAAAAAAGTGTTGTAGGTTGTAGTTTTAAACCGGAAGGAATCATACCAAAGTAACGCAATTGAGTACCAATTATAGTAAGACACTAGGAAACTAGATATTTTATCTTGGAAATCTAATTAGGAAAATTAGCACTTTATGGGATTAGATTATGCTCAAGGGGTGAACTATACACTCTCAATATCAATAGATATTTCGATGTATTGTTATTCTCTACCAATATTTTCAAATAAACTTGGTTCATTGACACATAATATTTTCAAATTGATTTTTCTCCCCCACCTTTATCCTTGGCCCTTCATGAAGGAAGAACCTCGTCTCCTTCGTTATAAAGATGCCTTGGAAAGCCAGCCATCAAACTTTCTCAAAATTAATTTTTGTTCCAAAGGTTGGTTGAGGGAATAGTTCTTATCCATTTTTGGCTCAATAATTTCTTCTTACGAATTTTGTTTTAGGCAGCAACCCATAGAATATAATGAGGAGGTATATGACATAACCTCTCGAGGTTAAAGATTCAAAAAACAATAACTTCACTTTTAAATTTCGAGTTCAACATACTTTTAATTTTTATCTATAAATGTGATTTGAAAGATCTAATTTTAAATGCTTTATATAAATCCCAATTTCTACCTTATTTATTTCAAATATGATTAAAAAATATAGAAATTATATGTATATATTTTAAATGGATTGAAATTCCTTAAGTAATATCTATCTTGCGATGCACTTCTAAAATGTTTAACCCCTCCTTCTAGGTAGGCCTATAAGGGGAATATCTGCCTTATGAATCTCCTATAGGTTGGAAAGCAAAGGTTGGCCTTACCTTTGGGAACTACCCGCAAACCCCATAGTCTATAATTAAAAAAGCTTGATAAAGACCCCAAATGACTGATCCATAGTACTAAATTTTTTCTTGGTACTAAGTGTCACGGCCACGGGTTTGGAAAAACACCCACACTTGTATGGGAGTCTTGCACTCCCGCCGAAGAGGCTGGCTTGGGTGCCTAGTTGGGAAAAACGACGTCGATTTCACAGGACTTGGCGAGAAATCAGGTGAACAGACTGAACGGACGAGTGCGTGGACCAAGCATGGGTGCACTCCCAACAAAGAATCCCACGCTTAGCACATGGAGCTTGGCAAGCCCATGAAGTGTGGCACCTCGGTATGTTGGCATGAATGGAAGGTTGGGCACTCGTTTGGACCATCGGACGGACTTTGCGATGGAATTATGGCGCACCGGAACAAGCACCCACACATCCATGGAGAAAGTGTTGAAGAAACCAACACTTAGGCGCAACAAAGATGTTCACCAATGAAGTCGGTTTCGTAGCTCTAACGAGTTCGGGTTGGGAGCCACGAAACGAACTCGTGTTGGGAGCCACAACAGTGATCTTGTGTTGGAAGCCAAGAGAGTGAACTTGTGTTGGGAGCCAGGCAGCAAACTCGTGTTGGGAACTAGCGCAACGAGCTCGGGTTGGAAGCTCATCACCCAGAACGTGATGGAAGCTCCACAAATAGCTCGAGTTGAAAGCTCGGCAGGAAAGACGGTTTGGGAGCTCAGCGGACAATGCAAATGTGGACCAACGATAGACCAAGGCAAGCGCATGACTAATGGGCCAAAGTGGTGGATAGGTTGATGAAGTGGAGCAAGCGCCCACACGAGCCGACAGAGGAATGCCCAGTTGGACCAAAATGATGGTGTGCCCAAGGCAAAAGACCATTGGCAAGGTGGTCGATGGGAAGATGGGTAAATGCTTAGTTGGAGCCGACTCTTGGAGTGGGCGCTAAGAAAGGGTGCGATCAACTTGTGGGTCGCACCCACCTAAATGAAAAGCCTATATAAAGGAAAGGAAAACAAAGAAAGAAGGAAACCAAGAAGGGACCAAGTTGTTAGGGTCACACTAAGATAGGGAGGCAGTCCGAGCTAAGTCACCTTGCACAGTTCCGCACTGCAGACTCAAAACACAGCAAGGGGTTGTAGAGAAAGTGCAGTTTTAGTAAAAAACTGCACATTCATTGGGTCAACATAATGACAGCTTCGGTAGCAAAATTCAGGGGTGCAGGAAGTCAGCAGTCACAGAGTTGGATGTCCATGGAGGGGTCAACTCAGTCTTCTTGTATTCTTTGTAATTTTGGTGTCTTAGCTATTTGTGCGCAAACCAGGAGCTCTTCCAAGTTCGACAACTCCATTATTGTAAATTGGTTCTGTGTATGAAATATTTATGGGGGTCAGCTAGTTGTGCACCCCCACCCATACTTGTCTCGCTTTTTACTTGTAATTCTGTGGATGAATGTATGCATAGTTTATTTACTTGATTCAACTGTGTAAATGAATGTTACTATGAGATGCTAAGTAGGAAAAGTGCTAAGTAAATGAGTGTAGGAGATAAGTGTAAAATTATTTAAGTGTTGAAATTTCTGTAAAGTCGGTTAGGCGTAGTCTGTCGGTGCAATGCTTGAGCTGATCAAGCCGTCAAGTCGTTCCTGGGCAGTGTCGCACACCACATTTGGACACTGGTGACAAGCGAAAAGGTGTGGTTGTGACAGTTGGTATCAGAGCACGATTGTTGCGAAGTTGAAGAATTTTCTGGGAAACTCTTCAGCACATCAGAGCTTGGTTAAGCTCGCTGAAGCTCATGTTAAGAGAAAGGGGTTGCATGGAAGGATGCAAGCTTGCAGAACCACAGTGCCAGTGGACCACGGATTCATAGGACCGCAGGGTCGCAAGACTGCAGAGCCGCAGTCGCAGGACTGCAGAGTTGCAGGACCATAGAGTTGCAGTCGTAGGGCCATAGAACCATAGGAACAATAGGTTGCACAAGGTGCAAAATTTCAGTTGGTCGCGAAAATTCTGAAATGTTTCCGCAGAACAGGAACATCGTAGGTTCGGAGGAAGTAGATCCATAGAGATGCCGGAACGCAGTTCGCTAAGGGTTTGGCAATCGTGTGGAAGGAGTGCACCAATAGTTCGTGTCAAGTAAGAGTTTGGCCGCAGGATGAAGAAAAGGGAGTTTGAAGCCCATAGGTGATGTTTGTTGGGAATCACTTGGAAAACCGAAGCTCAGAGGAGTGGTTCGCAGAACCATAATTGCAGAGGATTTGCATAGAATTTGGTTGGCTCAATTTATAGTTGAAGAAGTCTTGTAAGGCTCCGCATTAGTGTTTCCTTGGCTCGGGGCATCACTTCTTCTTTCCAAAGTAAGTAAGCCAAATGGAACCGCAGTCAAACCAAAGGGCTCATCCAAGAGTTGGCCTGGCAAGCCACTCATTAGGGTGTCGTGATGGTGACAGAAGGTAGACAGAGGTAGAACATGTGGTAAGAAGTTCGTTTCGTTTGAAGCGAAGGTTTCCAAGAGGTGGTTGGTAGCCAAGGAGTGTTGAAGCTCATGTGTGGTGCCAGTGGCAGCGTCACACAGGTTTAGTAGCAGCGAAGTCAAATGGAGGCAATAGCATAGGAAAACCAAAGGTTCGTTGGAGAAGCTTGAGAAGAAGCATGTTAAGTGTTGAAGCTTCTGGAAGTCAGGATTGCTGCAGAGTTGAAGGAAGCATGTGCCCAGGGCACACAACAAGCCATCAATTTGCAAGGCAAGAGACGGTTCCACTCATGGAAGTACATGCTTAGAGCGGATCCAAGGACAAACAAAGATGGATGGAACAAGCTTGTTGGATGTGTTAGTAGAAACGACCAAGTGTTTGCAAGAAATGTACGGGCTATTGCAGCACACATTCTAGGAACATGTTAAGTCAAGTATAAAAGACTTGGAGAGTACTGCGAGGGAAGGCGCAGACCTCACCAGAGGTTTGACAAGCTGCTGGAGCATAGGCCGCAGCTATGGCAAAGTTGCCAAGTTTTAGGAAAAAGCACTAAGTTTTGGAGGAAAAGTGCTAATTTTGAGGAAAAGCACCATTTTTGGGCAGAAATGAACAGTGCGTGGTACGGTGCCAGATGGACGAGCTCACCGCAGATTGCAGGCTGGAAATCGTGGAGCTCGTGCTCACAAGTCAAAGGAAAAAGTAAATAAGGTGTCCGAGTAGAAAGCTCAACCACCACAGTAAATGAAGCGACGGAATAGAGGGCTCAGCTACCCTCATTAAGGCAAAGTACAGGAGTTATGGTTGCTCGGACCAAGGAAGAGCAACGGGCCGAAGCATTGAAGGCGAAGGACAAGGAGCAAAGAACGATGAAGCGGTGCCCATACCTGCGATCTGCGCTGAAAATCACAGAGTCTGCAGGAAGCTGTGACGTGACTGCAAGAGGCGCCTACAGTACACCTAGCCGTGTCCACGGTTAGGGCTTTTGGGGATCATTGTTGGGACAGGCCCACAGTTTTGTAAAGGTGCGACCCTCAGGGCCACCTATATATATGTGTAATTGAAAAGGGAAAAGGGGTTAGTTGGATAGTTACTAAGTTACACGGACAGTCTAAGTTGATGTCTGAGTCATTTGTATTGCTGTATCTTTTAAGCTGTTAATGATCATTTTGTGCATGTAAGAAGGCCGCGATCTCGCAGGGAGACCGCTTGGTGTAAGGGCCATTGCATGTATCGACCAGTCGCAAGAGGACTGCGAGGGGAATGTAATGGTATGTCTTTGTCTTGGTAATATCTATAGAAGAAGAGAATAGATCTAAGAAAAGGGCTCCCAGCTGTGTGCGTGGAGTTTCCCAGAAAGATCTAAGGCTGCAGCTATGTGCGCAGCGGAACTGTGTTATCCCCGTCTCAAGATAATATAAAACACAGTTCCCGTGGATGTAGCTTCCCTCCTGGAAGTGAACCACATAATTCTTGTTGTTGTGGTGATGCTTTATGTGATTGCATTTCTTTGCTTTACTGTCTATGTTTCTATGAATGTTTCGCTATCTGTATGAATGATTATGTAAAGTAAATCCTGGAAGCTCCCTTAGAAGTTGTACTTGTGCATTGTCGAAGGAGTCTGTAAGAACACTGTCACCGTAGCGCTAAAGGAGTGTGTTACTGTGCTGTGGCACAAGGGCAGAGACGATACATAGTGTATCGAAGGTAGCGGGTAAAAGACTCATGCGTAGGTGTGAAGCTACCGCGTAGCTCGGCTGACAAGAGTGAGTTCCAACGCCGTAGCGCTGGGAGACCTGTGAAAGAGTAAGACACTCTGTTCATAGGTTACCTTCTAGAAGGGAAGAGAGAAGACTGTAGACTCCACACCACCTAGGTTAAGGAAACCTGATTCCTTAGTCCCCCATAGCCACTTCGGGTGAGACTTCGGGCTGTTGCACAGCTCGTTGCCGAAAGGGCCAGTGCACCAAAGGGGTGTTTGTTGCTACACATCCTGAAAAACTGGGTCTGTCCAGAAAGCAGCCAACAAATGGTTCGGTTGCCGGCTTTAACCCTATTATTTTGAAGAAAATGTGGTGCTGGAATCCTACAGCTAAAGAAATTCAAGAGTGGTTTGATTCAAAGGCTAGAGAGTTCGTTGAATGTGAAAATAGAAGCCCTAGGCTTTAGACAGAGGACTGGTTGCAGAAGCATATTTATACTGACCTTCATGAAATCTTCTTTGTAACATTTTCACTCGAGTTGCATGAGTGGGTATCCAAGCTAGCAGATAATGGACCCACTGTGCATGTTGATCAACCTATCATTTGGACGCATGAGCTAGTTATCATTTTGAAGCGAGTAGATAATCCTTTGTCCCGCATAGTAGAATTTTGGTTGAACAGTCTGCTGGAAGGCTTCATCACCGAGTTTGCAGTAGATATGAGAAAGAGCTTCAGCGAGGCTGATAGGAGCTTCTTCAAAGCATACAGGGGTAAGTTCTTAAATTCTCTGAACTTGTGGATTAAAATGCTCTTATATGAAAAAGGAAAACTATGCATAGCTTCCGATGAATAGCATAGACAAGTAATGTCCACAGATTCTGATAGTGATCTTGAAGTTATTGGTTGCACTCATAGCGGAAAACGGTATATAGTAGGCCTCGACCAACATTCTTTTGAGTCTATCCTAGAAGACAGTCGAGCTCGTAGAGCGAGCCATATAGAGAGACAAGGGAGTGCTCATATCCCTTATCACCCTTTTACATCATAAAAGCCAGATGGGGCTCATCATAACCCCGCAGTAACACCCTCTAGTAGCCCGCACAGTACTTCTAGTACCTCAGCCCCACCTTTGTTTAACCATCCCGGAGGCAGTGCCACAGCACCTCCACGTCAACCTAGTGCAAGAAGGATGGGTGATGACATGAATCTACCAACCTTTAGAGGAATAGGTCTAGAAGACCCTGAGCAGCACTGGTTTCTATGTGAAGCCATTTGGACGATTAAGCAAATTAATGATGATGCTGTTAAGCTGGTTCAGTTAGCAACCACACTAAGAGAGAGAGCCTTAACTTGGTTTATGAAATACTCAGCAGCACAGAATAGGACACTTGCTGATGTAAGAAGTGCTATGATTAAAGAATTCAAGAAACCTAAATTAGAATCACAGTGCATAACAGAACTCAAAGACATAAAACAATTACCTACAGAATCAGTATGGGACTTTGACCAGAAGTTCAAAGCCTTGATAGATCAAGTAAGCTTTGAGTTTGCACCGTAGCAGCATAAGGAATGGTTCATTGCTGCGCTGCTTCCTCATATTAGACTTCGTCTTATGCAACAAAATCTCACTATTCAAGAACAAGCTCTAGAGATGGCTATGAAACTAGAAGCTTCACCAATTGCTGGAACAAGCAACGATGTTGTGCAGTTGCAAAGCCAAATAGCAAACCTAACTTTGCAAGTGCATGATATTAAGAAAGGAAAGGATGTTAAAGAAGAAATTTGGTGTACAAAGTGTAGAGCACAAGGACATTCAAAGGACCATTGTCCCGTTTTCATAGATTATATTGCAATCGGAGCACCTAACCGTTTACCATAGGCTCAGGGGCCTTGGTGTGAAATCTATAGAACTAGAGGCCATAGACCACAAGAGTGTCACTTGTTACAGAAATATGTACAAACTCCAAAGAATCTATATTGCAATTTCTGTAAATCAATAGGCCATGACGAGAACAATTGCAGAGCATATGACCTTATGATAGAAAGAAAACATGATGTTTATAGAGTACATTCAGAACCACAGGGACCCACAGCAGGTCCGCAGTATGACCCAGCTCACGAAGGCCGAGGAGGAAATTACAAGGGCCGAGGACGTGCAGGAGGTTTTGGTCATGGAAGAGGACAGATCACTTGTTATAACTGCGGAGCTCAAGGCCATTATGCAAGGGATTGCCAAAACCCTACAACCACCTGCAGATACTGTAAATCTTATGATCATGTCATTGAGGAATGCCCTCAATTGATGGCCAAGATGCAAGAAAAGAAGCCACAGGTTAACCAGAATATTCAGTTGATTGCAGTAGAAAAACGAGAACCAGATCCCACAGTTAATATAGTGACGCACAGTGGTGCAACCACTAGTGCGCCAGACTCGAGAACTGGAAATCCAGCAACACAATGGGTGCACCGCGCTAATATTAAACCATCCCCGCTGGACCTACAGAAGCAAAAAGAAGCATCTACAAGCACCGAGCGGGTTGAAGTACCTACAGAAAGGCACACGGTCGTCCACATCCCGCCCGCAATCATGACACTCCCGGATCCTCTGGCTGCACCGCAGGTAAGCACGGTTGGCCCTGTTGAAATAAATTTGTCACTAATTCCGTTGGAAACTCTACAGTTGGTTCACAAGCAGGTCTCTACTGAGCTGAGAGCTAGGGAGCTCTCCACATTCCATGCCAATCAAAGACTGTAGACGTAGGAAGTAGAGCTAAGGGCAGGCTATAAGGAGATCTCTGCGTAGCTTTCACTTCACGAAGCACAAGACACTGGGCTAAGGAATGCCGTCGATGAAATCGCCTAGCAGCTATCGGCCTGCCAGATTCAGCCAGACCTTCCTTTAGTTGAGAAAGTGCAACACATTGGCAGAAGGGCGAAAACCCTAGAACAACAAGTAATTGCTATGGCTGAGGACCATAGCAAGCAGCTCGTCGAGTTGGAAGCTCGTGTCGTAGTGCCTCCCGCAGATGATAAGCAAGAACAACTTGAAGCACTGTGCATAGCTTCTACCCAAATGAAGTGCAGAACAGATGAAGCCCAACAGTTAATGACGCAAGCTATGCAGGCTTGGGCTGAGCTCAAGAAGCTCCTTTCTAAAGTAGCCCTTTTGGAACAGGTGAAAGCAGCAGAACAATCCCTAATTGTTTTGAACGAAGAAGCTAAGCCCTTGGAAGGCTTAGCCAAAATGAGAAAGATGAGCGATGTCCGCAAAGTCCAGCAAGAACTGCACAGGCTCAGAGACAAAGATGCTACTCTCGCCAACATCATTCAGCCGTTTATGGATGAGTATGCTAAACTTGCTTCCTAAGCGGAGGCCAAGGTAAAAGCATTTTCTGAGTCTCAAGAGTTGGTCGATGGTGTAGAAGGAGAAGAAGCTACTTCAGACATGGTGCAGACAGCCACGAAGTGCGTGCAATACATGGACTCCACTATTGCGCAGTGGAACCAAACCTTCGCTGCAACCTAAGCAAAGTCAGATGCACAAGAAAAACGACTGCAAGCTAGTGCGAGTGGCTCGGGGATGAGCCACAAGTAAGTGTTAGGGGCATGTTGGAGCATAGGCCGCAGCTATGGCAAAGCTGCCAAGTTTTAGGAAAAAGCACTAAGTTTTGGAGGAAAAGTGCTAATTTTGAGGAAAAGCACCATTTTTGGGTAGAAATGAACAGTGCATGGTACAGCGCCAGATGGACGAGCTCACCGCAGATTGCGGGCCGAAAATCGTGGAGCTCGCGCTCACAAGTCAAAGGAAAAAGTAAATAAGGTGGCCGAGTAGAAAGCTCAACCACCACAGTACATGAAGCGGCGGAATAGAGGGATTAGCTACCCTCATTAAGGCAAAGTACAGGAGTTATGGTTGCTTGGACCAAGGAAGAGCAACGGGCCGAAGCATTGAAGGCGAAGGACAAGGAGCAAAGAACGATGAAGCGACGCCCATACCCACGATCTGCGCCGGAAATTGCGGAGTCTACAGGAAGCTGTGACGTGACTGCAAGAGGCACCTACAGTACACCTAGCCGTGTCCATGGTTAGGGTTTTTGGGGATCACTGTTGGGAAAGGCTCACAGTTTTGTAAAGGTGCGACCCTCAGGGCCACCTATATATATGTGTAATTGAAAAGGGAAAACGGGTTAGTTGGATAGTTACTAAGTTACACGGACAATCTAAGTTGATGTCTGAGACATTTGTATAGCTGTATCTTTTAAGCTGTTAATGATCATTTTGTGCATGTGAGAAGGCCGTGATCTCGCAGGGAGACCGCTTGGCGTAAGGGCCATTGCATGTATCGACCAGTCGCAAGAGGACTGCGAGGGGAATGTAATTGTATGTCTTTGTCTTGGTAATATTTGTAGAAGAAGAGAATAGATCTAAGAGAAGGGCTCCCAGCTGTGTGCGTGGAGTTTCCCAGAAAGATCTAAGGCTGCAGTTGTGTGTGCAGCGGAACTGTTTTATCCCTGTCTCAAGATAATATAAAACACAGTTCCCGTGGACGTAGCTTCCCTCCTGGAAGTGAACCACATAATTCTTGTTGTTGTGGTGATGCTTTATGTGATTGCATTTATTTGCTTTACTGTCTATGTTTCTATGAATGTTTCGCTATCTGTATGAATGATTATGTAAAGTAAATCCTGGAAGCTCCCTTAGAAGTTGTACTTGTGCGTTGTCGAAGGAGTCTGTAAGAACACTGTCACTGCAGTGCTAAAGGAGTGTGTTACTGCGCTGTGGCGAAAGGGCAGAGATGATACATAGTGTATCGGAGGTAGCGGGTAAAAGACTCATGCGCAGGTGTGAAGCTACCATGCAGCTCGGCTGACAAGAGTGAGTTCCAGCGCCGTAGCGCTGGGAGACCTGTGAAAGAGTAAGACACTCTGTTCAGAGGTTACCTTCTAGAAGGGAAGAGAGAAGACTGTAGACTCCACACCACCTAGGTTAAGGAAACCTGATTCCTTAGCCCCCCATAGCCACTTCGGGTGAGACTTCGGGCTGCTACGCAGCTCATTGCCGAAAGGGCTAGTGTGCCAAAGGGGTGTTTGTTGCTGCGCATCCTGAAAACCCGAGTCTGTCGAGAAAGAAACCAACACAAGCAAAAGGGTTGCAGAAGCACTTTTCAACGAGTTTGGAAGGGTGCTGAGTAGGGTTGCAATGAATATTTGTGAAGCCACAAGTTATTCTAGAGTGGTGGAAACGATGAGTTTGGAGTTCTTGCGAGAAACTGAGGCTTGGGAGATGAGCATGATGAGACGGGAGTTTGTGCAAACATCTACGTTTGCATCTAGGATGGATGAGACCACATGGGAGCTTGCAAACGAACGAACTCAAGTCATAAAATTGGCATAAGTCTTAAGCGAAGAACAAGAAGCTAGCAACTCAAGTAGACAAGTCTTCAAACTAGAAGAACGAATCGTGCGGATAACTCAGAAGTTGGCAAGAATGAATGGTTTATCAAGTTCAATTGTGGAGCAAATCAAGAACTTGGCCATTGGGGAAAGCATACTCCGGAAGCTTACTCAGAAGCTTGATGACCAAAACGACCAAGGCAGGAAAAGCCTTGGGAAAGAGCAGAAACGAGGGGATGGTCAATGAGAGTTTCAGTTGGCAGAACGACTAACACTTATGATTTTCAAAGACGTAGAGTCGGTGGTGAGTCTATGCAAGCTTGCAATGAGTCCTCACGGAAATGAGGTATTGCACAGAACGAAAATTGCAGCAGAGAGGTAGTCGAACCAAGAAACAGATCGTGGAAAGACTCAACCAGTTTTTGATGGGGATTTGGATGAAAAATCTTCGTTGGAATCACAAGCAACATTCGAGGAAGAAATGAGGCTTTCCACCGACAAAGTGGAACGTGATGGATGACAACGTCACTTCGTTTTTAATCTAGGATGAGGGATGAACGAGTTGGCTCGCTTTCCGTGGAGACGACAGCACGGGGGCTTCACTCAATAAACCGCTATCATAGCACGTTCGATCGTGGCATATGAAACAATACCCCTAATTTCACTAAATATTGGAAAATACTTTGCAAAATCGTTTTTTTTTTAACCCCCTCCCAATATGCCTTCCCAATTTAAAAAAACTCATATTTTCATTAGATATTGTATGTATCAATTTTTTCATTAACATTTTTTATACCCCTTTATATTTCTACCTAGTATATTGATATGATACTCCTCATATGATCCCACATGCATTCTACAATGCACCTTGCTTCTTTCGATGTATATTGTGGATGCACATTACTTCATCCACAATGCAATTACTCAACCACATATCATTATGATTTGCAACATCTAATGGTCTAATGAAGAGATAGGAGATCACTTCTTGTATGTCACTAGAGCCAATGCACATAGTACAACATTTAGATTGCATGTTATAGCTCCCCAATCGCTGACTAATCCAGTTGTGGGCTAGGTATCCAAGCCCCCAGGGCCTGTAACAAGCTCTAGGAGGCTGACTAAACCTCTCAAGGCCTGTAATAGGCATGAGTGGTTGGTTATTCAAGCCCCCAAGGCTTATCGAGGGCCTATAACAGGCCTTGGAGGCTTAGAGCCTCCCAAGGCTATTGGTAACAACTGGCTGAGTGTTATTGGTAACAATTGGTTGTCAATGACCACTGCCTCTTGACTATGATCGACTGGAAACCCACTTCACCACGAAACCCCCTGGACTCAAGCATGCCTCAAGACGTGATTTCCTTGCATACTGGTAAGCCCGAGCCTTGCCTCAACCCGATTTCTCATCTGACCATGATCCCGCCATTTCCATTTGGCAAATATTTGTCAGCCCGCCCATATAAAAAAGACCCCAAAGTATTTTTGTATTGTTACATTAAATAAAAAAAACCCTTTGCTCCTTAATATATAAGCAATATAATTTTTAGGTTTTCATGAATATTGAATACCGCAATATGAATGAACGTGTTATTATATTGCCTTCTAATGAAGCCTCCATGGATGACAGTGAGGCCAAAGGCACCTTGCGGAAGGTTTCATTAGACAAAATTAAGCCAAAACAGTGCGAAAGCACACAACAAACGGACCCAGGGGGTATTGCAATGAATTGTCTAAGTAAACAGACAGTTCAAAAACATGGCAGAAGTGGTTTTTCCAAATATTCAGCAGGTTGTGGGGTACACCAAAACGCAAAAGGAAATGCAGTTCGAACATAAAAAAGTTCGTTCCTTCGAGTTGGGCGAACAGTTGGATTAGCTACCCAACTTGTCCATCTTTAGGGGCTAGTAGTGAATGGAGGTTTTGAAGGATTGGCTAAATACTTATGCGGTACTAGGTGGTAGGCACAACAGTTGAACCATGTGGGACTCTTAGTATCAAGCTGTGACAGTCGATTGCAGATCATCGCACAGAATAGTGCTGGTCACAAGTAGCGGATGTAGCAGGTTTGTAAGGAGCAGGGCTACTTGGAGATGTTGCCGAGATGAAAACAAGCTTAAGTGGTGGAGGTTTTCATGGCCACAGTTTTGGCACAACACCCACACTTTTATGGGAGTCTCGCACTCCCGCCCAAGAGGCCGGCTTGGGCGCCCGATTGGGAAAAATGATGTCGGTTGCACGGGACTTCGCGAGAAAGCAAGTGAACAGACCGAATGGACGAGTGTGTGGACCAAGCAGGGGTGCACTCTCACACAAGAAGCCCACACTTAGCACATGGAGCTTGGAAATTCGATGAAGTGTGGCACCTCGGTATGTTGGCATGAACGGAAGGCTGGGCGCTTGTTTGGACCATCGAGTGGACTTTGCATTGGAGTTGTGGCGCACCGGACCAAGCGCCCACACATCCATGGAGCAAGTTCCCAAGAGAACAACACTTAGGCGCAACAAAGATGTTCACCAGCGAAGTCGGGTTCGGAGCTCTGATGAGCTCGGGCTGGGAGCCTGGAAACGAACTCATGTTGGGAGCCACAACAGTGAGATCGTGTTGGAAGCCAAGACAACGAACTTGTGTTGGGAGCTAGGAAGTAAACTCGTGTTGGGAACCAGCGTAGCAAGCTCAGGTTGGAAGCTCATCGCTCAAAACGTGATGGATGCTCCACGCATATCTCAGGTTGAAAGGTCGGTAGGAAAGATGGTTTGGGAGCTCGGCAAACAACGTGGATGTGGACCAACGACGGACCAAGGCAAGTGCATGACGAATGGACCAAAGTGGCGGATATGTTGATGAAGTGGAGCAAGCATCCACACGATCCGACAGAGGAATGCCCAGTTGGACCAAAATGACGGTGTGCCTAAGGAAAAAGACCATTGGCAAGGTGGTCGACGCATAGATGGGTAAATGCTTAGTTGGATTCGACACTTGGAATGGTCACTAAGCAAGGGTGCGCCCAACTTGTGGGTCGCACCCACCTAACTGGCAAGCCTATATAAAGGCAAGGAAAACAAAGAAAGAAGGTAAACAAGAAGGGATCAAGTTGCTAGGGTCACACTGAGCTAGGGAGGCAGTCTGGGCTCAGTCACCTTGCACAGTTCTGGATCACAGATTCAGAATGCAGCAAGGGGTTGTAGAGAAAGTGCATTTTCAGCAAAAACGTGCACATTCGTTGGGTCAGCACAGTGACAATTTCGGTAGCAGCATTCAGGGGTGTAGGCAGTCAACAGTCACAGAGTTGGACGCCCACAAAGGGGTCAACTTAGTCTTCTTGTATTCTTTGTAATTTTGGTGTGTTAGTTGTTTGTGCGCACACGAGGAGCTCTTCCAGTTTCAACAACTCCATTATTGTAAATCAGTTCTATGTATGAAATATTTACGGGGGTCAGCTAGTTGTGCGCCCCCACTCATACTTGTCTCACTGTTTACTTGTAATTCTATGGATGAATGTATGCATAGTTTATTTACTTGATGCAGCTTTGTAAACGAATGTTACTGTAAGATGCTAAGTAGGAAACGTGTTAACCAAATGAGTGTAGGAGATATGTGTAAAATTGTTTAAGTGTTGAAATTTTCGTAGAGTTGGTTAGGCGTAGTCTGCCGGTGCAATGCTTAAGTTGGTCAAGCCCTCAAGTCATTCTGGGGCAGTGTCGCACACCACATTTAGACGCTGGTGACTAGCGAAAAAGTGTGGCTGTGACATTAAGCCCTTTCATAGCTAGATTTGACAATAAGGTCTTTCATCAAGCCTCACGAGCGATAGCTTAGTGGATTTTTTGAAAATATTTATTTTTTATTGGTAAGGGCCAAAACTCAAAAAGGAAATTGAAATAACTCACATCATAACTACCAACAAAGGATATGAACGTGTACACTAAAAATGCCATTTTGGTGAAATAACTCAGTTACACAATGGTTGTATAATTGAAATTATGTATCCCTAAGACAACTGCATGGTATAAATCATAACATCCTAGAATATAATTACACTAATAGGTGTTTATATCTTAGAATTTGGAGTGGATTACCATCTATGTTTTTTTCTAGGTTAAAGGAAGATGAGACAAGTGTACTCTCTAGGTTGATTTTATGGTCATCTTTCAAAACTCTAAACAAACTATTATAAAAAAAAGAAATATAAAAAATAATTGATAGCTTATACATGAATAACTCATAACTCATATATAGATAACATGTAATGATAAACAACCCATTTATAAATATTTGAATCCATTTATAAATATTTGAAATGAAAATCTGTTTAAACTAAATTAAAACTAATAAACTAAAATAATACTACTCTACCGTCCTCCTTAAAAGAGAAGGAAGATCATTTTTAACATTAACAAGTTAAGTTTAATAACATCGATACAATATATGGAAAAAAGTTATAAATTTAAAATCTTTCAATCTATGGAAAACAGTTATAAATTTAAAATCATGAAAGAGTGGAGCGAGATATTATAAATGGCCACATAAAAATATCTAAAATGTATCGAAAGATTTTCGTGGCGGGTCTACAACGTCCACTCAACGCTAAAGGAGGAAGCAGCTGGTATGGTCCATTCCTCCCAACCCTTATCACATGTCCCAAAATAATCCTCCAATCAAAAGGAAACAAATATCTAGTTAACATTTAGTATATCATTAAATTTGACTATTGATGGAGGTGTTGCTTTGTAGTACAGGGAGACATGTCACAACCCATTACCACTCATCAACTGGAAGAAAGCGATTTCGGAAATAGAACCAAATATGTCCAAATCATTAATGTTTGTTTTACTAAAAAAGAAAGAGATGCTTCCACGTTGATTCAAGTCCCGTCATGCAACGGTTAATGCGCGGCGAACAAACTAAAAAGTCCGTGGGCATATCAGTAAGCGACAGTGAGAATAATGTTCATATTTCTGAATAGGGTTGGAATTTGACAGGTAAAATGTTTATTATGAGTTATTTTATTCAAATAATTTTTTTATTATAAATCATTTTATTAGTGAAATAAAATTTATATTTCAAATTTTTGGAAAAAAAACAAAAAAATTAAATTGTGAAAACTTAATGTTAAAACTGTCATTTTTGAAGAGTTAAAATTTTTCCAAATTCCTACCCTACTCGCTAACATTTCCATCAATCCATCCATGAGTTATTTCAATACTTTGCGTCAAGTTATTCTGACACATTTGGTTTCCTTTTGTAGTTTTATGTTCTCTTCCATGACTTATTGTATGCTTCCGGTTTTAGTGTTACTTGAATTGCATCGTGTCACTTCACTGATTATGGTGAAAAAACACTTCATTGATTATTATGTGAAAAAACACTTCATTGATTTTTATTTATTCATTGAAGAAGTTTGTGAAAATGCATTATTTATGCAGATGTCCGTAACTAGTGATGATGTTGATAGGCAATCTTCTTTTTTCTAAAAGGCTCTATATTTCCAAAGAATATTTTCATCCTTCCATTTATAAGAGAATTCAACCATGCCTTGTAGGATTTATCTCGGAGATTTACCTGGCCTTTTCTTGAGTTGACATCGTATTGGGTGCATTGGTAGATGGTACATAGGTTAAACACTATTGGAATCCTTGTTGCAAAAGTATTGAACATTAAATTAATAAACCAAAACCAAATCAATAAACACAATTTGTATTTACTATGTTAAAACATTATACCAAATATTGATTAGAAGTATGGATTTTTTTTCTTAGAGTATATATTCAATCAACCACTTTATAAAACAAATGTGAAATTAAGTAATGCATAACATTAATTCCATTGAAAACCAAAAAATACATTATTCAATTATTCTTACATCTTAAGGGGACGTCTAAAGGTAGCCCTAATGCAACTCATTTTTTACGAGTATTTGGTGGTCTATGGAAGTTATAGTTTATTAACAATTCATTACCAGGAAACAAACTACATCTTGCATGAAAAACAACACATGTGGATGGCTTCATTTTCATAAAGAACACTTTGTCATTGGAATGTTCCTCAAATGAAAATTTGTACTAAACAATGAGCACCTACAACTATTTATGAACCCTACAATGTTCTCATGAGCATGTGGATGACCATCGATATGTAACAAGTTATTCATGTTAAAGATTCCTAAAGAAAAACCATTCATGCACATACTATACATGAAAATACTATGTTTCTATTTAACAATATTCCAGTATAATCATCTCTAATATAAAGAGAACCGCAAAATGACATAAATGTTATTGAATGTTTGTGAGAAACAAGCACATGTGAAAGGATAAAGAACCCAAGGTTTGCAACATGTCTATTATAGACTATGTGATCATGTAAATGTTACCACAATAGGAGAATTTGCTCCCAACATCTGGCACGACCAAAGAAGACGATCAGTTGCCATGCAAACCGAAATTGTAATTGGTTAGGTATTTACTTTGCAGATGGATGGATAGAGAGAATTCATCATGACCCTCCCACAATTGAACCAACATTTATTTTCACTTGGATGTTTTCTCTCTTAGCTCATACAACTTTTTGGATCTCCTTGTAGAGATGCTTTCGGTAGTATTGATATCATAAGTTGGCTTAATAAAAATTTAAGTTGACTCAATAGAAGGATTTGTGTTGGCCAATTTAGGGAAAAATATGGTTTATTTGGCTTCCAACTTTTCAAAGAATTAACATATGGAAGTGTACCTATGTGTATTTTCTATTTCACTTATTAGATCATGGACCGTAGTGGATGGTATAGACCACCAACTTTTGGTATCCAGTCATTAATATAATGGGACAGTGTGGCATGCCTAGGGTTCATGTTCAAGCCTTTACATTTTGAACAACTGCATCATTACTAGGGTGTCATAAAGGATACCCAAGTCATAGTGATGTAAAATTGGTCCAGTATTCATGCTAGATGATGACATGTTATAGTTGGAGGGGTAAAGTGTCCTTCCATTTTTATATGCCATCTTCCTACGATATATTGCTTCTGATAAGACCTTGTGTTGAGCCCAGAATTGGCCCTTTTTAATCATCTTCAATGATCTTTCCTGCCCCTGTCTTACACCATTTAACATGCTAATTAGACCTGTTGTCCTCACTTTATTTCCTCAAATTACTAAGGTATGACTAATCATTTTTTTATCTTATTAATGCTTATGATTGTGATAATTAAAGCTGTGTATCTCTCAATTGTGCTAACATATCATGAGTTATGAAGGTAGTTGAGATAAATGGACTGCAGGAAGACAGGGCTGAACAAGTCATGAAGGAAGGGATGTTCGTTGCTTGAAAAGGGGTCCTTGGGGCTCGAATCATCAATTAAGGCACAGCTGTGACAGGGCAACTGTAACAGAATGCGCTATCTTGAGTATGTTGCTGCTCGAGTCTAGCTGTGAGTTAGAAGGACCGCCACTCTTGGGTCAATTGATAACTTTCTCATATCTTGATGTTTCTATTTTGCCACGTATTGTAATAGCTAGTTATTTAGGGCGCCTGAAGATCAGAGATCTTCATGGATGCCCGATTATAGGATTGGATGTTATGATTTGTATGTATAAATATGGGGAGTTTCCTCGACCCAGGTGTGGAATGACAGACAATTAATTCATTGTATTAGCAGCCGAGAAAAACTGTGTAATCATTCTTCTGTTAATATAAGGGGTTACTTCTGAGTTAAAGGAATTCGTGTTGTTTAGCCAGCGTCTCTGTGTGAAGGATGGGCCCGTCTTCCACAGAGATTGATGAGTTAAAATAGGATTTTGCATTCATTGTTGTGTGATGCTTTGTTCATGATATTTCCTTTTGTACGCAGCAGCAACATTTATGGTGTGGATTTTCAGTACAATTAATATTAGAGTCCCTTGAATTTGGCAAGTAATACAGAGTGATAGTCGACTGAGTAGAGACTTTATGCAATTCGTGTGACAATTATACACAGCCTTGTTCATCTTGAAGCTAAGTTGTAATCCCATGAGCCCTTGCAATTTATCTTTCCTGTTATGATTGTTGATTTCCATTCTACAATTCAATTTCTTAAAACAGTTCACTCAATCCTTTGCAATTGGATTTCTAGATTAATGGTTAGTTTATGCCTTTATGATTTGCCAGAGTGATTAGATCAGACAGGTGATTGTTCTAGAATATGAATGAGATTTCTTTCCTGCAATTGTTGATTAGATCTGATACCATTTCTTATTGATGCATGATAGAGAGGAATTGAAGTGTAGCAGTTAGAAGGCAATTGGGATTGCATAGATTTTTGGGATGAGCATGAATGATAGAAGATAAAAGTATTCATTTCTAATGGTTTGGTGTTTAAGCATAGATTGTGCACTTATCCTTTGAAATAAAAAGACTTTCTCGGGTTGACAATAAATCTCATATGCTCTGTGTGTATTGGTAACAATTTATTTGCATATAGAGTGGTTGACATTTTGGCGTCGTTGCCGGGGAAGGATAAAAATTAAACACTAGTCATTAGTTGCATCTGATAATTGTTTTTAGTCAGTCTCTTCTTTACTAAAATGATCTGCTTCACATGAATATGAGGAGGGTAAAACACGATCACCTCCCAACTCCCAAAACCCCACAAAATACTAATAGTGCAGGTGGTTCGGGTCATGGTCGAGGGCCACCGTTGGGCAGAAGGACATTCATCGACGATCTTGTTGACAGAACTGATTCAGCTACCAGGACTCGTCAACGGGAAACTCCTATAAGAAGAAGCCCTGCTGATCCTAGGGCGCCAGCGTCAGGATCCACAGTGGAATGTACAGAAGCAGCCGTGGCTTACTCATATACCCCTGTTAAGGAAGGTGCAACTGACGCAGTTGTTACAACTGAGGAGTACGCAGCTGTTACAACTGAAGAATACGCAGCTATTACAACTGAGGAGTACGCAGTTGTTACAACTGAGGAGTACGCAGCTGTTACAACTGAAGAATACGCAGTTGTTACAACTGAAGAATACGCAGCTGTTACAACTAAGGAAAAGAACGCAGGAACTTCCCTCTTGGGAACCAGTTCCCTCAACCACCTCCACCTCAACAGTCACCATATTCTCCTCCATACCCTCAATTTCCTCAATATCCGCAATACCCACCTCAGTCGTCGCAGCTGCAGCTGCAGAATAATCCTGTTCCTAATATACCAATACGGCCTCAGCTGCCTGCCCAACCTAATCCTAACCCGAATAATAAAACAGTCCATCAATTGGAAACTGTCAATATGCCAGCCTACTCTCTCTCCCCTGTACCTTGTAATGATATTCGTCTACGATATGGGAAGATAATAGAACCTGTAATTACATAAGATATTCCACCTTTTGTGCATGAAAAAGGAGAGAGTTCACAGCATCCATCCGATCCGGTTCCTATCACTGAAGGTGCTGAACATCCCTTAGATGGGACAGCTGAAACATTAAATGGGAAATCAGATAATACACAGCCTACCCAGCTGGTAAGGCAACCACCATACCCTGAGAGACTAATGCTACCAAAAATAAGGGGGCAACCTCAGTTCGACCTCCTAGGAGAGTTGAACAATCTTTATGTTAAAATCCCCCTTCTGCAAGCCCTTCAAGATGTGCCTATTTATGCTAAAACCGTTCGAGACCTGTGCACTAAGAAACCAGGAAGGAAACCTAGAGATCCTCCCACTGTTCACGTCATAGGGAATTTATCTGCTTTAATAACAGGAAAAACCCTCGTGACTAAGTATGACGACCCTGGAAATCCTACTGTCACCGTACATATAGGACAAACGCAGATACCCAACATGCTAGTTGACTTAGGAGTAGCGATCAATGTCATAACAATTGAGACTGTAAAGAAGATGGGACTCACTAATTTTAGGCTGACCCCTACCATTTTAGAATTGGCAGACAAATCCACCATTAGACCCGAAGTGATTTTGGACGACCTTGTCATCTCAGTAGATTCATGGGAATACCCTACTGACTTTTTGATATTGCAACCAAAATCACAGCTGGGAGGACATCCATTAATCTTGGGGAGGCCTTGGTTGGCCACAGTTGATGCTTGCATCAGCTGTCGATCTGGGTCCATGACCATATCTGATGGTACAGAGATTAAAAACCTCACCCTGTATCCTCCATCTCGGCCAAGTTTAGAGGCTGAAACTTCTCTCTGGATAGAACAGGAAGAGGAGGAGGATGTTCAACCACTATTAACAATAGGGAAGGCCTTAACTTTTAAAAACGAAACAGAGGACGATGCCATCAGTAATTTCATTAGCGAACCTACTTCAGTGGATAAAGAAGTCTATCAAATCCTGAACATTACCCTTGGTAAGGAAGAATAAGAAAATATTACGGAGGAAACACTAGTCGGTGACGAAAACATAATCCCAATTTTGAAAAACTCGAGAAGTATTCCCATTGAGGTAGAGCCTGGAAGAACTCTGAACATCAACCCTAGTCTCTCCTCAGAAGAATAGATGCGCCTAATCAGTCTCTTGAAGGAACATAAGGGGGCATTCGCCTGGGAGTATATAGATATGCGGGGTATCCCTTCTAATCTGTGCACTCATCATATTTACATTAAAAATGACTCCCGGCCTGTGTGTCAACCCCAACGACGCATGAACCCCAATCTGAGGGATATAGTGAAGGAGGAAATCTAGAAACTTTTGGAAGCAGGATTTATCTACCCTATTTCAGATAGTGAGTGGGTTTCCCCACTTGTAATTGTGCCCAAGAAAAATGGTAAATGGAGAGTCTGTGTTGATTATAGGGAGCTGAACAAAGCTACGCAAAAGGATCATTTCCCTCTGCCCTTTATTGACTAAGTACTTGATAACCTATCAGGGAAGAAGTTCTTCTCCTTCTTGGATGGGTTCAGTGGGTACAAGCAAATTCAGATTGCTCCTGAGGACCAGGATAAGACCACCTTCACTTGCCCCTGGGGAACGTTTTCCTACAGGGTGCTTCCCTTTGGTTTATGTAATGCACCAGCAACGTTCCAAAGAGCTGTAATTGGCACATTCTATGAATTAGTTAATGATAGCATGGAAGTCTTTATGGACGATTTTACTCCCTATGGCAAGGACTTTGAGGAAGCATTGGAAAATTTAAAGAAGGTTTTAATTCGTTGTGAACAGTCTCGCCTCTCATTAAGCACTGAAAAATGCCATATGATGATGAGTGAGGGGGTGGTATTAGGACATTTCATCTCTACTGATGGCATTCAGGTGGATCCTTCAAAAATTAAGGTGATAAAAAATATACCTACTCCTTCAACACAGAAAGAAGTGCAAAGTTTCTTGGGACATGCTGAATATTACAGAAGGTTTATAGAAAACTTCTCCAAACTTGCTTCCCCTTTGTTTTCATTGTTAATAAAGGACGCACAGTTTGTGTGGAGTGAAGCATGCCAGATAGCGTTTGATAAGCTTAAAGAGAAGCTGTCCACAACCCCTATCCTAAGGGGACCTAATTGGACCATACCTTTCCACATTTCTTCAGATGCTTCTGATACCGCCATTGGAGCAATACTAGGACACCAGGATGGTCAAGTACCTTATACTATCTATTATGTTAGTAAAAACATAGCCCCTGCTGAACTTAATTATACTGTTACTGAAAAATAATTCCTGGCTATTGTTTATTCTATTAATAAATTTCGGCATTACATTACGGGGTATCCTACATTTGTGCACACTGACCACTTTGCCATTAAGTATTTGATGAATAAACCTGTCACCAATGCCAGAGTAACCAGGTGGCTCTTGTTATTACAGGAATTTGATATTACCATTATAGATAAACCTGGAAAAGAAAATGTTGTTGCTGATTTTTTATCACGTTTTACTAACAGTGATGACAGTTCGCCTGTTGAGGATTCTTTTCCAGATGAGCATCTATTTGCACTCTCAGCTCATTCCCCCTGGTATGCAGACGTTGCTAATTATTTGGTTGCAGGAAAGCTCCCGCCACATATGTCTAAACGAGAGAAGAGAAAAATCATCCAGCAAAGTGCCAGGTATTGTTAGCTCAATGGTCATATCTTTTACATAGGACCCGATCTTGAGATTAGAAGATGTGTAAGGGAAGATGAGATCTTTCATATACTGAAGGCCTGTCATGATGAACCTTGTGGAGGACACTTTGCAGACAAAAGAACAGGGCATAAAGCGCTGCGGATGGGCTACTATTGGCCGACACTGTTCAGGGATGCTAAAAGATATGTTCAGTCCTGTGACAGCTGCCAAAGGATGGGCCAACCTAATAAAACAGATTAGATGCCTTTACAGCCCCAAGTGGTACTAGAACCATTTGATAGATGGGCATTGGATTTTGTTGGCCCTATCAGCCCTCCTTCCAGACAGAAGGTTTACATTCTGGTGTGTACAGATTACATGACCAAGTGGGTAGAAGCTGTAGCTTTGGCTAAGGCTAATGACCAGGCAGTGATTGATTTTCTGTACAGTGAAATCTTTACCTGCTTTGGGGTACCAAAGGAAGTAGTTAGCGATGGGTGACCGCAATTCATCTCACACCAATTTGAATCCTTGCTCCGGAAGTATCATGTGCAGCATAGGATAGCTTCACCTTACCACCCCCAGGCCAATGGTCAGGTGGAAAGTACTAATAAAGTTATTGAAGCAATCCTTACTAAAACAGTTAAGATCCATTGAAAGGATTGGGCTGACAGGCTTCCAGAAGCACTGTGGGCATATCGCACAACTTGGCGTAACACCACAGGGTTTTCTCCCTGTGATATGGTGTATGGAAAGAGTGCCATCTTTCCAATTGAATTTGAGATCAAGACCCTAAAAACAGCCACTGAAATGAATCTGGATGTAACAGAAGCCCAAAAGAGAAGATTGAATCAATTAAATGAATTGGATGAGAAACGGTTAGCTGAAGTAGATCAGACTATGCTACTTCAGCAACAAAGATCCAACTGGCATGACCGATTTATCAAAAATAAAATCTTCCGTGAAGGAGACTGGGCGCTATTATACGACTCCAGATTCACGAAGGATTTTAAAGGAAAATTACGTACAAGATGACTAGGTCCATATTTGGTCGACAGGGTATTTGACAACGGCACTGTTCGCCTGGTGACCATTGATGAAAACCGTATACCATTACTTGCTAATGGCCACAGACTGCGACTGTATCGTAAGCCCATCTCGAAAGATGCATTCATTTCGCAAATTGCCGCCGCTCCAGATTATCAGCTGGCACTAGAGCAGGAATTTCTCTCTGCCTTTCCCAATCCTTAAACTAAAAATTGTATTTGTTGTACATAAATAACTTCCTACTGTAGCGTATAATTGTTGTTTTTTTTCTCTTTGCATTTGATCTTTTTCGTTCGCTGTTATTTTTCAAAAAAAAAAAATTTCAGGGAAGCGCCAGGAAAATGACCAAATTGGGCCCGTCAAGCGAAATTCTCCCTGTGCCGTCCTGCGTTGTATTTCCCTTTTTCCTAAAAAAAAAAAAAAAAAAAAAAATTTCCGGTAGCTGCGACATATTTTTCGGCAGCTGCAACATCTTTTCCGGCAGCTGCAATACCTTTTCCGGCAATCGCGATATCATTTCCCATCAACCATAAAATCGTTTTTCTTGCAGCCGCAAATCCTTTTTCCCGGCAGCTGCAACACTTTTCCTGACAGCTGCAACATCGGCAGCTGCAACATCTTTTTCGGCAGCTGCAACACCATGTCCCAGCGGCCGCCACCTCATTTCCCAGCGGCTGCCACCTCATTTCCCTGCGACTGCAAATCCTTTTTCCCGGCTGCCGTCAGTCTTTTCCGGCAGCTGCAACATCTTTTTCGGCAGCTACAACACCATGTCTTAGCTGTCGCCATGTCATTTCCTAGTGGCCGCCACCTCATTTCCCAGCGATTGCCACGTCATTTCCAAGCGGCCGCCACCCTCATTTCCCAGCAGCCATAAACCCTTTTTCCCGGCGGCTGCAACATCATGTCACAGCGGCTGCAACATAATTTCCCAGCGGCTGCGTTATCATTTTCCGTCGACCGGTAAAATCTTTTTCCCAGCAAATGTGAACTTTTTCCGACAGATGTGGACTATTTTCCGGCAGCCGCAACCATTTTCCCGTAACTGCAACATCATGTCACAGCGGCTGCAACATAATTTCCTAGCGGTTGCGTTATCATTTTCCGTCGACCGGTAAAATCTTTTTCTCGGCAAATGTGAACTTTTTCCGATGGACGTGAACTATTTTCCGGCAGCCGCAACTATTTTCCCGTAGCTGCAACAACTTTTCCGACAGGCTGCAACATATTTCCCACAGTTGTAAAATTTTTCCCGCCAGCTGTAATTTTTCCCGCCGCTGTAAAACTTTTCCGTGACAGCCGTAATTTTTTTCGATGCCGTAAATTCTTTTCCCGGCTGTCGTGAATTCTTTTCCGGTGGCTGCAACTTCTTTCCCGGTGGCTGCAACATTTTTTTTTTTGGCAACTGCAACATCTTTTTCATCGGTCGTGCTATCATTTTTTTGGCAACTGCAACATCTTTTTCATCGGTCGCGCTATCATTTTTTTGGAAACTTGCAGTGGTAACTCCTGTGTTAACAGAAGAATTGTTCCAAACCTGCTAAATCATGGTGCTGATTCACCTCAGTCGTGCCGGCGAACTCATCATTCCGACCCCGAGGACACGATGGTTTGTGTTTCACCGGCGGAAGAAATTATTGCCTTATCCGAGTCATCATGATCACACGTCTGACTATGCATGAGTTCGGCTCCGCGACATCACCAACTGCATGCTCCACCATTTTCCGCAGCATTCCGACGCACAGTCTTATGAGGTATGGCTTTCATTTATCACATGATTAAGCATTGATATCATTTAAACGATATTAGTCGTACCTTCACTCGTACCACCATTATACCTGATTAAATCTTTCCCTCGTACAACGTAAACACTAATAATTGCCACCTTCCCCAATTCGGCATGGAAATTTCAAATGCTTTTCTGTGCTCAACTTTCCAAATTTCCTCATTCTCTCAATGTCTCCGCTCAACGATTCGTGCATCCTCTGTGCTCCAACTTCCATTCTGGGATCCTGTAATCTGTGGAATAACAACTTCAGCTTGCATCCAGGACCATGGGGATTCCAGTTTGCCATGAACCTTTCAATACACGGGAGCTCAGGTGAAATCTTCAAGTTCTTGCCATTTTTCAAGCTACTGGCTGGCTCAAATTCTTTGAGTGATTGGACGGATTCGATCGGGATGCAACCCTGCAATTTGCCTTGAATCTTACCAAAACTCACTCCACGGTGTGGGGGATACGCATAGAAGTCTCCGAGACCATTATATCCAAGGTTACAGTAATCCCGATGGTGGGAAAACAATGGTTTAACCGACGAGTCCCTGCAACGGTTACACGAGAATAATTTTTACTCCCAGGGGAGCAAGTTGAATCATCCAGAAGAGGGATTGCACTGAACTCACTGCCACGGCCATGGGACCAGGTTGCTGTCTTTCTCAAGAAGTACATTACTTGTGAAGGTAGATATCAAATTGTGTATAACTTTGAACTTCCTTTGCTTTCTCATCTCCGCCATGGCATTTTATTGAACATTCCATTTTATTTACTGCACGACTTGTGTCATATGGCGACATTTGTTTAGTCTGCTAAGCACCCACTTTCCTCTCTCACCCACCATGGCCTTATCAAATTAATCATTGTAAGAACCCTTTCCCAACATCATATAACTTGGGAACAATTTATCACCCGACCTCAGCAACTTGTTCCCTTGCGGGTCGTCCCATTACAGCAAATACAAGTTCCACCACAACAGGAGGACTGGAGTTCCTCCATTGAAGTTGGGGGGAGGGATGAAATGGAAGAAGAACAGCAATCGGGGGCATAGGCAGGACCATCCGGGGTGGGTGAAACCACAGTAGAAGAACAACAACCAGGGGCACAATCAAAGCCACTCGGGGGAGATGAACCTCCGGCACAAGCAGAACAATTGGGGGATGAAACTGCATTTGAAGGAAAGCAATTGGAGGCACAAACAGAGCCATTAGGCGATCGTGTAGATGAAACCTTTGTGGAAAACCCAGATAATAGGGCAGCTCCGACAGCAGAAGGTGAAATTGGAGCAGCATCAAATGCTACGACAATGGAACCTGAAGATGACAGAGCCAGGGCAATGGAAGAAGACATTGAGCTGGTAACAGTTGAGTCTTCACCTGAGTGGGTAGGAGGAGGAGCTGTGATTGAAGAAGAACAGCATGAGGAGCAAGAAAACATTCCTTCAACCTCAGCTTTGGTTCCCTATGTCCCATCTCTACAAAAGAAAACACCACAGAAGAAAAGAAAGAGAGCCACCAATGAATTTAACCTAATATCACCAATCAGAAAGAAAAGAACTCGATCAGCTACAGCAGCAGAGGCAGCCAGGAAAAGATGGGCAACCTTAGAGGCACAGGTTGAGCCCCTAATCCTTGTACCAAGACCGATGGATGCTCCACAAAGGCCAGTGGAGGAAGAACCTGGAATTGAAGGACTTCTGGTTGAGAACGCAATGCTGAAAGAGGACCTCCAAATACTTAGAAGGGAGTTGGAAATTTGGAAGGAAACCTGCAAAAAACAGGGTGAAAGAAAAATGTACACATTGATAGAGGCTGCAGAACAACTGAAGGGATCAGATTCTGCTAAAGCTGGGCAGGAGGATGAATGAATACTCTATCCCACCTGTGGAGAAATCTTCAAGGAAGCAGGCCACAAAATTATACTTAATACTTACTCAGCACAACAGCCCGCAGCTATAATAAAGGAAGTAGCAGAAAAAGAAGGTGCTGTCACACAAGAACCAGCATCTTTGAATATCCTTGCTGAAGCTGCCACTTCTCATGACACAGAGATTAGAGAATAGATAGGAGAAGAACATGGAATGGAGGACTCTCTGGAGCCTAATAAAGAATATACTGCAACTCCAGAATGTTCCCATGATACAGAGATTATAGAGCAGATGGGAGAAGAACCTGGAATGGAGGTCACTCTGGAGGCCAATGAAGAACTCTATACTGTAACCCCAGAATGCTCCAAGGACACAGAAATTTTAGAAGAAGAGGCACAAAGGCAGGACAGTGATAAACTGGAACAGGATGCTGTAACACAAGAACCAACAAACCTGAATATACTTGTCCAATCGGCCAAACAGATGGGAGAAGAACCTAGGACAGAGGACACTCTGGAATTCAATGATGAACTCTGGGTTGTAACCCCAGAGGACTCCCATGACAGAGAGCTCATAGGAGAAGAGTTGCAACAACAAGAGGATGAAAAGGCAAGCCAGGATGTTGCTACACAAGAACCAACATCCTTGGAAGCTGCAACAGCAACTCCTGAATTTCATTTAAAAGATAAACCTGGAGTGGATTTCATTCCCGATACACAGTGGGGTGAAGATGAACAGGTACTGACACCATGCTCAGGTGACACCGAAATCTTGGAGGAGCAGCTGCACAATGAGAAAGAAATCCAATCTCAGCAGTAGAAGGACAAGGAAGACACTGCTACATAAGAACTAGTGTCTCTAAAAGCAATGATGGTAGCTGTTGAAGAGAGCCTAAAGGATGTTGCTGCCACACAAGAACCAGCAACTCTCTTCTTAAACTTAGATGTGCTAGAAGACACTGCCCCACAAGAACCAGTGCTTCTACCTCCTAGGAATGTTATTGATTTAGATTCAGATTAAGGATTGCCTTCTAAGCCCCCAGGAACAGCATAATGAGACTGCAGGAAGATTCCCACTACACTAACTGCATTTCCAGATATCAGCAATTAGCAATGGAAGGGGAACAGTGATGAAGGAAGATGTTGGGTTACTCACAGAGGCTGTTCAAAAGATAGATAAGGTGCCTAGGTTTCCTACAATTCTTCCTCTCTCCATGGATAGAGCTCAGTACAGGACTCAGATTCTAAATAATGCAGGTTGTTGCATGAGGACATGCAACAGGGTAGTTGGGGGGAGATGTTGAGCCCAGAATTGGCCCTTTTTAATCATCTTCAATCATCTTTCTTGCTCCTGTCTTACACCATTTATCATGCTAATTAGACCTGTTGTCCTCACTTTATTTCCTCAAATTACCAAGGTATGACTAATCATTGTTTTATCTTATTAATGCTTATGATTGTGATAATTAAAGCTGTGTATCTCTCAATTGTGCTAACATATCATGATTTATGAAGGTAGTTGAGATAAATGGACTGCAGGAAGACGAGGCTGAATAAGTCATGAAGGAAGGGATGTTCGTTACTTGAAAAGGGGTCCTTGGGGCTCGAATCATCAATTAAGACACAGCTGTGATAGGGCAACTGTAACAGAATGTGCTATCTTGAGTATGTTGTTGCTCGAGTCTAGCTGTGAGCTGGAAGGACCACCACTATTCGGTCAATTGATAACTTTCTCATATCTTGATGTTTATATTCTGCCACGTATTGTAACAGCTAGTTATTTAGGGTGCCTGAAGATCAAAGATCTTCATGGCTGCCCGATTATAGGATTGGATGTTATGATTTGTATGTATAAATATGGGAAGTTGCCTCGACCCAGGTGTGGAACGACAGAAAATTAATTCATTGTATTAGCAGCCGAGCAAAACTGTGTAATCATTCTTCTGTTAATATAAGGGGTTACTTCTGAGTTAAAGGAATTCGTGTTGTTCAGCCAACGTCTCTGTGTGAAGGCTGGGCCCGTCTTCCATAGAGATTGCTGAGTTAAAATAGGATTTTGAATTCATTGTTGTGTGATGCTTTGTTCATGATATTTCCTTTTGTACATAGCAGCAACATTTATGGTGTGGATTTTCAGTACAATTAATATTAGAGTCCCTTGAATTTGGCAAGTAATACAGAGTGACAGTCGACTGCGTAGAGACTTTATGCAATTCATGTGACAATTATACACAGCCTTGTTCATCTTGCAGCTAAGTTGTGATCCCATGAGCCCTTGCAATTTATCTTTCCTGTTATGATTGTTGATATCCATTCTGCAATTCAATTTATTAGAACAGTTCACTCAATCCTTTGCAATTGGATTTCTAGATTAATGTTTAGTTTATGCCTTTATGATTTTCCAGAGTGATTAGATCAGACAGGTGATTGTTCTAGAATATGAATGAGATTTCTTTCCTGCAATTGTTGATTATATCTGATACCATTTCTTATTGATGCATGATAGAGAGGAATTGAAGTGTAGCAGTTAGAAGGCAATTGGGATTGCATAGATTTTTGGGATGAGCATGAATGATAGAAGATAAAAGTATTCATTTCTAATGGTTTGGTGTTTAAGCATAGATTGTGCACTTATCCTTTGAAATAAAAAGACTTTCTCGGGTTGACAATAAATCTCATATGCTCTGTGTGTATTGGTAACAATTTATCTGCATATAGAGTGCTTGACACCTTGCATCTTTTTGAAAATAGTGGAATATCATGTGAATCTAAACTTGATCTGAAATCATGATCTTGCCAAATTCAATGTTCAATTATTTGAATGCATATGCAAAGGAAACATAAATTCAATTAGATAATAAAAAATAAATAAATATGGGCTTACTATTAATGGCAAGGGTGCACTTGAATTTGGAACGATATGGAATGAGTAGGAATTTGAAGAATCGTACAATTGATTTATAGCTCTTTTTTCCCCTGCATTTGATTCAAAAATACAATCAATACATGTCTTCATTCTAAAACAAAAAAAATTCAAAAACAGACAATATCTTATGTTTTTTAAGTAATCGGTAAAACATATTTAGCATTGACACACAAGTGTGCCTTGACATGATAAGCACACTAGTGCACACTTTTCTAGATGTGCACCGACTCAAACTTATGCATCCACCTTCACAAAGTACAAATCTCCAAAAACATATTAATTAAAAAAAAAAAAAAATTCTCTTGTTTTGTAACCAGTGCTCTTATAACAATATAAGGCACTGATGAACTGTTATCTAACTAGCTCATGGGTATCCCAACCATAACTTACAAAAATGTATATTTTATTATGTTATTGTTTATACAATGCAATTATCATTATAATGCAACAATGCACTATTATCTAAGTAGTGCA